>OX031014.1:14611636-14955451 GCA_943736025.1 Tenthredo mesomela | reverse complement strand
TACTCATAGTACTAATATGGGTTGTTTTCTGCGCTCACCTGATGCGTTGCATCTCTTCGACAAGTAGGGTTACGAACATAGTGATGTGGATACCATTCATCGAGCAATATAATATACAATATTGTGTAATAAGTTCATAATACAACAGTATACGATAGTATTTCATAGATAAGTAGTGATAAATTATTATTATTGATTAGTAGTGTTAAATTGATTGCAGATGTCAATATCTGTTTATTTCAAACATTGTTAGATTAAAAATAACTGTCTTGATGAAATTTACACATCTGGTAGTAATAAAGTAAATTTTCTAAAATTCAACACAATTTTATGTTTATTCAGTTATAACAATAAAATTCAATAATTCGTAATACATGTGAAGGAAATAGGAAAAAAAAAAAAATAACAATTCAATAACGCTGTCGAAGAAAGGGTGAACATGGTTTTGCGAAGAATCCGGGACCACCGCGTCCAGCGATGGATACCGTGCGGAATATTGTAACAACCCATATTAGTACTATGAGTACTCGAAGAAAACGGGAAAAAGCCAGCGTCGAGAGTGGCTCAATATTCTGTGAGACGATGAGGAGCAAGCTGATAGGAACAATAATTTAAATTCATTTTTCACTCGATGAAACTTGAACACGCATTGATGGACCAACACATCACTTATGCAGGACTGTTTTCGTACTTATCAGCAAATAAAGAGAAATTCACACCTGGAACGAATTTATAAAGAATCAATATCGTATGCTATTGCCTTATTAACTTTATTACTACCAGACGTGTGAATTTCACCAAGACAGTTATTGATAACCTAATAATGTTTGAAATAAACAGAAATTGAAATCTGCAATCAGAAATAGATAACCGTTGTATTAGGAACGATATCACAATTTAATTACACAATATTGTATGCTCGATGAAGATATTCACCTCGCTATGTTCGTAACCCTACTTGTCGAAGAGATGCAACGGGTCAGTCAGTCACCGAAGAAATGCTCGATTGCAATTAATGTGGTAAATAAACAGGAATTCACGCCTGAAATGAATTCGTAACGAATAGATATCCTGTGCTATTGACTTATTAAATTTATGACTACCAGATGTGTCAATTTCACCAAGACAATTATTTATAACCTAATAATATTGATAATTATTATTAATAATAATTAATAATCAAACGTAATAATATTAATAACAAGTATTAATAATTATTAATAATTAAATTTCACCAAGACAATTATTTATAACCTAATAATATTGTTAATTATTATTAATAAGAATTAAACCTAATATTATTAATAATAAGTATTAATAATTGAGCCGTTCTCTGCAACAACATCCTAAGTCGACTTAAGTTTTGGTCGAAAATAGGCGATTAAAGATTCGACGGTTGGTATTTCAATTTTACGGAGGCATTTCACAAAAAACCAATTTTTTTTTACGTAGGTGGGGTACCCAAAAGTCATATAGGAATATAAAACAATCGAATATAGTTTGCAGTACGGTGAGATACATGAAGGTTTGGAGTGAGACTTAAGGGGTTTTTCCATAGAACAGCTTTTTTACTTCCCGAGTCTCTGTTTTCAGACGATATCCCGATGACAGATGATCAAATTTTTTCAAAATTGGTCCCCGATGGTTTTTTGGGTCGCTGATCACGAATCTGAAGTCAAATTTCTGAAATTAAAAATGGCGAATCCAATATGACGTGAGAAATCTCGAAATATTCCGATTTTGATAAAAATTGGAATCCGTAGGTTTTCTGGTTCGCTGATCACGAATCTGAAGTCAGAATTTCAAAATTCATCATGGAAAATCCAATAACCTGGTGAAAAAAAAAAATTGAAAATATTTTGATCTTGAATGAAATTGGTACCTGGAGGTTTTTTAGGTTTCTAATAACGAACCTAAACTCCTGATGATATCTCTTTCAGCACAAAAAAACGGGAAGTTCAAAGGCTGGCACATATAGGCAGCTTGAATCTGCTTGTTATTTATAGAAACACATTTCTGACTTTTAATAATGTACTAAGGGTAAAAAAATGTTATAACTAAATTAGTTCAGACAAAAGAAAGTGTGTTCTCGCTATTGTCGTATAAAAAAAAAAAAAAAAATTACATCACCAAATCAGTTTAAGAAAATGGTATCTTTCAGACTCAGCACGAGTTCATTTCGTCTGATTCAGCCGAATCATTGCCGTTGCATGTACTTTGCGTACTAACCACGCCGGAGCGACCACTGACGAGCTCGAGCACGGTGGGCGCGTCGCTTGTTATGGTCATCGTAGCGTCAAAAGTCGACAGAAACATCCGAAATTTACAGGGAATATAGCTAATAGTGTACGGAACACCGAGGTAAGCGTCCCTAAAAAAATCACTTAAGTCGACTTAAGTTGTTGTTGCAGAGAGCGGCTCAATTATTGATATTGATAATTATTAATATTAATAATTATTAATAATTATTATTAATTATTATTATTAATAATAATTCAATTAAACATTATTCTAATATGACAGTTCATAACCTACGACGTGACAGCTTCCGCTAAGTCGACTGAAGGTATCAGTCATAGGCATGTGAAAAATCAGTAGATCGCTTTGACAGCGTTGTCATTGACGAAAAAAAAGTAAGTGCGCCTCCATTAGACTGACCGGTTTCCACAGAACATCTCTGTATATATTTTTTTTTTTTTTTTACAAATATGAAAAAAATAAAAGTGCGAATGGGCCCCCTGAAGTTTCGGGCCCCCAGCATTTGCCTATGTTGCCTAGGGGAAGAAACGGCCCTGGTGAAGATCTTACATATTTACGACGCTCTTTGCATTCGAAGCAGCTACGTTGACCGCACACCGACTTTTTCTTTGCAGCAGGCTTGATATAGATAGTTGGATAATAATTTATTCGCAATTCCCACATACAATATTTGACAAGGTGAAATCAGGATATGTCCGCTGTATGAAGAATATCTTCCGTATATTATACTTGTATATACACCCAGAAAAAAAGTGTCATGATTCATACCGGGAATACCGACTTGATATGAAACGGCATGAATCAAGTCGGGAGTCGACACAATTCAAGCCGCTGGAGACAGCTTGAATCATGCCTGCTTCGAAAATGTCAAGTCTATTTCTTCACTGTGAAAATTTCCCGCTAGAATTTACCATGGGCGCATATTGAAGGTGAACTATAATGACCCTATCCAGAATTTTACTATAAAAATATGAAAATATCGTATTGAAGCAAAGAATATTTACTAGAGGCCATAGTAAACGGATGCGCGTGAGTAGCGACGCGCGCTTTTTCTTTGTTTCGTGATTATTTGCATGTAAAAGTTTGGTTATAAAAATGAAAAATAAAAAAGCAAGTAAACAGAAATTCACACCTGAAATAAAGTCATCAACAATCAATATCGTATATGCTATTGACTTATTAACTTTATTAGGGGAGAGGATGGGAGTACCGCTCACCTAAGAAAAAATGCTAATTTTTATGTGTTGAACGTCAACTTGAAGTGCAAAAGACTATTGTAATGGCTTCTGCAACTATTTAACTCTTCGTTTTGAAAATTCAGAGCCGTAATTTCCTTTAGAATTGACAAAATTACGAAAAAAGAAACGCGAGACGCAAGTGAGCGGTCTTACCCTCCAGCGGGTAATACCGCTCGGCCCAATTTTAATACCGCTCACTCTCTAATACTCGGGTTCCGACCTAACCTATATGTAGTCAAATAGTAAACTCGGGTATGAAGGATGAAATTTGTCATCACAATGTTAAATTTCACTGAAGACGTTATTATAACACAATAATAGAGTAAATTAATATTATTATTATTGATATCATTGTCATTATTATTCACATAACCTCACTACGATTTTTTTTACTAATTTCACGGATTTAATACTATGTCACAACCATTGTCATCGCAAAAGTTGGTTTCTGATTGTCTCAACATTTGTCGTCACACACATTTCCAACAAAAAAAAAAATGATAATTTTGTTTTACTTAGGTGATTTTGATAATCCGCCGGTAAATATGCGCTGTCAGATGCTGAGCGGTATATTGGCATACAGCCGAGCGATATTACCCTCACCGGCCGAGCGGTATTACCGGTATCGCGCGGAGTTAACAAAATCATTAATAATTATTAATATAAAGAGAGATAGGACTTCATCTTGTGATCAAATTACGCGGAAAAGTACCACGAATCGAATGACCATAGTTTGACGTGAAAATAATAATTTTGAAATGACAAAAAACTTTATTTACTTGTCCAGCAATTTTACGCTGTAAGGACCTCAAAACAGAGAGATGTTATTTTTTCTATTAAAAGTGATTAGAGGAATGAAATTTCCACAGAAATTAGATATTGACATTGGATCTTGAAGATTGGGAAAAAAAAACGAGTGAAAAAATTCCTAATTATAAAGAAAAAGGGGTGAGCGGTATTACCTGCTGAGCGGTACAACCACACTCTCCCCTACTGCGAGATGCGTAAATTTCACCAAGACCGTTATTTACAAACTAATAATGTTTTAAATGAACAGAAATTGACACCTGTAATCAATTACTATGGGCCATTATAGAACTTAGGATTGAGTAAACAAAGTTCACCAGTAATATGCACCATAGTAAAATGTGAATTCCATGCAAAGTAAAAATTAATGGAAAATTCTCACAGTGTTGAATTGAGACTGTTTTCCACTTATAACGAGTCTGAATTCGGAGTGATATGAGAAATGATATACTACTTGAATCAAGTAGTTATTCATACTTGAACCAATCCTTAAACTGACTTGATTCAAGACACTTTTTTTCTGGGTGTACAGGGTGAGTCACTTCAAACTCCGAGAATGGGAGGAGCTTACACAAAGAAAAGAGTTTACTAAATTTCCTCATACTAATATAGTAATAGTTGGATATCTGCAAATATGACGATCATTCCTATACTTTATACCAAATGTCACCATGCATAATAGAAATATTCCTATATGCATGGTGACATTTGGTATACAGTATAGGAATGATCGTCATATTTGCAGTATATCCAACCATTACTATATTAGTATGAGGAAATTTAGTAAACTCTTTCCTCCGTGTAGTTGGTGAATATAGGCTCCTCTTATAGGTCACTTATATATATCCCTGACTGTGTGAGAACTAAGGTAATAAGAAATGACAATAAGAATAATTGTCAATGTGTATTAACCAACTAAGCTCCTCCCATTCTCGGAGTTTGAACTGACTCACCCTGTATACCTATACTCATATTATTCTAAACGTAGAAGGATGATGGTGATTATTTTTAGCACTCGGATTCTGGCCAATCAGAACGCAGTATTTGATGACATGAAGTACATCCCAATTCGTAATTATACTGATTATTTTTAGCATTCGGATTCTGGCCAATCAGAGCGCGGTATTTGATGACGTGAAGGACATCCTAATTCGTGATTATACTGATAATCTCCCTCCAGCTGTTGATAATCTACTTTTAGCTTTGCAATTGTCTTTACGTCAAATACGATTTTTCAAATTTCGACATCAATGCGGCAGTACTAAATATCATCCGCCAGATCCCCGCTACCGCAGAATTTCTTTACATGTTGAGACGAACGAGAAACTCGAAGAGCGCCTCGATATCTGAACTTTGAAATTCCCAGAAACCTGCATTTTCTCGAAATTTCAACTTCGGCACGACAGTAGTAAAAAAAATCGTGCGCGCCTCAGCTTGTGCGAGAGCCATTTTTCTATGAACAGGAACGAAAATATCGATGAGCAATACTGGGAAAAAATAAAGCGTTTTTTTGAACCACCCTAATGCACATAGAATAAATCGACATTCGATATTGAGTAACTCCGCAATATCACCCGTATAAATCAGCAACAGATGCTGACTGTGCAGAGCGCTATTAAGTGCTCTGTATCAAACAGTATTAATAGTTTTTCAATTGTAATTCATCACTAAATGATTGACTTTTTTGATTGAATCACTATACCTATTCGATCGGACGAATCATTTCTTTAATTATAGTAGAATTTTTGTCATAAACGTGCACTTGTACTATTGGAGTAGTGTGCTGGTTAGTGAGTACTATTGGAGGAGCATGTATGGTAAGGTAATCGCTACATAATGTTTTACATACATTATTTTATTCAAGAAACTTGTTTCGTAAAACATAGCACATATGGGTGGATTTCAAGAAGTGGGCCAAAATAAGAAACCACTTCCTATTTCTAGTATGTTTATCTAAATATGCCTAATTATTTTTGTTTTCGGTGTGAGCTGGTTTACTTTACTTAAAAAAAAAACGTGGAGCATTTCAAAGAAGATTAACATTGCTTTTTTAACTTTTAAACAGTCAAAATGTCATTTCGGCGACGTGACGTAAAGTCCGTTTCTCAACTTTACACGTTTGTAAAAAATGGCATGCTATATCTGAGCACTTTGTACTTATTAGTTTCAAGTCTCTAAGACTCAAATTTACAGAAAAGACAAGCAGTTTCGAAAAGTATTCGACCAAACGTGAGACAAGTGAGA
Source organism: Tenthredo mesomela (assembly GCA_943736025.1). Taxonomy (NCBI): domain Eukaryota; kingdom Metazoa; phylum Arthropoda; class Insecta; order Hymenoptera; family Tenthredinidae; genus Tenthredo; species Tenthredo mesomela. Next base: position 14,948,903 of record OX031014.1, on the reverse strand, counting down.
GAAAACCCGTGAACCTACTTTATCAGTAATTTCGGCGACGGTTCAAGTTTACTATTACACACACTCGGCAAGAAGTGCTAGTGGCATGTTGTAGCTGTCAATGGTCTCTAGATGTGTATGTGATATCGGCTCCGTATGATAAGTTCTCCATTATTTTATACTTCACAGACAAAACAAAGTTTATCGAGCAATAATTTGCTTGTCACACTTATTCACTGTAATTTCGGCGACTGGACTAAAACGATTATTATTCATGGAACTTCTAATATTATATTTTTCATGAGATATCTTGCTCGTTTGTGTGAGCTATCTTCAATGGTAATATTCTTACTGCATGCAAAAATCGGCGGGAAATATTTTAACGTCGAAATGTACACTCGGCGACGGTAATTCCGGCGACGTCGACGAAATTACATTCTTCCTCTCTTGATGTCAAGTTCCTTTTTATGCATCTATTTCAATAAATATTTAATTTTGTTCAATAGAAGGCCTATTATTGTGCCACAACATGCCGTAAAAAGTTATTTCTGTGATGCGTATGCAATTTCGGCGGCGCAGTGTAATTTCGGCGACACTCCTTCTTTTGAATTTTTGGTATTCTTAACGTGCTCATGAAAAGCTAAAGAGGTATTAATTCGAATCTGGTAGGTTTACTTGACATAAAAAATACAAATATCACACTCTAGAAAAAATATTCCGTTTATGAATAAACCGCAGTTTTCTAATAAATATTGTGAAATGCTACAAAATTCCATTCACACAGAGCGTTGCGTGTGTCAAATATTCAAAGTAGGGGTCTTACAGGATTAGAAAATGTATACTACTCTAATAAAATGTCAATGTTGTTTTCTTCTGAATTGCCAGGCTATTTTGGCCCACTTCTTGAAATCCACCCATATACGTTGCAATTCGCGATAGATGAAAATTTTACAGCGAATATACATACCAAGAGGTTTCCGTGAAACCTCGCAGTCAGTCACAGCCAACTCGACACTACCCAAGTCTTTCGTCTGTTTCTCGCGGGCTAGCCATCCCCTTTTTAATTTTAAACTGTCATTTATTTAATCATTTTATGGCCTTTGAGAGATTAAAATTAAAAAGGGGATGGCCAGGCTGCGAGAAATAGATGAAAAACTTGGGTAGTGTCGCGTTGGTTGTGACTGACTGCGAGGTTTCACGGGAACTTCTCGGTATACGCAAACTCCAACTCGCGATATTCTGGAATCCCTTAGCATGCAAGAAGGCAAAATTATTGTGCAAGAGAATTTTGGCGAACCAGGACCTGATTACCACCTTCAATTTCTGCTACAAGTCGAAATATCAGTTCGCGTAGTACTTCCTGATTGAAAAGTTATACACATAGTCAACTATTATGAATACTCAATCAACTCTCTAAGTAGATAAATATCGATATTCCATGTATATTAGGATTCCCTTATTTTGATGATTTTTCGCAATTTCAGAGCACCCCCCCCCCCCCCCCCCCCCCTAGATCGATTCTTCGTTCGAAAATATGAATTTTGGCGCAAAAAAAATGTTTCTTCTCAATACAGTAGACTCTAGATAAGTGGCCATCTAACGGGGCTAAAGGAAAAGGAAATGGCTACTTACGAAACGTTCCCACCACGGCTGAGGTGGAGGCGCATGACGTGTGGTGGGAGAAGCTGTTGGTGCGCATACTGCTGTGGTGGGGGGCATAGTGTTTGTGTGAGTGACCGTCCGTGTGAAGGGGTAGTCGCTTGCAGAGCCACTTAGCGGATGGCCACTTATCTAGAGTCTACTGTATTAACACGTGCGTGCAAGCACGAGATTTTTTATATGCAAATAACACGGGATATCGCTGGATTTTCAATGATAATTTTTTTTTCCACATTACATGTTGCATATTTCCGAGTATAAACTATGCGATTTTGTTGAAGGACGATGCATTTGCGTGGTAAAATATTTATATCTGACACATGGTGGGGTTTTTCAGTACAGTAGGGGTCAATATGAACCAACTAACGAAAACGCTTTGAATTCTCAAATTTTCCACATATTCAATTATGTACTATGCGTGCGGAACGATCGTTTGAAAAGATTTCAAATCATAACAAATAGCAACGATCAAATGGATCGAAAATAGAATTTCAATTCAATAACAATTTTTCTAACATCCGACAAATAAAGAATTTATGCGTTGAGAGTCCATAACCCTTATCCGTCAGCATTGAATTTTTCAATTGAGTGCGTAAAAATCTCAACATTTCGCGACTGTTAATCAATGTCAAGAATTTGTAATAAAAATCTTCAATTTTCGCTGATTATTTCACATTGCCCCCTACTGTGCCGAAATACCCCATCATATGTCAGATATTAATATTTTCCCGTGCAAATGCATCGACCTTCAACAGCGTCCCATATATACTCCCGTTTATACTCGGAAATATTCAATATGTTATGGCTCATCTACAATGGTCGCCAAAACGCAGGTCGCCGGTCGCAATCGCAAGATGGTTGCAACGAAAAAACGCATGTATACTTGACGAGGTTGATTTCTGGCCCAGAAGTGATCAGGTTAAGCGTGTTAAATCATATACCAAACAGCCACTTCCGGGCCAGAATCAACCTCGCCATGTGTATGTTATTTGCGATAGGCGTTGCGATCTGCGACTTGTGTTTTGGCGACCATTGTAGACGAGCCATTATGTTGAAAAAAATTATCATTGAAAATGAAGCAATATCCCGTGTTATTTAAATAAAAAAAATCTCGTGCTTGCACGCACGTGTTAATATTGAGATGGAACATTTTTTTTTTGCGCCAAAATTAATTTTTTTGAACGAAGAATCGATCTAGGGGGCGTGCTCTGAAATTGCGAAAAATGCTGAAAATAAGGGACACCCTAATGTATATTTTTTTTCAATATCGCGGCGAGATCATTCGTTTATATCGAATTTCTTGAAATTCAACTCTTCTTGCTAAAAAGCTCATGCGCTTTCCTGTTTCTTGTAAAGTAAACCAGCCCTGATGGTCAAAATCATGTCTACTCACCAGGATGTATCACAGGCATGTGTCAATGTGAGGTATCTGGCTCCCAACCCATAAAAAGTTCGAAGGACTCCAAGAGAATTGCCAAGAGCATGACCTCCCTCAACCCCGATGAGGCTAGCAATTTTACCCTCTCTATGAGCATCGATGAGACCTATAGAGAAAGAGTTTGGTCAAATAAAAATTCCGGTAAAATCTGAATATGCATAGCAAAAAAATTGACGTACACAATAATGTACTGCATGTGTCGCGGTTATTACGTGCGATGTACTAACAATAAGTGCCATACATGAGCGGTACCTATGTTGGCCGATGCCCACAATAAGCCACGGTCTACACGGAGAGAAAAAAATAGGTATTTTTCCTATTTTCATACAGGTATATTTTCAATGTTAGCCTAGGAAAATGTACTAACTAGGAGAGTATCGCACCTCCGGGTCATCGATCTTGACCAAACTTATAGGGGTGATTTCTTGAGCACAAATATGAATTACCTGCTGAATAACTCTGTCTAATGGGCCTTTACTCTGTCAATTTACCTAAATGTACAACAAAAATCAGCGTAACCTGGGTTTTGCAAATCGCCACGAAATAATCAGTTTTTGTGCTGCGTTATGAGATTCTACATTGCACTGAATATTTAAACATTAAATAGTCATTATTCTACATTGGATTCTTGAAATTTAATATCCCAGCTATAGAAAATCACTTTATTCTGGGCCTATTGACACATTGCTACTAGTAATCATATTAAATATTCAGCGCAATTTAGATTCTCATAACGCAGCACAAAAACTGATTATTTCATGGCGATTTGCAAAACCCAGGTTACACTGATTTTTGTTGTACATTTAGGTAAATTGACAGAGTAAAGGCCCATTAGACAGAGTTATTAAGCAGGTAATTCATATTTTGGCTCAAGAAATCACCCCTATAAGTTTGGTCAAGATCGATGACCCGGAGGTGCGATACTCTCCTAGTAAGCCAACATAGGAATAATTCCTATAAGACATATCATTTATTCCCATGTAACATAGTCAAAATTTCGATGCAACACAGTAATTATTTCAATGTTAACATAGCGATTTTTCCTTTGCAATTTAATGAAAATACCAATGTAACATAGGAAAAATAGCTATGTTTTTATTGGAACTATTCCCACATCAACATAGTGATTGTACCTAAGTTCAACATAGGTATAATTCCAATGTTAAAATAGCATTAATCACTATAATACGTAGGAATGATCCTTATGTAAAACATAGGTACAATCGCTGTGTTGTTATAAGAATCACGCACGAAAATATATATATGCGAAAAATATATGCGACATATTTGTTTTTTGCGCTAAAATATAAGTAACATTTATTTTTTATGAGTTTGATATAAATGTCAACATACAAGCCCGGCAACTTACGACATTGCCGGGTATGGAAAAATATTTTCAGAAGCACGATGGCGGGGGGGGGGGGGGGGGGGGGGGGCAATAAGGAGATCATTAGGTTCATCTCGGCTTGCTATAGACCTTTAATCCTACTAATAAAATTCCTCCATCCTACTAAAAAAATGTCTATCTGTACATTAGGGTGGTCGTTAAATGGAAAATTATGTTGGATGGAAGTAAATCGGCTCCAAATGTGGGAAAAATAATTCTTCAATTTTTTCAGATTTTTATTTTGAGCCCTGATTGGCCTAATTTTCACATGGATTTTTTTTCATTCGCAAAAATACTAATTTCAGTAATTTTTAGATTAAAAATTGAATCAACAAACCTGAATTGAATAATAAATGATAGTATTCATATTTCTATAAAACATAGTCACAAATCGTATATGGGTTATTTCATACGAGTCGTGGGGTTAAATATTCGGTTAAATATTTTCTATCCATTTTTTTTCAGTCATATTCAAGCCTGGCGCTAAGAAGCCTCCATTCAAATTGAACAATATCAATTCAAGTGCAACATAACACATGTTGATTGAATCTCTGGCGATGGTTGTAATTTTTTTTCGCGAGCATTTAAAATTATTCACAACAAAAAATTAATGAAAGAATGAGCTGCAGAACTGTGGCATTAACATATTAGGCACTCATGTGGAATACCTGAAACGGAGACCCCGTGTAACATCAAGTTCACCAATACAAGAAAATGAGCTGTATTGAAAAATAATAGAATGAAAAATTATATCGTTAACGAAAGAAAAATCAATAGAAAATAATGAATTAATCGATATATTCATCACTTTGTAAGATAATAATTTTCGTAACACGTGCATCGAAAGTGGGGGTTTTTTTGTCCTCATTTGAGAGTGGAAAATAAGTCTTTTTGAATCAGGATCCAATTCGTTAGTTTTTTAGGTCCGAGGACAAAAATGCTGGTCAAAAATGAAAATATTTGTCCTCCAGTTCCGAACGTCGCCACCATGCGGCGACGTCGATTTTGGTCGATTTTGGTCGAACGGCTATCCAGTTAGAATATATATATCAGTGGGTTAATTAAATACTGACTCAAAGACTCATTTTCTTCTGAATGAGGACAAACCCCACTTTCCGTGCGCTTGTTATGCAAAATATGGTATGCAGCATGGACAGATTGACATTCATTTTTGACTCGGGTGATTCGCCCTCGCCTTCGTCTCGTGCAGCCAACTTCACCCTGGTCAAAAATCACTGTCGTTCGGTCCTTGCAGCATAATATACTATTTAATTTTTTCACTCTAGCTGTGTGTAATATAACAATGAAACGTATCCGATGCAATCGCGCTAATTTAAATTAGACCCATAGGGGCTCAAAATAAAAATCTGAAAAAATTAGAGAATTCTGTTTTCCACATTTAGAGCCGATTTACGGTCATCCAACATTGAAATTCCGAAAAAAAAACCATATGAGGACCACCCTAGTGTACATATGCCACCAACCCTCTGTCTATCTATACTCAGTGCCTCTGTAAAGGGGGCCGTGTTACAGCGTGGTCTGTAGGGATCCGCACAAAGTTGTGCAGTTCGAGAGAACACAGGAAGACGTCACGTAGAGCGCATATCGATTGAGCAATCACATCCCTCAAGAATTTGCGTAAGGCCCGAATTAATGAAAGTACATTTAAATTATTTTCGACTAAATATATAAGATTTTCGGGTATGGAATTCCACACCGGGAATAATTCGGGTATGGTACGCTCCATACCCACCATACCATAGTCGCCGGGCCTGTCAACATACATGTTGCGACATGTATGTCGACATAGATGTCGACATAGATGTCGACATAGATGTCAACACTATGTAAAATTCATCAAACATATAGGATACATATATGTAAATGCGTACATATATGTTATAAGTGCGACATATATGTTGCATATATTTTTCGCATATATATATTTCCGTGCGGGATAATCAATATTATGATATAAAATTAGAAACTGTGTTCTTAAAAATCTGTGAACGCTATAGCTTTGTAATTATAAAATGATCACATAAATTTTTGAATCTGGTTTTTATTTATCGGACAAATTTAATGAGTAATAATTTATTTCTGTACTTATAAGGTAATGAAATATAATACGTACAATCGAGGCGGGTTTGAAATAATGAAAAATAATATTTATTATGGACTTTTTGTTTATTTATTGAAATTGTTAGAGTGAATAAAGATATGAATGATTCCAGAAATTAATGCTAGTTAATGCTGATCCAACTTTGCTAAATAGCATTAATTTTTTTGTCCATTCATTACCTAATTTACTTCAATTATTTAAATAACTGGATCTTAACAAATAAATAAAATAATTTCTTCATTACATGATTTACTACTTGTCAAAGTCATATTTCATAGGTTAAGATAAATCATGAAAATTAGGGAAAATGATTAAAATTTAATGAAAATGCAAATTTAATATTTAAAAAAAAAAAAAAAATTTCATGTAAATAATTCCTGTTTATTATAGGAATTATTATTATGTCAACATAGATATTATACCTATGTTACACATACGTATTGTTCCGATGTTTTTATAGAAATTATTCATATGTTAACATAAGAATTATACCTATCTCAAACATAGGTATAATTGCTATGTTATTATAAGAATAATTTTTTTGATACATAGTGATTCTTGCTATGTTTAACATAGGTATAATTCCTATGTTTTTGATGGAAGTTCCACTATGCTAACATTGGAATCACTGCCATGGTATTAACGGAAATATTCCAATGTCAACATAGAAGGAATCCCTATTTTTGATAGGAAATAATCCTACAAAAAATAGGTATTTTTCCTTTTTTTACATAGTTATAATTGCTATATTGACATATTAAATATCTCGGCAGCTATGGAATGCGCACTTCGAACTGCGCATCCAGACTGCGGTATAAAGACTTTATAGGGCAGTTCTGAAATCAACCGTATAAAGTGACACTTTGTGGATCGAAAACAGGCGTCAAAAAGTGACTTTTCAATGCCTATGCCGAAAAAAATGTTAAAAAATGGGGCTTCCTAGCGGTGTCGTTTAGGCGTAATGTTAATTCGAAGCTCTTCATCCGACGGTATTTTCGAGCGTCTCGCACCGAAGTCGTGGCAACTGCGGGGCGGCGGGACGATACGGGGGGAGCGGGGAGGCCCAGGATGCTTGTATTGGTATATATGTATAAGGCACGCCGCAGACCTATTTGTGTTAGTGCGAGAGTCTACGCTAAAAGTTTTGGACTATATAGGGAGAGCGGCGGGGTATACGCGCGACAGTCGAACTGAACCGAGCGTGCGTCAAACTTTTGTCTCCGATTGTCACTGGTGAACGTCCTTAACCCGAGTTTAACGCTAAACTCTGATTAAAATCATGTTGTGAAACCTTAGTATTTATAGTATATGGGAAGTTTCACGTCAACGTGTCAAGATTTTCTGCCAGTCGACATCCTGGACTTGTTTGAAAAATGTTTGTGTAATGGTACCACCAGAATAAAAGGACAGCTTTTCCGAAATTAGAATTTTCTTCGACGATGGCCGGAGGTATGAATCTATCAATTTGGCAATTTTGCAGAAATATCACATTTTCTAAATCAATTACCTCATACGTCGATAATTCTAGCGCGAAGCTGGTAGGTAGGAAATAGTTGGAAAGAATTGAAAAATTCGAAAAAAAAAAAAGTAGAAAATGTTTGTGAGTTTTCCAATTAAGGTAGTTCACCACCCACAGTCCAAGCCAAAAGTCTGAGCGTGCTGAGCATACACCGCGCATGCTTCAGTAACCCCTCTCTAGAGAAAACTTTCAGTGGGTGACTGTCCTCCTCATTCCGTGTGTCATATACGTGTGTACGACTACGCCGCTACGAAGCGTTGCTGTGCCTCCCTCCCTCTAGTTTTTCCCTCACCGAGTACATTGCCACAGCTTATTTCACAAAAACTATACGTCAGATCGGTTTCATCTTTTGGAATAACATTCGGAACATACTGGACGACTACATGTTAGTTTTTTTTATCAAACTCTATAGAAGCGGAATGATGCTATCAATATAAACGTTGGTTTTCTCAGCCTTAGCCCTATGTTTTCCGTGTTAAAACGACCCACTTCCGAGGCGAATATCTTATTTTTTGTACGTCAAAAGTTCATAAAAATTTAACTATGTATGTAATAGGTCATTCTTAACACATAGTTCAAATTTCATGAACATCTATAGAAACTCGATTAAGTGGTGAACTACCTTAACAACCAACGTCAATAATGTTAAAAAAAAACAGTTGTTCGTCAGGTACGTCAGCTACTAGAAATTAGGCCATCTTCGAATCATACAAGAAAAATTGATTCCGAAAACTTCTACAGATATCGGAATTTGATTGTCTAAATTCTAAAACGACTTTATAACGGAGTCCATTATCAGATTGAGCTTTCAATTTATTACTTTCACTTCATTCTCTACTTTTTAGTTTATACGTCTGTATGGTTCCAATAATTAACCAGGTTTTATTCTTTTTTAACCTCACGCACCTCTTATTCCAGTCACAAGGAACCTGAAAGTATTTTTTTTTTTTCTTCGTAGTCCTGGTGATGCGTACTTGAATTCCTAATTTTTGTGACTTTTTTGAACACTGCCTATTTCGATAATTCCAATGGAATTCTATAGAAGTGATGAGAAAAAGCGAAGATACACATTCATGCAAAGCGTCCCGCTTCTTCGAAAAGTAGCTATTTATGTATCAAGTCCGAAAACTGATACTTTTTGGACTTGATACATGAATAGCTATTTCATTCTCTTCTGATTTCTGTGAATGTTTTAAAAATTCCGCTTTACATTGAAATGGCATTTTTATGGCCTTCCGCAACTTTTATTCTGGATTCTTTTTTTGTCTAATTCAGCTTGAATATTAAGGAGAAACTTCGGTGACATTTCATTAAAAACGATTTTTTCATTTTTTAAATTACTAAAAAAAAATCCAATCGAAAATTCCCTGCATTAAAATTTAGATAATGGTAGTATGTGTATTGAAAAACAATTTCAATCCTCTAAGTTGAAAGTGTTTGCGCAAGGAACCTTTCGCAGAAAATCTTTGTGCACCGCTGCCCAGCGCTGGCGACTTTTGTGTGGATGGTGTGGAGCACTCCACACCCTGGATGCCCACCGAATTCCACACCCTAAAGGCCTTGTTTCAAAATTAACATTTTTTAATGTATTTTGAAAATCTCTTCATAAAAACAAGTATACAAAATTTTCTGAAAATAACCACATTATATTTCCCTACACTGAGAAAAAAAAGTTATTAAATCAAAGAAATGATTTCTTTGATATTCAATTCACTTGATTCAATCATTGGTTTATTTCACGCAATCACGCGGTAGTGGGGACAACGAAGCATATGCATTGATTTAATGTTATATTTCTTCGAGTGTTATCTGCTTGAGACAAGTGTTCATTTATTTGAAACCATTAAAAATTAAGTTGTTAAACAGAAGAAGTGTGTTTAGAACAACCAACCTAATTTAATTCATAATAAATAATGACTTTGAGAGTCGATGACGTTCATCCAACCGCCACAAATAATTGAAGGTACTAATCTAGAGTTAGCCAAAACGCTTATGTTACGGTCGAATCTTGTATTCGGTGTAAGAAAATATTCATTCAATACAATGAATACGTACTTGAGTAAAATAGTACATTAAGTTGTTAGGGAGAGAGGTGAGCGATTTTGATGAGGGTGAAGTTTGCTGCACGAGCGAAGCGAGGGCAGCTTCACCCGAATCAAAATCGCGCCTCTCTCCCGAACGACTTACGATACTTTTTCTCATACATGCATCAAACTAACCCCATTTCAAGCATGTCTTACGAGAGAGAGGACTCACGTATCTCATTCGGCTGTAATATGTGGTCGTCGCATGCGCTTTCACGCGATTTGGTTAGGTATGAAGCCTAAGAAGCAAAAGTGCGCGTAGGCATGATAATATGAACGCATTAGTACATGATGCTGTGAGGGTGACATACGCGATTTTGATTCGGGTGAAGTTTGCTGCCCGAGCGAAGCGAGGGCAGCTACACCCGAATCAAAATCGCGCCTGTCTCCCTGACAGCTTCATGTAATGCGTTCATATCATGCCTATGACGCGCACTTATGCTTCCTAGGGTTGATAAGTAACCAAATCGCGTGACTGCGCATGCGTCGACAACATATGACGGCCGAGGGAGATATGTGCGTCCTCTGCCCCGTAAGACACGCTCGATATGGGGTTATTTTGACGCATGTAGGATAAAAAAGATATTCACTACCCTCAAAAGTACAATTGCCTACACTGAGAAAAAAAAGTTATTGAATTCATCAAATATTCGTTGATTCAAATAAATGATTTTTTTTCTATATTCGCAAGAGCATGTTTAATCAAGACAATACCAGATGTAGAGTTAGATAGAGTAAATATTCATTTCATTTTAAGAAAAAATAGTTTCAATCAATTATACAGATATTTAGCGACATCACTCACCGAGTTGGTCTATCAGTACAATATCTTGAGTCAAGTGTTTCATATCTTATATCGAGAAAATGATATATTTAATCAAACGATACATAATACATTAGATGGGATATTTTATCATTCTGAAGAAATATACCATAATATGAATTCAAATATAATCATAGGAAGTGACTGCTTATTAGAACCTCAAACGAGAATCAGTGAAGAAATACGGTGATTGTTCGGAAGAATGTCTTATTTTCACGTAACAACAAAATATTTGATTAATGTTAAGTAACTCACGTTCTGTACAATCGCAAGTTCAGTATAAATAATAAAGCATTCATACTCTGCAAAAAAGCTCATAACTAACCAAACGAGATAATTTGTGTAGCCAATTAGATATTTTTTGGTAACAAATAAAATTTATTCACAGCAACAGTGATATTCATTTGAATGAAAATATGAGACATTCAAGCTGGACAAGTATATTAGAGGCTTGGCCATTCAAGCGAACCCCAAATTCAATTCAATATGCCGCAATGGCTTGGTCAACCTTCGTAAAAAGGCATAAGACCAACTTGACTTGACTCTGAAGCCCATCGCTCCTGAGTTATGGTTAATAAATAGTACGGAGAGGCGCGAAGTTATGATTGGCTCCGCGCTGCTTCTTTAGCGAGAATGCTGGCCTGGATTCGCCACGTTGTGGCCGGCTACAGAACTCACGTTTGAGCGCCTATACAATACCATACCAGGTTTTTATTATTTTCCCGCATTGATTCAAGCGAACTGATTAATTATTTACATATTACTATTGGAGGTAGGAGAGGGGATGGTGGGGGGGGGGGGGGGGGGGGGGCTCTCCTACCTCCAATAGTAACAGTTCATCACCATTGCTATTATCTTTCAGTCAACAATTATTTACATACTTGATGATTTTCTCAAGTGAAAAGGTGAAATCGTTCTTTGTAACTCAGTTTGTTATTGTCCGACATTTTAAGCTGTTAAAGAAACTACACGATCGCGTTGCTACATTCAAGTATTTTGGTTGGAACAACCAATCCTGTTTTTCACCATGAAGATGAGGTATTCTTGATGAACACGTTTATATCGTTATCGTAAAACAGAAATATTCTGGACAACAATCTTTTTGATCCTAGAATTGGCAATCTTAAACGAATGATTCACTTCAATGAAATAACATATGGTTAGCACGACATAATATTTATTCAATACAAGCACTCATATGATTGTATTCACATACTTTCGAAAATGGATTTTGAGTATAAATGTACATTTTTCAAAAACGTGTATTTGATTAAAAATAGAATAACATTGATTTGATTTTATTCGAATAATCATTTGAATCAAGGGCATGTTGACGTCCTGCATGATTACTACACGGAGAGAAATACCTCATAGAAACTACCATACAGTTATTGCAGTTTGAAGACAGAACGAAGGTATAAACAGACCTACCATACTTTTCTCGTAGTTCGTCCAATAAAATGTGGTCTCAGCCGTGATATTATTGTGACTCGGATAAGATTTTATTGGACGAACCCCGAGAAAAGTATGGTAGGTCTGTTTATACCTCCATTCTGTCTTCAAATTCAATTCACTATAGTGAATCAAATTTTTATATCTATTGGAAAGCATCTTTCCGTTGATTTGAATCTTCACATTATTGCGAGAAAAATATTCTTTGTTGCACCATACGATGTTGCGTTTCAACTAAATAAGAAATTACACGGAGAGAAATTCCTCCTAAAAACTACCATACAGTTTGAAGACAGAATGGAGGTATAAACAGACCTACCATACTTTTCTCGTGGTTCGTCCAATAAAATCTTGTCCGAGTCACACAATAATATCACGGCTGAGACCACATTTTATTGGACGAACTACGAGAAAAGTATGGTAGGTCTGTTTATACCTTCGTTCTGTCTTCAAACTGCAATAACTGTATGGTAGTTTCTATGAGGTATTTCTCTCCGTGTAGTAATCATGCAGGACGTCAACATGCCCTTGATTCAAATGATTATTCGAATAAAATCAAATCAATGTTATTCTATTTTTAATCAAATACACGTTTTTGAAAAATGTACATTTATACTCAAAATCCATTTTCGAAAGTATGTGAATACAATCATATGAGTGCTTGTATTGAATAAATATTATGTCGTGCTAACCATATGTTATTTCATTGAAGTGAATCATTCGTTTAAGATTGCCAATTCTAGGATCAAAAAGATTGTTGTCCAGAATATTTCTGTTTTACGATAACGATATGAACGTGTTCATCAAGAATACCTCATCTTCATGGTGAAAAACAGGATTGGTTGTTTCAACCAAAATACTTGAATGTAGCAACGCGATCGTGTAGTTTCTTCAACAGCTTAAAATGTCGGACAATAACGAACTGAGTTACAAAGAACGATTTCACCTTTTCACTTGAGAAAATCATCAAGTATGTAAATAATTAATCAGTTCGCTTGAATCAATGCGGGAAAATAATAAAAACCGGGTATGGTATTGTATAGGCGCTCAAACGTGAGTTCTGTAGCCGGCCACAACGTGGCGAATCCGGGCCAGCATTCTCGCTAAAGAAGCAGCGCGGAGCCAATCATAACTTCGCGCCTCTCCGTACTATTTATTAACCATAACTCAGGAGCGATGGGCTTCAGAGTCAAGTCAAGTTGGTCTTATGCCTTTTTACGAAGGTTGACCAAGCCATTGCGGCATATTGAATTGAATTTGGGGTTCGCTTGAATGGCCAAGCCTCTAATATACTTGTCCAGCTTGAATGTCTCATATTTTCATTCAAATGAATATCACTGTTGCTGTGAATAAATTTTATTTGTTACCAAAAAATATCTAATTGGCTACACAAATTATCTCGTTTGGTTAGTTATGAGCTTTTTTGCAGAGTATGAATGCTTTATTATTTATACTGAACTTGCGATTGTACAGAACGTGAGTTACTTAACATTAATCAAATATTTTGTTGTTACGTGAAAATAAGACATTCTTCCGAACAATCACCGTATTTCTTCACTGATTCTCGTTTGAGGTTCTAATAAGCAGTCACTTCCTATGATTATATTTGAATTCATATTATGGTATATTTCTTCAGAATGATAAAATATCCCATCTAATGTATTATGTATCGTTTGATTAAATATATCATTTTCTCGATATAAGATATGAAACACTTGACTCAAGATATTGTACTGATAGACCAACTCGGTGAGTGATGTCGCTAAATATCTGTATAATTGATTGAAACTATTTTTTCTTAAAATGAAATGAATATTTACTCTATCTAACTCTACATCTGGTATTGTCTTGATTAAACATGCTCTTGCGAATATAGAAAAAAAATCATTTATTTGAATCAACGAATATTTGATGAATTCAATAACTTTTTTTTCTCAGTGTATAGGGAAATCAACACTTGCGAGCCCCTTAGCAGATTCAAATCTCGACCATATTGATGAATACGTTTATCCTGAAAAACAATATTCGGACTATCGCACTTCGGAAAAACTACTTAATTGAACTTTGAGCAAAAATGTTGTGGGTGCCCCCCCCCCCCCCCCCCCCCCCCCCCCCGTCACCTGAGTTACTCCATACTCTGAAATTTCGTAAGTCGCCGACCTTGCCGCTGCCAGGAGAATACCGATCCATTGATTTACAAACTTACATCTACAAGAATCAACCCATCAAAGGCGGTTTCTACGAGTTATTTGGTAGCAATTTGGTAGAATTCAGTAGTATTGGGTATAATAACTCGCTCATCTTTCAACCAACTCAACGCTAAGTTATTTTGCAGGATAGTGTAAACCTTATATTTTTCACTTCCAATAATATCTCAACATTCTGTCAAATTTTTATGATTCAGAAGACATGGTATAGTCACCGAATGTTATTGACCGTAAAATGAGCCCTTCGGTTTGGTTCAGATTCTTTTTCTTCCACAGTCCTGGAAGTGTATAATTTCGCTTATAATCAGACAAATACAGTGATAGTTTTACCGTCATTAGCGTCTTCATTAAAGCTAAGCCTTTTCTTAGTGATCAGTGGAATCTCGTATGCATTATCAACTACCCGCACAGAAATATATATACCGCGAGGACCAGGTGAAAGATAATGGTCCATCCGCCCAGGCAGATAATATTTCGTATTTTTAGGGGGATAGCCACTCGTTGCGCTGAAAAAATCCCTAGGGTGATTTTGGCGCGCGGTCGGTGCAACTCGGCAGCCATTGTTGATACAAGCCGGCTGACTGTCAATACATCGCGGAAGGTAGACAAGTGTGGTTATGTTCGTTTATTTGAAGCAAATGATAAATAAAGTTAATAAAACCTACGTGAATAAGCTAGGAATATTTATCAAAAATCGATGAATCAGTTTTAAATGATATCTTAATGCAATCAACGAATTAACCTAAGCTATAACTGGAAATTTATCAGAATCAAAGAGTTCAGCGAGAACAACCAATTCGAACAAAATTATTGATTGTATCCTGGGGTTGAGGCATCAATAAATATCCATAGCTTATTCACGTAGGTTTTATTCACTTTATTTATCATTAGCTTTAAATAAACGAACATAACCACACTTGTCTACCTTCCGCGATGTATTGACAGTCAGCCGGCTTGTATCAACAATGGCTGCCGAGTTGCATCGACCGCGCGCCAAAATCACCCTAGGGATTTTCAGTGCAACGAGTGGCTATCCCCCTAAAAATACGAAATATTAGCTGCCCGGGCGGATGGACCATTCTCTTTCATCTGGTCCTCGCGGTATATTCGAAAAATATATGCAACATATATGTCGCATATATAACATATATGTACGGAAAATACAAATATGTTTGATGAGTTTTACATAGTGTAGACAGGATTCTTGGATATGAAGGTCGTAGTAACGTTAATAAAAATTTAATCGTCAACGTTTCGGCCCTGGTTGTGGGCCCTCCTTAGGACAAAACATTTATTCATCTACAAACAAATTACATGTAACAGTTTTTTTGCACACAGAAATAAATTTGAAAAACACAAGAAACGTTCGAACTGACTTTACCTAAAAAATATAATTTGGGATATAAAATAGTGCCAGAAATCATCAACAATAAGCAAAAGACGTTAATCCAGACTCATGTTTCCGGAACTTCCACCTATCCATCACTACTGTTAATCTATAAAATTTATAAGTTGAATTAAAAAAAAAGAAAAAAAAGGCTGACTTTGACAGAAGTTCGACAAGACTGTTATGAGAGCAAACCGTAGAGCATGAATACTGAGAACGTAGACTGTCATACTGAGAATATAGACATGGTATCAAAACAATAAACTCAATCGGTACTTATAAATAGACTTAGTATAGGTTAGTCACTAAAGTTTATCGATACATGTCACTGGACAAGTTAGGTATCCGACATCAATCTCACATACGTATCACTCAATTTCTCTACATCTTTCCGCAAATTAACAGACCCTCGAAGACTAACGATGTTACACATTTCCAAAATAATTCTTTTATAATAAGACGGTTCCTCGTGTAAGATCTTAACATTATCATAATCAAACTGATAAACCTGCTCTACAATGTGTTGGGTTAAAGCCGTATAATGGTCAACATTGTCTTTGATGTTCTTTTTATGTTCACTAATTCGTTGCGACAAGTGTCTAGACGTTTGACCAATATAAGGCTTTGTACAATCTTTGCAAGGAATTTGATATACAACATTAGAACGTTTTTCCAACGGTAACGCGTCTTTACCCGAGTCGAACAAAGATCTTAGATCGTTCAAGTTCTTACCCACAAACTGGACATTGAATTTTTCAAAAGTGCGGTTTAGCGATTCAAACAAACCCGCAATGTAAGGGATCGAGATGAAAGTTGATCTATTAGGGTCCGCTTGAACATTCACATTACTGTTTATTCTCGCATTGATGGTAAGTATACGCTTAGCAATAGTTCGGTTTACCAGTTGAATTGGATAATCATTTTTGGTAAGAACCTCTCGTATAATGTCTAGGTTTTTTCCGTGAAACCGCGTGTTAGATAACTTAATTCCTCTATCAACTAAGCTCGTAATCGAACCAATTTTGTAAGATTTTGGGTGATGCGAGTGAAAGTTTAAATATCTCTATGACCAAGTGGGTTTTTGGTACCAATCCGTTTCGATGGTCTGATTTGAGTTGATGATACGTGCATCTAAAAAACTGATAGACCCCTGTGTTTCCGTCTCACAAGTAAATTGTAATCTAGGGTGGAAATCATTAAATACATGTAACAAATGGATGACCGAGTCTCTCGGTATCGCAGTTAGAATATCGTCTACATAACGAAAATAGAAGGGCAAATCGTAACCCAAATTATTAATACAATGTGACTCTAAATCATCCATCACGAGATCAGCTAGAATAGGTGACAGAGGAGATCCCATAGGTAGCCCAAAGGTCTGAGAGTATATGGTGTCATCAAATTTAAAAATGGAAGCATCAAAACACAATCTCAAAGCTATCACCAATTGGTTTAACGATACTGGCATCTTTCCTGACAACTGATGCCAACGTTTCTTAATGGCTTCAAGCGCGAGTTCTTTTGGTACATTAGTGAATAATGCTACCACATCCAATCTAGTGACTAACCTATACTAAGTCTATTTATAAGTACCGATTGAGTTTATTGTTTTGATACCATGTCTACGTTCTCAGTATTCATGCTCTGCGGTTTGCTCTCATAACAGTCTTGTCGAACTTCTGTCAAAGTCAGCCTTTCTTTTCCTTTTTTTTTAATTCAACTTATAAATTTTATAGATTAACAGTAGTGATGGATAGGTGGAAGTTCCGGAAGCATGAGTCTGGATTAACGTCTTTTGCTTATTGTTGATGATTTCTGGCACTATTTTATATCCCAAATTATATTTTTTAGGTAAAGTCAGTTCGAACGTTTCTTGTGTTTTTCAAATTTGTTTCTGTGTGCAAAAAAACTGTTACATGTAATTTGTTTGTAGATGAATAAATGTTTTGTCCTGAGGAGGGCCCACAACCAGGGCCGAAACGTTGACGATTAAATTTTTATTAACGTTACTACGACCTTCATATCCAAGAATCCTGTCTACACATTCAATTGAGGTCAAGAATCAGTCCCCAGTTTTACATAGTGTTTACATCTATGTCGACATACATGCCGCAACATTTATGTTGACATATATCTCTACATTTATATCAAATTTATAAAAATAAATGTTAGCGCATATATTATATATTTCCGTGCGGGTAGATAAGCAGAATAAAAGTTTTTCAACTCCGATTGATGTGGTCAGAACCATTAGCTACAGTGAAGTTATACGAAAGACTGTTAGAGTTAAGTGTAGGTATGTACATTAATTCAGTATAACCGAGAAATGTATTCTGCGATATAAGTGTGCTGGAAATCATAAATAGACGTTTTACAAAAATCTTGTAAATTGAATGCAGCATATGAGGCATTTTCTGACACCTCAGTCCATGTTTTCCATCAACCTCTTGCACATTTCTTATAATTTGCCAGTTCGTCGTACGATTTTAGAAAGCCGATAGCAAACTTCACAAACTCCAGTTTTTGTACACTTTTTAATCCAATTTTAGCCATAATTTGAATGATGATATATAGGACGTTTTTAACTTGAAAATATAAAAAATAATTTTTCTCGTCCGATCCGACACCTCCGATTCTTCGGTGAGAAGTTATACTTTCTACGACGGCTAACACCTATTATAAGGCTATAAGAACTCGGTAAAAAATGTTGGATCTGATCGGATAAGATTAGATCTAATCGGTTGAATCCAAAAAATGGTATGATTCTTCTTAACGGTTAATGGCATTCCGAAGATATTCCCTGGTTGATAGCCGGACATGTCGAATTGGTGAATATCTCGCTTAACATGGTATAGATATCGCACTCCATAGATAAGACTGTCCTTGTCCATATACAGCAACTTAGGATGATCCGCAAGAACTTGTCTCATGTAATCACAGTAAACATCGTAGACAAAAATCTTGGAGAGATCCAGCACCCAAATTCCAGCACAGATTGATTTGTTCGAGAAGACTTCCATTTCATTCAAATCTACGGTAACCAGAATCTCCATGAATATCGAACGACTATGGAAGTAAGGCTTTGCAATGAAAGCTTCCGCACTGTAGCTTATTTTTCACTTCGTTACAAGCTTAACGTCGACTTGTTTCCTTACGTTTATTATAGCTTTTGTATGTGATTTCCTCCAACTTACTTTCAGCTTGTCTTCTCATCCTACTGTTTAGATCTACACATTTCTTCAGCCGTGGAGATTAGTTAAACGTAAGTGGTCTGTGAATCTTAATAAGTCTTGGACCGTGTTCCCAGACTGTGTCGATTTTCTGTAATGAACAACGTACAACGTGAGTACCATCATTCGTTTTGATCCAGGACGCAGTTTATGTTTAGGGCATAGAGATCGATCGCTCTGGTTGTTGCTAATATCTCAAGATATTTCCAGTCGACTCTTACCTTATACCTTATAGACCTATCGTCGCTAGCATTGCAGCTTCAACGTATAAGATAGATAGGCACTGCTGACGACCATTGACATAGATCTCAGGAAATCCTCTACGCTAAGGTTTCATGGTCATTCGCTGATGTGATTAGACGTTCTTCATTTTTTACTGACATTTCTCCTGAATTAAGTCCGAGCTGTATTGATGACAGACGGTCTAATATAGAATAACACACCAACTCACCTAAATACGAGTTTATGGAAGCTACTGAATTGTGTATGGATGTAATATATTTCATCCATAAAAGTGTTTTCTCAACACGTGCATGTAATAGGCCCTTTTTCTTGCACGTAAAACGAATAGAAAATCGCCCATTCATAGCGGGGACTTCATTACCTGCCTAGGGAGGTAATGGATCTATTGTTACTTTCCAAGAGACGGTTTCGAAGGTTTTCAAATATTTGGAAATTTTCAAAATTTCCAGACTTTCCAAAAATTCCCGAACTTTCCAAAATTTTGAAGATTATTGGAAATTCCCAAAATTTCCGTCGTACATGCGCGAATAAGGGCCTATACATACACTCGTTGAAAAAATTACGGTGTGCAACAGCGGGGGGGGGGGGGGGGGGGTAATTTCAAGCTCGGGTGATGACGCTGCACTCAGACGCCGAAGGCGCCTGAGACATAGACGAGTGCAACATCATCTGACCCTCGCTAGAAATGACCCATTTCCTCCCCTTGATGTACAATGTACTATTATTACCACCAAACTAAATGGGGGGATATAGGGTTTCCCATTAGTCTATCGCTAGCAAACCTTATCATGGAAACGCTAGAGCTTAATGTAATGTCGAAACTGGAACGCCTGCTACTGTTCTTCAGGAGATACACTGATGATATTATAACTTGTGTACATGAAGACCACTTAACTGACTTGGTATTGTAAGAGTATTTTAGAGGTTGGTACTATGATACAGGCGTTGAGAGGTGCTGCCCTCTGAGAGTGGTGAAGTAGGGCCCTAGCGCCTTACGCATGCGCACGGTGAATGAGGGAGAGTAGAGAGGCAGTTGGTCTCGGGACGCCAAAGCGTCAAGATCTCCTACGTTAAGATCGCCTCAAGAAATATAACCATGTAACTAATATAACTTGAATAAACATACATGTTATACTATAATTATTCTGAAGTAAACATTTTAATCTCCCGATACTTGATCCCCTACAGTATATAAATTCAATGATTACCATAAAAAATAAAAATTGAACTAGAGATTATTAATCAGATTAGTTTTCTGGACATACGAGTGATCAACAACAATATTTTAATTTTTGATGGAAACACTTCAATCTCACCTTGCATTCAGGTTTATCTGTAGGTACTATATTAATTTGAACATACTACTAAAAAAATGATTTTCTAAGAACAGTATTAAAGTGATTCATAAGATCTCTAACACGAATGGTAAATTGTTTTCCAAACTGAAGGACCAAGTTCCCTCGCGGGAGAAACCTAACGTAATATACAGGGTGAATTCCTAACGTCTGAACACTCAGAGCAGCGTAGAGGTGGCCACCAGTAAAAATTGTCAATTGTTATGTTGGTTTCGGGCTTTCTTATTCGTTGAAATTAGGAAACAATTGCCAGCGCTGGACTCTTGGCCACCTCAACACTACTCCAAGTGTTCAGACGTTAGGAATTCACACTGTATAAAATAAATTGTAAAGACTGTAAAAAGCTCGTGGGAAAATTAACCATCGAAAATTACTCAATTGTTAATTACTAGATATAATGTATAAATGAACCGGTTAATTTCGAGACTCGCAGTCAACGCTCACTCAAAACCAGGCTCATTAGCCTACAACTAAACTACGTAAACTAACACCGAACAATAGCGAAAGCCTCGCTGGCTAACTACTAGCTTCTACAAAATTATACATCAACAAAATAGGGAATCGAGTCTCGAACAACCAATTTTCTTCAACGTCAACTCACAGCTAACTCTGCCTCGTAGCGTATCAGAAGAACCTCAACTTTATTATATCAAGAATGCTTGACTTGACTCGACTATGCTCGACTAGGATCTCCACTCGTTAATGAGAGACAGCAACCGACTCAGTTCCTCTCGCTTAGTTTTAAAGGCAAGCCTCCAAACTACTATATTTTCGACTATATGACCATCTTTCTGGCCTTAAAAAGCTAACTTATTTGACTGGATATTCTCTATGAAACACTGTCTACGGTCTACCGAGTTCCAATCCGGTTTATTTGACCCGCCAAATTTACTAGATCGCCTCATGGCATCAAACAATGGCAAGATGGCGGATGGCCGTTTGCCAAATTGAAATGGCTTGGACTAGATAAACAGGCGCTAACCGTCTTTCAGCCACCGCACGAAAAGAATAGCCTCGCGGCGGTAATCCATCAGGATACGGCCTTCGCTGTGCAGGCACAATATTTCCACACTTACTTTTTTTTTTTGGTATCCCTCGCAGCAAACAAAAATAAACTCGTGGATTCTGAAATAGTTTCCAAAATCTCTCAAACGAAAAACGCAACAATTCGCCACACGTTAACATAGCTTAGGACAAAGTGACTCGTCGCATGGCGCCAGTCCTCGCTATTATGGGCGCTGAGGATTTGCGCATTATCGACCGTCGATCCTCGAAACGATCGGCAGGTCGTGCGCTGTTTCAGGCATTCGAGAAAAGTTCGAATCTACCTTGGAGGTGTAGCTGGAATGCAGTTCGTAGGCTCTTCGATGTGGCATGAACCTCTTCCACCGCCGATTTACCACGTAGCTCAGTGTCCTCGGCACTCCTCTGCGTTCTTCCGGAATCAAAGGCATCCCGATGTTTCTGGTAGCTTGCGCACTGCTGTAGCAGTTAGCTCTTTGAGCGTGCGTCAAGGCAATGACCATGGGGGACAATTTGGATAATCCTCACTATGGGACGGTTCATCATGCCTTGAACGTAATGGAGAGTAAGGAAGAAAATAGAGAAGTAATTTAAAAAAAAATCGAAAGCTTAAGTTGGTCACGGTTGCTTCTGAGAGAAAAATTTTCCTACCGCGGGTGCATTCGTTCTTGACCTCTGTGGTTGCTCACACTCTCGCTCCCTCATTAGGGCCTGCTAAGGGTTTGGGAGCTGCTAAAAAAAAATGGAAGAAAAAAAAAAATTTTAATTGTGAAACACTTAAACCGGATGTGATGAAATCTTAAAAGTTTCGTGGATCATCTTCACCAACAACTTGATTTTCCCCCCAAATTTCGTTAGAATCCGTCGAGTCGTTGTTCTCCCGCAATCCAGGTTACACGTATTAATTAATTAAATTGTGAAACACTTAAACCGGAAATGATGAAATCTTCAAAAGTTTCGTGGATCATCTTCACCAAAAACTTGATTTTCCCCCCAAATTTCGTTCGAATCCGTCGAGTCGTTCTCCCGCAATCCAGGATACACGTAAAATAATCATTATTTTAGGGGTAAAATCCTGACCACTTCGTAACCGGCAGAGATAAAATCTTCAAAAGTTTCGTGGATCATCTTCACCAAACACTTGATTTTCCCCCCAAATTTCGTTCGAATCGGTCGAGTCGTTCTCCCGCAATTCAGGATACAAACAAACTTTCGGCATTACACACACACATACATACATATATGTTGGAAAATGCTAGAAAATGATTGTGTGAGTGATGAAACGAATTTCTGAGTTTAAGAAAATTGTTTTTCTCGGTCGCACGTTTTTCGCGATGACAAATCTAATAGGCACTCCGCTATGCGATCGTGCCTAAAAAGACGAACCACTGCATCAGGTGAAATGCGTCCGCACAATATTGATGAAAGTCGATAGGCGTATAGTGCCTATAAACGACATTGGACAACTTGTGGAAGGGATTGTGTACGACGTCCGCTAGCCGTTAATCTCCGTTAGCCAATTAGACCAACTACTATTGCCCTCGTGGCTGTAATTATGCTGTAAGGGTGCATATTTCGAGCGTGTATGATGTAAAATCTCTAGATTGCTCGATGTATGTCTGATACCGATTGAATGTGTCTTCTAATCGCATTACCACAAGGTGATGCATTTCATAGCAATGTTTAGTCTTGTAATGTCTCTTTTACTGCCAAGGTTTCGTCATCTGCTAGCTTCTTGCTTAACAGCGTGGCTTTCGATTCACGGTCCCGGGACACACAACCTTCGTACATGGCCGCATCATGTGTGGTTCTTTATACGTATATTCCCGTACGGCCTTGCCTTGATAAGTGCGAGGTGAGTTCTGAATTTCTTGCCGCTATTGTTTCAGGTATATTTCAAGCCACGCGCTTCAGAACACTCGGAAATTCTCAGCATACCTTCAACTTCCATCTTTGCAGTACTACCTGAGTAGTTTGTGGAGCAGACTTTGTTCTGCTGGATTTTCCATTCGTCGTTTCGAGGTGTGCCAACTATCTTCTCCCAATTTTTACATTCTTTGCAATATAAAGCGAGAGCTTCTACATCGGGCACTTTACCCGCTTCTGCTCCAATGACGCTACAGTTGCCACGGAGAGACGAAAAGCCTCGAATTCGCCACAAGCCATTCCCAAACACTGTGACAGCAGTGGCCTCTCCTTCTGAGTAGGTCTCATTTGTAGCACAAAGC
Organism: Tenthredo mesomela; assembly: GCA_943736025.1. NCBI lineage: Eukaryota > Metazoa > Arthropoda > Insecta > Hymenoptera > Tenthredinidae > Tenthredo > Tenthredo mesomela. Next base: position 14,924,767 of record OX031014.1, on the reverse strand, counting down.
TCCTGTCGCCCTACCGTTGCCATTGACCGATCAGCTACCTCTTCAGATACAGTCGTCAAACGAGCGTTTCTTCCATTGAACTTTATTGATCGTTGACTGTTGTACCGGCGGTGGTGAATCCACGACTGCACAAAATATACGCAACTCTCTCGAATCTTGTTCAATCTTACGCATAGCTTGAAAACTTATTCAATTATTCTCAGAAGCATGTTTTTGTTTTCAACAAATCTGCTGGTACACCCACGGACATTGAATTTGTCGCCCCTAAAATATGAAACCAAAGTTTCATCCTGTTTCAAGTTAGCGATTCCTAACGTGAGGGCCACCAGGGTGGGGGTGAGCTGTGAGTGAAGCTCGTATCCACGGAGTATTGAAGAGAAGAACAAACTTCGGTTACGGTCATAATCCGTATTTCGTGTGAGACCCAGGTTATGTAGTGTTGAAATAGACGCAATTGGATCGAATTTAAAATACTGGTAATAAATCCAAATCAACCTAGATGCTATGTATTGATCATATTGCACAAGAACTGGTTGATTGAATGCTATGTGTTATTCATTTTAGTTCACTGATCTACGTCAAACAATGTGATAAGGTATTTTTTTTCAATACTTCTATCCCTTCTAACGTATATTTACAGAAATGTCAAAACTACTACTATCTACTTTCAATTATAGCTTGCCTCTATAATCTTCAGACAATGTGAATAAATTACAGTAATATTAGTGAATTTCTTGCGTATTCTAATACAAATGTTTTCCCTTAAACGCCGATACCACACACAGTCCAAATTTTGTGCACGATTATAATACAATTTATTATTCCTGCGAACCATGGTGTTCAGTTTAAACGGTTTTCTCATTGAATATTAACTCTATTTTGCGGTTTGAAATCCCCGCTCAGTGAGGATATCGCACCGTCAGATTTTTCCGGGACCACTTTTCGACTCGATTTGCAGTGAAGTTTGTTCTCTTCTTCAAAGTGGTAGGGTCACTCTCCAAAGTGATCGTTAAGTGTCCGTAAAAAAAAAAACCAAAAAAATTCATCAACAAACTACGATTTATAATTGAAAATTCTCTTTGTGAATTATAAAATTTATAACCATAAGAATTAGTCTATTATTCTGATTATTTTTAGCACCGGGATTCTGGCCAATCAGAGCGCGGTATTTGATGATGTGAAGGACATCCCAATTGGTTATTATACTGATTATTTTTCCCATCCAAATTTCAGCCAATAGAATTGCACCATTCGCTGTTATTTTGCATAGCCTACACGATATCTAACTGATAATTTTGACAATTCCACTGGTAATTTCACGTGTGCTTTCACCGCGGTAATTTTTCATCTTAGCTATATATAAAAAACAAAAGATTTTTTTCAACATGTGCATGTAATAGGCCCTTTTTCTTGCATGTAAAACGAATAGAAAATCGCCCATTTCTAGCGTCGACTTCATTACCTCCCGAGGGAGGTAATATCCATTATTTCCCTAGGGAGGTAATGGATCTATTGCTATATATATTTCAAGGGTATTGGGAGGGAGGGTAATTTCAAGCTCGGGTGATGACATTGCACTCATCTTTGTCTCAGGCGCCTTTGGCGCCCTCGACTCCGACTCGTGCAACATCATCTGACCCTCGCTAGAAATTACCCATTTCCCCCCTTTGTTGTACAATGTACTATTCCAATACAGTTAACGCTCCATCGAATCTGACAGATTAAATTATAATTATGATTCTGTGACCTTTAAATTTTGATTTTTAACTGTGGATTTTGTCTCATGATGCAATTCTATGGGCCGAAATTCGGATGGAAGAATAATCCCCCGAATACTACTCGAGCTTCAAAATTGTCGGGTATTTCCCTCAAGGTTCCCTGCAATGAAACGAACTCGTAAGTTTTTCAGAAAAATCACTCGCGCTTTGCGCTCGTGATTTTGTAACCTGAAGAACTTGACTTCTTCATTTGTTTGCAACGAACCTATCGGGAAATACCCGATAATTTTGAAGCTCTTGTGGTATTATATGTGATAATTTACCTCTAGCTTTTGATAATTTACCTCTAGCTTTGCAAAAGTCAGAAAACATCGTGAATAATTTCTAATTTTTTTTAACCTGCCGCTTTCTGCTTGGCCAAATCCGAATGTGAAAAATAATCTGTCGAATACCACTCGACCTTCAAAATGAATCGGTTATTTCACTCATGTTTTGATCCTGCGTACCAACAAACGGGCCAAGTTTTGCACAAAAATCCCTCGCGCTGCGCGCTCGTGATTTTAGATCTGCAGAACTTGGCCCTCTCGATGCTACGCAGCAAAACAATCGGGAAATATCCGATAATTTTTAAGGTCTTGTGATATTACTACTGATTATTTTTCATTTATTAAGGCCGACGCCCACTAGTCCGCACCGATCGGCACCGAATTTTATTGTTTAAACAATGAAATTCGCTGCCGATCGGTGCGATGCCGATCGGTGCGATGCCGATCGGTGCGGTGCCGAGCGGTGCGGTGCCGAGCGGTGCGGTCTAGTGAGCGTCGGCCTTTACTCAAATAAAGTACCTTCTTCGACTAGCGTCTTTTTATATGTGGCAAGGCTATAAACTTCCCTCTCAATAAATAAATAAATAAATATTTTTATATTTTAATCTTGGATCTAACATAAAAACCCCAAAAAAATGGGATTTGCCCATGAGACTCTGGGTTATTTTCTAGTTGGTGATTAATTCTTATCAAACATACTAAACGATCGATCTACGACAAATTGCAGCAGGAGGTTTCTATTGATATTAACTTGTATAGAAAAATTATTTGATATTTTAATCTTGGAAATCGATTCGTGACCATACTACTTTAATACTTCGTGCTCGTGTCATTATATTCGACGGTAATAACGTCGATCACATAACTTCGAAAGGCACAAGTAATTGAGGAAATTCGCTTGCTACGAAGGTAACGTAATTTTCGTGAAGTGTTGTGAAGACAATTCCAATCGAAAAGTTGACTACAGTATGAAAATTTTCCGAACAATTTATTCATTGATTGAGCGAGTATGGTAATAATACAGCCAAGATCTTCGCCGTTATATTTTTAATTATATTTATTCAACTCAAAACCTCGAAAATATCTTTGATATACTGTAATGTATCAAGCTGATACGGTCAACTGACTAACGCGCACATGGACGCGCCACCTGTAACGTTATGTATTTATTTATTTATTTATTTATTTATTTATTTAGTTATTTATTTAGTTATAACGACTAGATGAGACGCGCAAGAATTTTAGACAGGCGACCAGATCAACTCACAATCCTTTCTTTCGAGTGGTTCGAGGATAGCGTCAATCGGCTCAAAATCTCTTATATATTCTTTCCAGCAGACTGCCAAGGCGGCGTCCGACCATCAAATTCACATAAATTCAAGACGAATACCCAAAAGAGGAGTCGATCTCAAAATCCATTTAGAAGTCGCATTGTTTTATACAAAGCTGGAAATCTCATCTGTGTTCCTGTTTCATAATCATAAATCGATAATCATAACTGGATATTACGCTGTTTATTGTAATCTTCAGATCAGCAGTACTCGTTGGTGATTGGCAACCTCAAACGTGATGCAACTTCGGTTTCATATTTCAGGAGTGATAGATTCAATATCTGTAGGTGTGCCAATAGCTCGATAGCTCTTAGCTCATTGCAGTTGCTATGAATCATTCTCATTGCCCAACCTAGACCTGTGATACCTGTTCAGTTTATACTTACCTGTTTAGCGCAATTGGGTTTTTGCATCAACATTTTTTTTTTTTCATTTTTTCGAGGTGCATAATTTAGAGTAAGCCAAAATAATGAGGACGTATCTTTCTTTTTCGTTAAAAATGATAATTGCTCATGTTATAGGCAATTGCATTTCACTAATTTTGATGTATATAGATATTAGGGTGGTTCTTATTTAGGGCTTGGTGGAATTTAAATGAGTTCGCCCCCCTAATAGATCACAAATAATGTAGAAAAAATCACTGTAAAATTTGAGCTCTTAATTTTAACATTAAGCCATGCCGCCAAAGGCTTTTGAATTTTTTTTTTTTTTTTTTTCTTCGATTTTGTACAACTAAAGATATAATATTGGGTTTTGTGCACTTCTAGATCTTTTTTTTTTCTGCGGCACCAAAAATCTTGTGAAACATCGATGCGTCTCATTGCAAAAACATGCGTAAATCTCCGATTTTATCTACATCTATTAACAATTGGCTATTTACCTAATAAAATATTGAAATAGTATGTTTTTGAACACACTTATTTTGTCGTGATTGTTTTCTTATCGTTTGGTTTATTTTTAATTGACAAGTTTCTAATAAAGTTTTTCAAAAAAACAATGTTGATATAATTTTTTTACTATGCCAAAAAAAAAAACATTACTTCTGTACCGCTGTTTTCTATACATGAATGTCAATTTTTGAATTTTTTTATTTCTTGAAACGTCAATAAAGTACATTATCTTGTCGAAAAATGGATGGTAAAAATGTTGAAATTTTTTTTTTTTTTTTTTTTATCCTACTTGGAAAAACACCTAAAATTTAGGCCTCTAGACCAGAATACCCCTGAAAAAAAAGATCTAGAAGTGCACAAAACCCATTATTATTTCTTTAGTTGTACAAAATTAAAGAAAAAAAAAATACAAAAACCTTTTTCCCAACCCAAACGTAGAAATAGGCGAGTTTGTTGCCTGCTGAAAATGAACAACACACGGTATTTCTCAATGAAGACGTGCGCGTTAGGAAATAGCGAACCATTTCTCCACTAGTGGGCAAAAACAGTTTTTGCCCACTAGTGGAGAAATGGTTCGCCGTTTCCCAACTTGCACGTCATTCATTGAGAAATAACGTGTTTTGTTTATTTTTAGCAGGCGACAAAATCGCCTAATTCCACATTTTTGTTGGGAAAAATAGTATGTGGAACTCGTGGGCAATGACGATTTGAGGTGAGTGCCCACTCGTTGCACAATATACTATTGCGGCATGGCTTAATGTTAAAATTAAGAGCTCAAATTTTACAGTGATTTTTTCTACATTATTTGTGATCTATTAGGGGGGCGAACTCATTTAAATTCCACCAAGCCCTAAATAAGAACCACCCTAATAGATATATCTTAATATGGGTGACATCATATTGTTGTAGTTTTCAATCTGTTATATCAACGGCAATTTTGGTTGGATCGAAAAAATCAAAAATACGTCCCAAATGGTTCTTTCATCATTCTAACCTCAAAATCGCAACTTCGTCGCGATTTCTCGGCAATCCTGATGAAAAAAAATGATCGTTACTTGTACGTAAAGGTTTTTTGACGAACCTCGTTACAGCACTCGCCTTCGGCTCGTGCCGTAAATCTCTCGTTTCGTCAAAAAAGCCTTTCCTTACTCGTAATGAAATGTACTATTCCAAAACTACTAGAATATGAAATAACAAAAAATCATGCAAAACCCCAATTCGCACATCGAAGTGACTTGGAAATTGTCTTGATTACTACATAAACGATTCGATACACGTAGTGAGGCTGATCGTAGGCTCGGGTCTACTGACGTCGATCGCTTTGGAGCTCAAAATTTCCTTTTCTGACGAATTTTTGGGTGAATCATCCTCCCTTGATTCCGGATTCTTCTTTCCATGATTTCCTAGACGAACGTTTCGTATCTCCTTTTGAGTTGCGTGGAGCCATTACGGTCAATGTTTGACACAAGCCAAAGCAATAACAAAAATAAATCTCTCAGTTTTTCGAATAAGTTACGTTGATTTCAAAGTCACTGACAGTAGCCTGCCGCTAAGTGCACGCTCGCCAAATGCGCGCCAGGACACTTTCCCCTCAATCGAGCGTAGGTAGTGTTTCCCCACCCAACGTTAGACTCGCTGTCTTTACTCCCCACTACCGGCGGAGCGGCGCTTCGCGGTCTCTGTCAAGCTTGGCTGGTGCGGCGGAGTGGTGGTAACTCAGTAAGTGTGCGTTCCGACTCCTACAGCCCCGTGGGCGTGCACCTAGCGGGAGGCTACTGTATGTAGAAAAGTTTTTTTTTTTTCTAGTATTGAAATCACTGTTGGTTCGGATTCAAAATATCTACTGGACAACGATTCCAATCGTGGCAAATTATTTCGTCAAAGATGGATTCGCTTCCGACAAATTTCTTGCCAATGTATACCACAGAATAATATCATCAAGTGTGAGATGGGATCATGAGCTGTTCAAAAAGTTGCATAGCTCACAAGTAAGCCGCAAGTCCAAGAGAGAATCAATTATTGCAAAAAGAAAGCAAGCATAATGCGAAAGTATATTAAAGAAGTGTAGTACCCTCTTTGGGAGAAAAATATGTATCAAAATAGAGGCCGAAAATTTTTTGAAATTTTGGAATCAAACTGTCGAAAAAGTGAGACGCTGGTGGTAAGTTGCCACAGTAGTGGCATGTCCTATATGTATCTCTCTATATTATAAAGATATCTCGTCGCCGCCGCCGCCGCCGCCGCCGCCGCCGTGTCGGTATCGCCGGGAATTATGCACGGAAAAGGTTTCGAGAATGCCGCAGCGCCAAGCGGCAGAACGGTGAGTACGCGTATCCAAAGACAGGCGCCGTCTCTGCGAGGAAACGCTGCGTACCCTCGCTAGAACGCTGCGTTCCCTCGCGAGAAGGCTGCATTCTGCGGACGTTGGACAATTCGTATCAAATACGAAACCTTCCAACGTCCGCAGACTGCAGCGTTCTCGCGAGGGAACGCAGCCTTCCGTCACAGAGACGGCGCCTGTCTTTGGATACGCGTACTCACCGTTCTGCTGCTTGGCACTGCGGCATTCCCGAAACCTTTGCCGTGTGGGTAATGCCCCGCCACCTCAGCGCCGCTCGGCTCTCCTCGGCTCTTTTCGGCTTTCCTCGGCTCTCTTCGGCTTTCTTCGGCTTCCCTACTGTTCCCACGTATTCCCCATAGATTTCCCAGAATTCCTGGGGATTCCCCACAGATTTCCCGGGGTTTCCCCTCTATTCTCACGGATTTCCCATAGATTTTTCGGGGTTTTCCCACAATTTCCACGGAATCCCCATAGATTTTCCGGGGATTACCCAGAATTCTCGAGGATTCTTCAGGCTTCTCGGGGATTCTTCAGGCTTCTCGGGGATTCCCCACTATTTTCACGGATTCCCCATCGATTTTCCAGGGTCTTCCCATTATTTCCACGGAATCCCCATAGCTTTTCCGGGGATTTCCCACCAATCCCCAATGGTTTTCCCATGGATTTCATAGACATATCGACCGCTCCTAAGAGAAAGAACGTAACTCGCGAAGCGCGCTAGTAACGACCTATCTCGGACAAAGCGCTAGTAAGAACGTATTTCGTGAATCCGGCTAGTATGAACGTATCTCGCCGATGCGCATAGTAAAGCCCTAACTCGGAAGTAGCGCTATACAAACGTAGTTGGGAAATTATTAGTAATAATAATAATAATTAATTAATGAATTAATAATTATTAATAAAAAATAAAAAATAATTAATATTAATATTTAAATATTCACTAATTATTTTATTTATTAATTTTTAATTAATTTATTTTAATTTAATTATTATTAATTATTAATTATTAATTATTAATTATTATTTTTTTTTTAAGTTGCATTTATTCTAGCAGAATTTGCCAACTACGTTTGTGCTAGCGCTACTTCCGAGTTGGGGCTTTACTATGCGCATCGGCGAGATACGTTCATACTAGCCGGATTCACGAAATAGGTTCTTACTAGCGCTATGTCCGAGATAGGTCGTTACTAGCGCGCTTCGCGAGTTACGTTCTTTCTCTTAGGAGCGGTCGATATGATATATCAGTAGACAGGTCGTCAGTTTATAGAAAAAACCAAACTGCTTTACCATCAGGAAAACCACTTTCACTCAGATTCGCTCTGTGTATAGTCATATATAAAGGAATCAACCAATTTCAAAACGATCTTCTTCATTTATTTGTTTCATTGCAATTGAACGTAGTATTCAACATTTGATTTCTTCATTTGTTGTTTCATGAAAATCTATCATATTTTGAATTAATTTCGGTCTGACTATTGAATATCAGTAAACTTCATATTGAATAATATACTATCCCTCTATATAATAAAAAAATCTAGACGAAAAACAGACGAGCGCGATGAGTCGCATAATGCTGTCGGGTTGCATGCCATCAGGCGTTTCACGCTGTTTTTTGTATGTCTGTTGTTTTTACGGTGAATGACAGTTGTTCACTGTGAGCGATTGACAGATCAAATAAAAATATTATTCTATCGGTTATTCACTGTGAGCAATTGACAAATCGAAACAAAAATATTATTTGTCTACAAAAAAAAATGGATAAAAAGGTAGCGCAGATGAAACCAGATGGGAATTGTCTTTTTCGCGCGCTGTCGTATTGCTTATCAAAAAAATCAGGATAGGCATCAGGAGCTAAGATTGACCATCGTTTCATTCATACTGCAACATTGGGATAGCTATGGAGATTACATCATTGGTGACGAGTCACACGGCGTTTCCATAAGGTCAGCAGAAGACTATGGATTACATATGGGTAAGAATGGCGTTTACGCCGGTGAAGTAGAGTTGACTGCAGCTGCATCAATATTCAAGGTAAATTTCAAAGTTCACATAAATAATAATACTTATCATTGCATAAATTATGATAGTCAGCTAGATAGTTCACATAACTTTGCACTGTTGTATACCGGTAATGGGGATAGTGGGCATTATGATGTTTTTGAAAAGTTTAACGAAGAAAGGATAGAAAAAAGGAAGAGAAAATTGCCAACCATAATAAGCGTTGAAAAAGTGTGTCTTCCTTTCATATCAAAAGGCAACATAATAAAGAAAATAGAAGAAGAAGAGAGAAAAATTATAAAGAACAACCGGGAGGCACACACCCGAGATATCAAAGAGGTACGGTTGGATTCGAAAAATTCAGGAAGAAAAAACGAGTGTGGCACATCTGAAACAGACGAGTCATCGGTGGTTAAAAAAGGGCGACCGAAGAAAATGAATGAAGAAGAAAAGAGAATTCGAAGAAATCAAAGACAACGTGACCTTCGTAAAGTAAAAAAGATGGGTACAGATCGAGATACAGATACTGGAAAAGTAGAAGAAATACAAGTTGCTGACAAGGAGTTACAAGACGTGGATCAACTGAAAGTCTTGGGAAGTCTCCCGGTATGTGACAAAGTGAGGCGCGCAGCGCCGAGTGCCCGAGGCGCGTAGCGCCGAGGCCTCGGAAGCGAGCGAAGCGAGCGACGAGGCGGGGTTGGCGCGCGAAGCGCGCAGGGGCGGAGCCCCTAGTATATATAAAAATCTTGAATCACTCGGACCGTTACAATCTTCTTCGTTAATGAATTCTCGGTATGCCCGGGAATAATGGAGTCCTTACATACATGCAATGCGATTCTGTGGATAATCACGCGCCTAATAGTAGGCTGACGGGAAACGCCTGAATTGAGCAGATCAAACATAGACGATTGGGTTTTGTTTGGGTTCCCGTTAGCCTACTGTTAGGCGCGTGATTATCCACAAAATCGCTCTGTATACATATGTAACATTAAGACGACCAAAATTCGAAACTACGAATGGGGGGGAGGGGGGGGGGGGGGGGTGGCGCGCGAAGCGCTCAGGGGGGCGTAGGCCCCTTAGTATATATTATATATACAAGGTGTCCCAATTTAAAGTACGCATTACGTTTTCAGCCGACCTAACGTTTCAATTGGAAAATGTGTCCTACAAAAGTTGTCCGGTTCAGAGGGGCACACATGAAGAATTTTTTTTTGTCGGTCCAGCATCATAATTGGTGATGCTGTGGAGGATGGACCAGTTTTTTCAAATGGAATCATACATTTTTGTTGCAACTAAAATATTCTCTATTCAAAAATGTACAATTATCTCGGGAAACTTTTTTTTGTAAAATGAATGGGGGGCCGTCCATAAATTACGTAATGCACTCTTTTGGCGATTTTGCCCCCCCCCCCCCCCCCCCCTCCCCCCCCCCCCCCCCCCAGTGCGTTACGTAATTTATGAACGGCCCCTAGTTCGTGAGATAGAACAAAAAAAAAAATACCACCATCAACAGCAAAACCACTCTGTGATATGTGTCATGTGTCGGAACATCAGTGGGGTGACTACAGATGTTCAAAAATACCACCATCAAGAGCAAGACACGCTCTTACTCGCTTTTCGAAGCTCTGCGCCGTTTTCAAAAGGATTGCCCAGAAGTTCGAAAAGCGAGTGAGAGCATGTCTTGCTCTTGATGGTGGTATTTTTGAACACCTGTAGTCACCCCACTGATGCTCCGACATATCACACATATCACAGATAGACTTTGCTGTTAATGGTGGTATTTGTTTTTTTGTTCTATCTCACGAACTATTCATTTTACAAAAAAAAGTTTCCTGAGAAAACTGTACATTTTTAAATAGAGAATATTTTAGTTGCAACAAAAATGTATGATTCCATTTGAAAAAACTGGTCCATCCTCCACAGCATCACCAATCATGATGCTGGACCGCAAAGAAAAAATTCTTCATGTGTCCCCCTCTGAACCGGACAACTTTTGTAGGACACATTTTCCAATTAAAACGTTAGGTCGGCTGAAAACGTAATGCGTACTTTAAATTGGGACACCCTGTATATATATATATGTATTGTGTGACGTCAGAAGCATGAAATACGAGGAACTTTGTTGACAAATTGAGCCTAAACGAGGGAACGTATTCCACGGGAATCATTTTTTTATAGAAGCTGAAATTAAACTGTAGGGCGCTTGCTCAGTGATTTGCAGCGTAGATTACCCCGTAATGTGTATAACGAATAAATAAAAATTACATTACGTTTATACATATCCAACATGGCGGCCTCAGAATACTGCCATTATGTACCGACTTGTCGTATTTTCGCCGCATCTAGGAGATAAAAAATAAAAACGGTTTTGTAACACATGCACGATTTTCGCGTTTTTTTTTTACCCATTCAGCGAGCCTAAAATGGCGGTTTTCAGACGAGCGGGCAAAAAAAAAAAAAAACGCCCGCTTTATTGAGCAGCGGGCGTTTTCAGTTTATTATTGCCCGCTAAATTATTTTTCAATATTTTCAAAAAAATTAACAGCAGGGAAGAAAAAACGCGAAAATCGTGCTGTTACAAAAAATATGTTGTGCACCAAGGGCTAAATGGGATTTTTGACCTTGTGTGGTTGCAGTACTTGTCTTCGGCTCGCAGATGCAAGCGTCTTTGACTCGTGCTGCAAACTCCACACTCGGTTAAAGAAGCCCACTTTACGCCCTTGGTACACAATATACTATTACAGTCCAACCTCGGTCCCTGTCCCCTCAGTCCCTGTCTAGTTTCAGTCCCTGTACAATCCGTTGCTCCAGTCCTTGTCCGCCGTCCCAGTGCCGAATTGACGTTGTCGTCCACTGTTTCAGCTTTCACGTGCTTCGTGACTTAGGTTAGGTTGTGATGCCCCGGGGCGTAAGATCAATTGTTACGGCCCTGAAACTCTTTCGTGATCTCTCAACAGTTAGCTGTTCTGTGGACAGGGACTGAAACCTCCGATCCCGAGGATGGTCAGGGACCGCGGTTTGACTGTATCACTTAGCACAGGGACCAAACGCCCTGTAGAGATACACACTTGTTTCGGAAACACTTATTTCACCCATCTGCGTCCCGTAAACAAGGCTCAATTTGTCGACGAGATTCCTCCTATTTGACGTCTCAGTATGACATACAGGGTGTATATGTTAACTCGGTACATACTTATAGCGTGTGTAGGAGCTGCGTGGATAAGCATTTTGAGGTAAGACACCCAAGGGTCGGAAACTCATCCCAACGGCTGTCGAGGGCTTTGAAGGTTTCGGTACCGCGCGCTTGTACCGCACGCTTTTCGTAGTGTAATGTATCAGATGTGATCACTTTCGACCCAACATTTTATTCAGCCGTAGACAACAGTACAAATGTTCTTGCGTGAAATCAACCCCACTTACATACACTTGATAACCAAAATATTGGACTGCGGTAAAACTGCTTGTATAATACATATTGTGATTACATGTATATCAAGTGTAAGTGGGCCGCGCGTTTGTTACGACTAGCGGCCGGGCAAAACCCACGGCGCCACCGAACGACTGTACTGACGAATCCTAAACGATCTCCGATTGAACGCTCCTCAGCCAACCAACGGTCTTAGCGAAAAGTTAGCGAATTAGCGAATCGCAACCCAGATTACCTACTCAAAGTAAAGTAAAGGCTTCGCCGACCCTCGTGCACGGCGATCATACGCTATTGATGCACTTCTAGATGTTTTTTTTTTTTTTTTTTTGTCTGCGGCACTCAAATTCATTGGCTATTTATTACTTATTTCAAGTGATGGAATATTTAAATTTCATATATATATATATGCAATTTAAATATTCTATTACTTGTTACTATTGGAGGTAGGAGAGGGGATGGAGGGAGGGGGGGCCACCCGCCCACCCACTTTCCCCCCTTCCTCCAGGGGGTTACTTGGACTGTGTCCACTGCTTGAATGATTATTCATCTCGACGTTTCGGGTGCTAAATATTTGCTCCCGTCCTGAGAATGGTAGTCTGGCGACTTCCCATGAAAGAGTGATCAAATTGAAAGAAGAGTGAAAGACCCCACCACTAGTCATGAAGGCAAGGTGTACAGAACACTGAAGAAGCACAGCGGTGCACTGAGTGATAGGCTCAGAACACGGCTGACGCCTCACCATAGCAAACCACCCCATCTGTATGGCTTACCAAAAATCCACAAGGTTGGAGTCCCTCTCAGGCCAATTGTCAGCTCAAGGAACTCGCCGTGTTATGCATTGGCTAAGTATCTCGTACCAATTATAAGACCACTCATTGGAAAGAGCCCGTCGTACGTTAAAAATTCCTTGCATTTTGTAGAACTGATGCGTATCCAAAGAGTACAACCCGGAGACGTCTTGGTGAGCTTTGATGTTGAAAGTTTATTTACTAATGTCCCTACCGTAGAAGCTCTGCAAGTTGCCAGAGAAAGGTTGGAACAGGACCTGACGTTGAAGGAGAGAACCGAACTAAGCGTAGAAGGTATTATCGAACTACTCGGTCTGTGTTTAAACACCACCTACTTTCAGGTATCGGACAAGTTCTACAGGCAAGACGAAGGTATGGCAATGGGTTAACCTTTGTCACCGGTGATGGCGAATCTATACATGGAACATTTCGAAGAACTGGCCTTACGGACGGCAAAACTCCAACCATCTCTGTGGGTCCGATATGTTGACGATACCTTCGCGATCTGGCCGCATGGAAAAGAAGAGTTACAGGTTTTCAGAGACCACATAAACAGCGTAAGGGAGTCGATCCATTTTACAATGAAAGTCGAAGACAACAATACGCTCCCATTTCTGGATACACTAGTAGAGAGAGGCTGGGAAAATACCTTACAAACAAGCGTTTACCGGAAACCCACGCACACGGGAAAATATCTAAATTACCTGTCGAACCACTCAGGTAGCACGAAGAAAGGTGTGGCGCACTGTCTTATGGATCGCGCGTTCCAGATCAGTACGACGCCAGAAGGCCTAAGGAAGGAACTAGAAATAGCGCGAAAAACTCTACGTAGTAACGGCTATCCTGAGAGTGTCATTCAAAAAGCGCAGCAAAAAGCGCAACAGCGAACTACCAACACACAAAGAATGCGGTCAGAACACCCTGTGGACGTTGGCACTCCGAGTTTCGCCATGACGATCCCCTATATAGCGAGGACTGCGGAGAAGATCCGCCGCATATGCAGAGCATACGACATTGAGGTACGGTTCAAATCAACGTCCACTTTGCGTGGCTTGTTGACAGAAACCAAGCCCCGACACGCTGCGCAAGAAAGCAAGGAGTGTGTATACGGAATCCCATGCCAATGTGGGGACGTGTACATCGGCGAAACAGGAAGGCCTTTGAACGTTCGCATCCAGGAACACCGGAAAAACGTTAAAATGTGCGAACGATCGAAATCGAAATTGGCCGATCACGCCTGGGAGAATGAACACCACTTCCAGTGGGATGATGCCCGGATATTGTTGAAGGAATCCAATCCCATCCGACGTAAGCTGAAGGAATCAGCCTGCATAGCAGTGACACCAAATGCTGTAAGTCAACCCAGCATAGAACTTAACAAACTATGGTTACCTTTGTACAGGGATGAGGTGAGGGAAGCCATGAGCAAGCCAAGGCGGCGCCACCAGTCATAGCTGGCGCCACCGACAACCAACCTATATATATACCGGTGGGAGCACGGAATTTGATCACTCTTTCATGGGAAGTCGCCAGACTACCATCCTGAGGACGGGAGCAGATATTTAGCGCCCGAAACGTCGAGATGAATAATCATTCAAGCAGTGGACACAGTCCAAGTAACCCCCTAGAGGAAGGGGGGGCAGTGGGTGGGCGGGTGGCCCCCCTCCCCCCTCCCCCTCCCTCCATCCCCTCTCCTACTTCCAATAGTAACAGTTCATCACCATTGCTATTATCTTTCACTCAACATTCTATTACTTGAAATAAGTAATAAATAGCCAATGAATTCGAGTGCCGCAGAAAAAAAAAAAAAGATCTAGAAGTGCACAAAACCCAATATTATACCTTCAGTTAGACAGAATTGGAAAAAATAAAATAAAAACAAGAGCTCAAATTTTGCAGTGATATTTTAAAAATTATTCGTGATCGATTAGGGGGGCGCAACGATTTTAATTCCACCAAGCCCTAAATAAGAACCACCCTAATGTATATATGGGGAATTCCACGTGAACTCGACCAATGTTTTTCCCTCACCATTTTTGATTCGCTTCACGATTTTTAATACGATTCTACGATCTCGAAAAAGCACTGCTGAATTTTTTCAGATTTTTCACTCCAACCGTTAATTTTCAATGATTATTCAAACCCATTTTGAAAACGGCATTTTTTAAAAATCTCAAAATATTCTCAAAAATATTATTTTTTATTTCAATCATTTTGACACCCCTCCCATGATGGGATCATTATTCTTGCTTTTTTTTCAGCACTATCAACATTTTGAACAAACGAAACACCATGTTCCAACGTTTCGAAAATTCTTGAAAAATTACCAAAAATTCTGTGTTCAATTCTGAATGTTTTCGCGTGAGACCCACGACGACGGACAAAAAAAAAAGGATTTTTCTGCAGGTTTACAAAAAAAAGTATTTTTCGTCCGTCATCGTGGGTCTCACGCGAAAACATTCAGGATTGAACACAGAATTTTTGGTAATTTTTCAAGAATTTTCGAAACGTTGGAACATGGTGTTTCGTTTGTTCAAAATGTTAAAAGTGCTGAAAAAAAAGAAGGAATAATGATCCCATCATGGGAGGGGTGTCAAAATGATCGAAATGAAAAATAACATTTTTGAGAATTTTTCGAAATTTTAAAAAAATGCCGCTTTCAAAATGGGTTTGAATAATCATTGAAAATTAACGGTTGGAGTGAAAAATCTGAAAAAATTCAGCAGTGCTTTTTCGAGATCGTAGAATCGTATAAAAAATCGTGAAGCGAATCAAAAATGGTGAGGGAAAAACATTGTCCGAGTTCACGTGGAATTTCCCATAAGCACGTTGGTTATGTGAGTGTAAAAAAATAGTATCCAGGCTGGCTGCCAGGCGTCGCAATGGTCGAATCCAAGCAAATCCAAAGCTTCTAATGGGTACACCAATATGGCGGCGAGCTCGTATCCAGTTAGTATAATATATCAGTGGCCGGGACGGACCAGGCTAGCTGAACGATCGGCCGTAACGCATCGATGAGCTCAGGGAGCGGGGTATGCGGTGTGACGGGCCTGCTCAACAGCGTAGACGCTAGATTGCATGAGCCTAAATTTCGATCCTACAAGAACTTCGTTGCCCAACTGTACAACCCACAGGAAAACATTTTATATGTGAAATGTTACTTTTCAATAGTTTAAACATTTTTTTACGGCCAAACCCGGACCTAAGTTTGCTGCCATTTGTCAGGGTATGTTTGTGTGGTATTTATTTACTTCGACATAATTCAAATCGTTTCTGTGAACGTATAAGAAATTGTATCTTGTATCCTCGTAAGAATTTCGGTCTACGAAATTCTTCTCTTTGTTGATTGGTTGATGGGGCGTGATTGAGTTTCAACTAAGTCCCTCCCATTCTCGATACTTGAGATGATACATCCTGTATACAGCGTGAATTCCTATCTTTTAGACAGGTGCGATTCACCTGAATTCCCAGTGCGCATGCTGGCAAATTTCCAGTGCAGCCAAAACTCGGAAACCTGAAATTTATACACGACAGACCGCCGCGTATAATGTGTATAACCCTCAAATATTTTGACAGCTCGGTTCGGAAAAAAGTTGGCCGCACTGCAAATTTGCGCTCAGAGCTTGCTCGGAAATTCAGCTCAAGTTTACCTGTCTGAAAGATAGGAATTCACGCTGTATAAGTGTGAGCCGCCAACTCCGTATGTGGCCCTGTTGAGTATTAATTAATTATGTAAGACATATGCAGTATAATTGACTCACCCTTAACAGAAGTAACTAAGGTGAGATGTTGTGCATTCATTTCCGCCAATCTTCGTATGACGTCAATTTGCTCCAAAGATAATTGAACAGCATTTAGTTGCGCAGCTCCGCAGGGGACGTAAGCCGACCAAAACTAAATTATATGCACATGGACAATGTATGAGAGGGAGAAAAAAATGATTGGAGGAGAGAACGATAGAAAAAAGCGAAGAAGATAAAAAGAGCGAGTCGGAAAGATAAGAGAGAAAATGAAAGACATCCGACTGAGAATTTGTCAGGCAAAGACGGAGAAATTATATTGGTTATAATAAAACGATTACAGGGTTTTGAATTAAAATAGTCATAGGTATTCAAACCGATTCTATATTTCATTCTCGACTGCAGTACAGTTTGTATTCAAGTCGCTCATTCCAATATCATTCTGTCGTCAAGAATGAAATACAGAATTAATTAGAATAAAGTATAATTATTTGAATTCACAATCCTTTCATCATTTCATTTTCAAGACGCTTCGTTCCGTTTTCAGCTCTTGCTCATTTTTAAATAATTGTAACTTCTGAACCAAGAGTCTTGCCATCTGCCACAAGGTCTTGAATATCGTGTAAAAATTTCAATAAAATCTAAAGTGGTCTATTTTTCGAAAACCAGTTTTTTAATCTTTATTCGCAAATAAAACCCCGATATAGAGGTTCCAGAATTTTGAAGGAATTATTTCCAAGAAATACATTCGAAGAAACAGAAATACCAACGTATTGGTTTTTTTTGATACGACTGACAGATTCCAAGTCATATACGTTTGACAACTTTTTGTCAACGAAGTCTTCGAAGTTTCAATATTCTGCCCCGTCTAAACAATGAGACCAATTGCCCAAAGGAATGGTATGAGTACACTGAGAAAAAGGTCTTGTTGAAACAACCAAAATTTGGTTATTATACGGTCGAAGAAATTTTTTTATTCAGTCAACCAAAATTTTGTTGTGCTAACAAGAAATTTAGTAGTATCAGCAAAAATTTTAGTTAGCCCAACAAAATTTTGGTTGGCCCAACAAAATTTTGGTTGACTGAACAAAAAGATTTCTTTGACCGTATAATAACCAAATTTTGGTTGTGTCAACAAGACCTTTTTCTGAGTGTTGCATCCTCTGGTACTATACATGTATACAGAAATAATGAGCGACATTGAAATTGTCAAGACCTTGAGACAGATCGAGTCGAGGTGGAATACCCCAAATGTTATTTTTGGTCTTGGCTCTTAATTTATCACCAGCCATAATACTCACTTGCGCTCCAACTAATCCAGCACGTAATCTTGGAATATCCGTATGACTCCAATCCGATCTGGCCCATGGATCGACACGACCCAAATCGCTGCTTAGATTAACTTCTCCTAGTTGATTATGTACGAATTTCCTCACGTTCCATGGCAGATCGTTATGCCTAATAAATAAAGACTCATAGTTTTCACTCAATATTAAATCATTTTAGAGTACATTTTCAGCGGAAATTTCATTTCATTTCATTTCTATCCGTCGAACGAGCAGGTGACCCTGCTAGGCGCACCGTCCGCGCCAGGTCTCATGCAACTGATCGAATCCCTTTTGCTAAGAAGGGCTGTAGCGACCGAAATACTTCGCATTTCGCGACCAAAATTTCACAGCATGTTTATGAAAGTCCATATTTTCAGATTATCCAAAAAAAAAAAAAAAAACAACAACAATCCTCAAAAAATGTCAAACTGGAATGGTCCCTTGAAGTTTTAAACATAGGGCATAGTCCTTGACAATTACCTGCCGAATGATCTTAGGATGTTTCTTAGCAGAGTCAACGATACTTTACAATATTCAAGGTATTTATATCTCTATTTAATGATTGCTATCTGGCTATACAGGGTGGTCCATTTTAATCTCCGCAGGCGAATATCTCGAAAACTAACAGTTATAAAAAAAAAAGTTTTATACAAAACTTGAAGGGTTTTGAGGGGGAAAGATGATGCTGATATGTGTTGACTTGTGGACTTCGCCAATTCCGAGATTTCGCAAGTAACTTCGGATTTTAGATAGGGAACACATGTTTTGGTTGGGGGCAGCTGATAGCGAGATCAAAGACGCATTCAAATACGGAAGCATTGAAAACTGGAAAAAAAAAATTTTGCAAAAAAAATTAAAAAAAAAAATTTCGCGACATTTTTTTTTTTGCAAAAGATTGTTTTTTTGTCCCTAGCTTTCGAACACATTCATTGTTCATCACTCTAGCTCAAAATTTTTCTCGCCAATTTTGAAATTGAAAAGTTCGAATGCACCAGATTAGTAAAAAAAATTCGCGAAACTTTTTTTTTGACTTTTTTTTGCAAAATTTTTTTTTTCAATTTTTAATGCTTCCGTATTTGAATGCGTCTTTGATCTCGCTATCAGCTGCCCCCAACCAAAACATGTGTTCCCTATCTAAAATCCGAAGTTACTTGCGAAATCTCGGAATTGGCGAAGTCTACAAGTTAGATACATATCAGCATCATCTTTCCCCCTCGAAACCCTTCAAGTTTTGTATGAAACTTTTTTTTTTATAACTGTTAGTTTTCGAGATATTCGCCTGCGGAGATTAAAATGGACCACCCTGTATGCCGACTAGTTAGCCTGCTTAGCGTGCTGTCAGTTATATAGTCGTAGCGAGCTAATCCCATGCTCAGCTGGGATAATCCTCAATATTCTTTGAGTTTTTATGCTGTGGCAGAATGAAGTGAATGTTTTTATAATAAAATGATATTAAATATTCAGCTAGGAAATTGTATTCTCTGTAATCTGATCTTTTTTTCATTAAAGTCTCAATTCCTCCTGCAATGTTCCGAAATACGTGCTGATTAATGGTTAATTGAAAGGTATTACGCCATAACCGGCTAAGTCCTACAAATTAAAATTTTCCGGAGAGTAAGAGAACTATGTCATTTTTTTGTATCAAAAATGTATGAGCATTAGGGTGACCCTTATTTTGGATGTTTTTGGGCCGCCCCCCAGGGTCCTTCCAAATATCTAAAAAAAAAAAGCTTCCAAAGTTTGAGCCCTCAATATTAATATTAACACGCGCCTGCATAACACATATATTTATACAACGCAAGCGTGTTTTACGCGTTTTTCATGCTCGATTTCGGTACACAAAGTGGGCGTTTTAGTGACAACTGAGCGGGTTTGCGAATGCGCATGCACAGAGTTTACTTTTAGCTCCTAGGATCTAAATGAAGCTACTTTTTATGTCCTGGGAGCTCGCCTGGGAGTTAAAAGTGGTCTCTGACGTACGCGTTGTTATGCGTTGCGCTATGCGTGTATGTAGTCCATCGGCTTTGTGTACCGGATCGAGCATGAACTTGTAAAACATGCTTTTTCCACACTACGGGCGTAAAATTCGATTTTGCGCACGCTTCGCGTGCATAGAATTCAACTTAACGCGCGTTGCGTTAAAAAATAAAGTTCGATACACGTGCGAAAGATGATTCTCGACTCGTGTGATTGTCACCCTTGCTTCGCTCGGGCGAAAAACTTCACACTCGTCTGATAATCAACACTTTCGCACTAGTATCGAAAAGTACTATTGTTGTATAAAGCATCGTGTAGACCATGGAGGCCGAGGGGCTATTCACTCCTGAAATCAGCTGTACACCCTGGTTTGAAATCAGTTGAAATCAGACAAAAAATCGTTTTGAAATCCTAAAAAATCACTGAGAAATCACTGAAAATCAGCGGAAATTCTTCGATATCCTTTGGAAATCACTGGAATTCAGCTGAAATTCTTCGAAATCACTTCAAAATAATCGAAAATCAGCAGAAATCATCCAGAATTACAAATGAAATTAAACGAAAAATCAGTTGAAATCATATGAAATCATGCGAAATCATGTGAAATCACGGAATCACTTGTACACTAAAAATTTGAGTGAATAACCCCTCGATGGAGGCAAAGGTCTTTTACGCCGAGCGTCTTTGCAATACTCTTTGCAATACACGACTCGTATTGCAAACGTACGCTCGGCGTTAAAAGACCTATTTTGCCTCCTTGATACACAATATACTATTTTGTGCATCGATTGTATGAAAATTGTTATCTTACGTGATAAGTCATGATAAATTCTGAAACTTTGAATAGTTATTTTCGCAGAGGTATTTCTTGTTTTTTTTTTTTTTTTTTTTTTTTTGTTTTCTTTTTCTCTTTCGCGATAAGTTGGAAATTTATTTCCGAAACAACAAAAAAAAAAAACTAAAAAATACTTCTGTACCGCTTGTTGTTGGCAACAACTATGTGAAGTTTCAGAATTTTCTATCTATCATTGCGTGATATAACAATTTTCATACAATCGGCACAAAATACATGTATATACTGCAATTAAAGCTTTGGTCGCTTTCAGGCACGTGTTAATATTAATATTAAGGGCTCAAACTTTGGAAGCATTTTTTTTTTTATATATATATATTTGGAAGGAACCTGGGGGGCGGCCATATTAAATTTAAAAAATACCCAAAATAAGGGCACCCTAATGAGCATAGTATCACGTATGCCTAATTAAAAGCCATATTACTGAAGGTGAAAAGGTTGCTCTAGGATTGAGAATTATATTTCAACACGCTGTGCGTAAAATTCGATTTTGCGCGTGCATAAAATTCAAATTAGACAACTAGTGTCGGCACTAGTGTTGCAGTTTGTAGAGGAATAACAGTATAGTGGATACATTGCCTACTATTTTACCGTTGGCAATGCGCGAAATGCTTTGCGCACTGCATGTGTGAAACACTACTTTGAGCATTGTAGATGATACGCAAAAGGTCACTTTCCATGCATGTGTGATGAAAAGAATGTTAGCAAAAAAAAAAAAATTTAATCTTCGAAGAAGAAAGTGTATGCGCAAGAATCTTTTCTCAGCGTTCACAGGAAAATATTTGAGAGAAATGCAGATAGTCAAGATTTTATAACGAGAACACAAAAAATCGTTTCAATTTACCATGCTTTCAGAATTATGTTTGCGACACAACATACATATGTTTTGAATCATACCTACTGCTACGATTTTTCGAGTAATTCTAATCCAATTGAACTTTATCGAACCTTTCCTAGATTCAAACCAATTGTTACTCATTGTTAAAACCCCTGAAAAGTAAATAATGGTCGAACTTACCCATCAATGAGAGGCACTTCCGTTAATAACCTCCTGATTACGTCTAGCCTTTGTTGGTGAGTAATGGGGGCGGTTTGAAGTAGAAGAGGTAAGCATAGTCCTCCGAGTAACAGCGAAGACACTAGTAAAAGAATAGGTGCCAAAACGCGACACTTTTTTCTGGGACCTTGCTCACGGCGTTCTTTGCTACTGCCGCTGCTCGGTGAATCCTCGCACGGTGGTGGAAGGCGAACGATGCCGTTGCAAGGCGCCACATCTGGCAGTTCTGTTAAGCATGTCGTCTGATAGATAAGAAACAAACAACATAATCAGTATCTAATAGAACTTACCGGCGAAGCATGCATTAAAAAGTAGAATCACCCAGTAGCTAGGTGTTCACATAGAATGAATGATGCCTCCACCTTAAATCCGACCGTCAAATGATGAGCTGCCCGAGCTAGGTCCGACATTTGAATACGTATTATCCAGTACTCATCATTATTGTGGTTAATTCAAAACTAAATGATAGATTCCAATAATGATCAATATGACACCAGAAGGCGTGAATAAACTATTGATCATTGTTCGACCCACTACTATGTATACGTGTACGTACTGAAACATTACTTCCATACGGTAAAGTACCTAATTGTATTTCGACGCACTGAAAGTTGTAGTAGCGTACGTAGTATCTACTTGCTGAGCACGATATGTAAGAGACTATACAAAGTTGTTCTTACGGGAATAAATATATATTTCTTGGATCTCTAACTATTTGTTATGAATATCTATCTAATGACAAATGTATTCGGTTGTTATTATATACATACGGCAACTGTGCACACATCTATTCTTATACTGTGAAGAACTCGGAACGGAGTGTGGTCTTAGCGCGCAGGCGTCAATTAAATAAGCATTTTAGTGGAAGGGCGATGGCGCCACACCCCCTTTCAAACTTAGGGACTGGGCGCTCTTTGTTCCTTCTTGAGACTGTTCTGTTTTCTCCACTGATGTCTTGAATGGTTTTCTCACGGATTCGGGCAAGACCGTATAGCGATATGCAAAATGTTAATTGTTAAGTCTCAGATCAAGAGACTCGGTAGAGTACTCAAGTACAAGAAAAAAATATATGTCTATGTATATACAGGGTGTTACCACTAACTATGTGACCCCACCGCGTGGTGATTGGTGAGACCCTAACTGAATTTTTTTATACAGAGCAATTCTGTAGATAGTGGTCAGTCTAATGGCGACGCATTTTTTTTTTTTTTTTTTTTTTTTTTTTGCATACCAATATTGAATAATTAATTATACATGTGCAAGGACGCTGTCCTTCAGAAGAAAAAAAGGAAAAAAAATTTACAATTGAATAGCACCATTGAAGAAAGAATTAGCATGGTTTGATACATCATTTATGCAGGACTGTCTTCGTAAAAAGGCTTGTCCGTGGTTGTCCGACAGCGTTGTCATTTGCGAAAAAAAAATAGTTTGGCCACCATGAGACTGACCACTATCCACAGAATTGCTCTGTATATAGTAACCGATGGTCGGAAAGTTGACGTTACCTTAAGGACAGGGGTTGAAAGTTTTTGGCGAATACTCGCGACGCTTCCCGCAGACACGGCGAAATCGTCGAGGTTTTCGAAATAATCTAAATGTAATTCAACTATTTACAACAGAACAAATTCAGAAGAATATATAACATTCACAAATGTTTGAGTCATCGCAGAAAATCAATTTTTCCGTCGTTCAATTCAACAACAGAAACATAATATAGCGTTTCCGATTAGCTGCTCTAGAATTGCACCGAGAATGCTCTAAATTTTTATGTGACGTCATATTGCTCTAGGTTCGAGCGCCGGCGCAGACAAGAGCGCATCAAGTATCAGTGCTCACTCGGTGATTGGTGCAACTGGGTTAACCGAAGATAACACTCTAGAAGTGAGCACCAATCTATATCGTAAGCCGAACATACGTTTCGCGCTCGGAGCAATCGCAGAGCGCTCCAGGGCCGGGATTCTGGATCTTTCAGTGCTACGTAGCGACCGGCGATAATTATTGACGTCATGTTTTGAGAAAAATACAGCTCTCATATTGGTTAATCGTTTGTCAGCTGCCAACCGCTCGTCCAAAACATTACGACGACGCTCGCTAACAGTCGTAGTCGCTATGAAAAAGTCGCTATCTGCATGTTAGCACGGGCGTTAAAAGATCCAGAATCCCGACCCAGAGTAGCAGATCGAAAACGCTATAAGTCACATCATACAATTTTGTTGACTTGATGAAACAAAAAAAAAAAAACAACAACAAAACAATACGAACTCAGATTTGTTCTGTCAATTAAACGATGAAAAAACTGATTTTCCATGATGTTTTCAACACTGTGACTGTTCTTCACTCTTTAGAATTTGTTTTGTTGTAAAGAGTTGAATCACACTTGAATTATTTCTAAATCCTTGACCATTCCGCCGTGCCTGCGGACAAGCGTTGCAGGCGTCCGCCAGAAAGTTTGCACCTCTTTTAACCCTCTAGCGTTCCGAAGTCTTGAATCGTCTCGGTGTGAGTTGAGTGGGGAGAGCGCGAATCAGAAAGCGCCGTGAGTTCGTATGAGTGATATGAGCGAGTAGTAGTGTTGCCGTGAGTCCCCTTCCGCTCATTCTGGCCCCACTCTACCAACAGTGGCAGTGCCGTAGTTAGTATTATATACATAGCTAACTTGAGTCGCTCGAAGAACCAGCGGAAGGTAAAGTAAAGCCTTTTCATTGTGTCATGAATCATGATACGTTCCTGCCACACGAGCTACGCGCTCACTCTAACTCTATAACGCTCCGCCTAAACATAGAGTGGGGTTTCAAGGCAGACCGCTAGAGGGTTAACAAGGTAACGTCAACTTTCCGACCATGGGTTCCTATATGAAAAATGTTAGTTAGGGTCCCACGTATCACTCCCGGTGGGATGCCATAGTTCGTCGTGACACCCTGTATATTACGTATATACGCCGCGCGAGACTCGACGAATCTCTTTATCCGAACGGGAGCTAAACGGCATGATGGGGGAACAGTATTTTCCTAATTTCTTCCGCCTCGCGATATCCATGGGGTACACTTATAGTTTGAAAATCTTGAACTCAGAACAGAGATCTTATGGTATTCAAATGTGAAACTTCACGTGAAAGTTGGGGTGTGTTAATTTTCGATATTCGGACCCAGATGGGTCTTGTTCTCACTTTTAGCAGGTGAACTTGAATTTCAGGGGTTGTCCCAATGAATATTCGGAATTAGATGATTATTCACAAATTCTTGTGTAAAAATCGTGAAAACCATTATAATCTGTGAAGGGTTAAAAACGCAGTTTTTTTTAAGTCCATTGCCGTACGTCGACTTAGACTCGTCACTGTTTGTCTAAAATAAGTGTCACAAATTTGGAAAATCTCAGAAATATTCTCTGAACATTAACTCACATGATACGGCTGTGTAATTTCATAAATGTTCATAAACCTGAACGCTAGGTGCAAATAGGTCTGATGATGCGATTTGGGAAACGGATTGGTACGGGTGAACCTGAACTAGCTCAAAATTGGAGTACCGCGCATAAGTACGAGATCACTTTGCGAATTTTATGGCAGACCAGAACGTGCGATATCTCAGTGAAAAAACATCAAAGAAAAAACTTTGAAAAAAAGCATTTCAAAGTAAAGAGAACAAGTAATAGATTCGATTATTGACCTCATATAGTGATTGTAGAGAGAAATTGTTTGAGTGTGAAATTGTAGTGAGAAATTCTAAAGAGAACAAGCTTTTCAATGAACTTCGTAGAATATTTTTATGATTTTTCTCTTCGCTTCGAGGTTCTTTTAAAAACAGCTCATTTTTAACGTTTGTTTTTTTTTAATCGCGAACAGTTTCCCAGGAAGTGATCACTAAAACAGAGGTGGTAAACCTTTTTGCACCGACAGTAGTCCAAAGTTTGACCGATCGACCACGAGACGGGGAGCAGGCAAGCAGTACGATATGTGTATCAGGTCGTGTGCGAAAAGAAATTGTAATGGGTACCTCTGCTGAATGGTACACATACTCCCCACACGCCGATATGCGAGCCCGGAGATCAGGGTTCAGAGATAATACTTTAGCCCGAATGCGGTGGATGTTACGTAAGCGTTAAACGGCGTCAGTCATAGGCATTTGCACGTGAGATACGTGTCACGATTTTTACCGTTCATATGATGTAGATTCTAGTCAAACCGTGCAATGGTAGCTGCTTCAAGAGTTTGATCTAGTAGTCTAGTTATTTGAGAATGAAGAATTGGATAGTGACAGAACCAGAGTATAGACCAACGCCACGTGCTAAAAATCCAACTGGTTCGAATAATGAAGATATCGGTCTTTGCATGATTCTCCTTGATTTCTGCGAACCTCTATGAGCATGGTGAATCAATAAGTCAAAGCGGAATAATACCGTGTTTATCAGTCTTTTATCGTCAATTATTTTCTACTTATTCCGCGTCTCATTTTCATCGCGGAATTCCATTTATCGTATGACGCATGACGAAGATTTCCTATTCGCCAGATGTACACTCCGGCGATGTTTTATTTGCTTAGTTCAGATGATTAAACTGCTTCGCCTAACTGCACCTACTTGATAATGGGAACTTTATCGCAATGAGCAAGAGCAGAGAGCAGAATATTTGTTTGATACAGAGACAAGTTTCCACTGCTACATACGGAGATGTAAAATCTACATGACAGAATAACAGCCGAATCGCATAGATCAGCACTACGTCGTCACCAAAAAGTAATGCGCGTAGGGGAGAGTGTGGGAGTACCGCTCACCTAAGAAAAAATGCTAATTTTTATGCGTTGAACGTCAACTTGAAGTGCAAAAGACTATTGTAATGGCTTCTGCAACTATTCAACTCTTCGTTTTGAAAATTCAGAGGCGTAATTTCCTTTAGAATTTACAAAATTACGAAAAAAGAAACGCGAGACGCAAGTGAGCGGTCTTACCCTCCAGCGGGTAATACCGTTCGGCCCAATTTTAATACCGCTCACTCTCTAATACTCGGGTTTCGACCTAACCTATATGTAGTCAAATAGTAAACTCGGGTATGAAGGATAAAATTTGTCATTACAATGTTAAATTTTACTGAAGACTTATCGTTATTATAACACAATAATAGAGTAAATCATTATTATTATTGACATCATTGTCATTATTATTCACAATAGCGTGAATTAATCACATAACCTCACTACGATTTTTTTTTATTAATTTCACGGATTTAATACTATGTCACAACCATTTTCATCGCAAAAGTTGGTTTCTGATTGTCTCAACATTTGTCGTCCCACACATTTCCAACAAAAAAAAAAAAATGATAATTGTGTTTTACTTAGGTGATTTTGGTAATCCACCGGTAAATATGCACTGTCAGATGCTGAAGCGGTATTGGCATACAGCCGAGCGATATTACCCTCACCGGCCGAGCGGTATTACCGGTATCGCGCGGAGTTAACAAAATCATTAATAATTATTAATATAAAGAGAGATAAGAGTTCATCTTGTGATCGAATTACGCAGAAAAGTACCACGAATCGAATGACCATAGTTTGACGTGAAAATAATAATTTTGAAATGACAAAAAACTTTATTTACTTGTCCAGCAATTTTACGCTGTACGGACCTCAAAACAGAGATATGTTATTTTTTCTATTAAAAGTCATTAAAGGAATGAAATTTCCACAGAAATTGGATATTGGCATTGGATTTTGCAGATTGGGGAAAAAAAAACGAGTGAAAAAATTCTTAATTATAAAGAAAAAGGGGTGAGTGGTATTACCTGCTGAGCGGTACAACCACACTCTCCCCTACCTATTAAGCTGAACTCAACTCATGTGTTTTTATTTCACACATAGAAACGAGACCCTCTATCTTTCTACAAAATACTAAGCTTTTTTTCCACCAGGTGAGTCTGCCAAATTTCAATGTTTGGGCAGAAGTGAATTCTCACAAAATGTAACATGGAGTTATATAGGATACCTTGATTTTCCATCGATGGAAAATTTTGTGTACAGATCTCTTTCAGCAAGTACTGGAAACTATATCACCCTCCATACACACGTCTGACGTGAGCAACACTCATTCACTTGGAGTTAATTGCACTTGTAATAATTCGATGATTTTCCTGTTCGAAATATCCGTAGCGAGAGAATAGTGAAGCATAATTACTTGTATCTTCAACGGAGCATCACGAATATGACATTCAATATGACCCGAGTTCTGGTATGTAGATCCTGTAACGAAAATGGTCGTAAGGAGAAGATCAAAAGAATCTTCCTTTCTGGTAAGCTCCAATAATTTGCAATATTTATCGAAATCTTCACTCTCATTTCATCGGGAAATGAACTGAGAATGAGCATCGATGTTCCGAGGCGTTTATTCTACAATCAATGTTGGTAATTTCAATGTGATTCAGATGTAGCCGGATACTTCGGTATAGTTGGTCCAGACATAGTTACGGAAGGTGACAATATCTATGCGACGTGTGGCGCTTCTGTTTACGACTTCACCGAAAAAAATTGAAAATGTCTTTCGTAATCAATTACAAATTAGAAATGTAATTGAAACGTTTTTCCGAGTCAATTACAAATTACAAATGTAATTGACACCTTTTTTCGGATCAATTACAACTTTTAAATGTAATTGGAATGTTTTTTTCTAAACAATTACAACTTACCAATGTAATTGAAATGTTTTTCGTAATCAATTACAAATTACAAATGTAATTGAAATGTTTTTCCGAATCAATTACAAATTACAAATGTGATTGATACCTTTTTTTTTGCATCAATTACAATTTCTGAATAGAATTGAAACGTTTTCTTGAATCAATTAAACATACAAATGTAACTGAAATGTTTTTTTGAATCGATAGCTTTTATCGAATACAGGAAAAATAGTATATTGTGTATCAAGGAGGCAAAATAGGTCTTTTAATGCCGAGCGTATATTTGCAATACGAGTCGTAGACGAGTCGAAGATGAGTCGTAGACGAGTATTGCAAAGACGCTCGGCATAAAAGACCTTTTGCCTCCATGGTCCACACGATGCTTTATACAACAAAAGCATGTTTTACAAGTTCATGCTCGATCCGGTACACAAAGCCGACGGACTCCATACACGCATAGCAACGTATAATAACGCGTTATTACGCATAACAACGCGTACGGCAGAGACCACTTTCGACAACTTCTGACTCCTAGGACTTAAAAAAAAGCTAAAAGTGAACTGTTTGCATGCGCATTCACAGACCCGCTCAACTGTCTCATAAACGCCAACTTTGTGTACCGAAATCGAGCATGAAAAACGCGTAAAACATGCTTGCGTTGTATAAAAATGTTTCACTTCTAAACAATGTTTTTTTTTTTTTTTTTTTTTCTTCAATTAATTCAGTACAAAATTTATAGTTTCTAAACACAATCCAAGCCCATCATGAAGCTTACACAGATGTCATCATACTAACAGAGGAGTACCTCTAAAATTTCCGAGCACGAAAAGAACGTATGGTTTTCGAGAAATCCGGGAAACCATGCTTTCATCTGTCCCATGTCAATTACATCTGGGAATCGTAATTGATTCGGAAAATCATTCCAATTACACTTGTAACTTGTAATTGATTCGAAAAAACGTTCCAATTACATTTGTATTTTGTAATTGATTCGGAAAAAGGTGTCAATTACATTTGTCATTTGTAATTGATTCCAAAAAACATTTCAATTACATTTGTAACTTTTAATTGATTCGAAAAACTGTTTCAATTACATTCGTAGTTTGTAATTGATTCGAAAAAACATTTCAATTACATTTGTGTTTTGTAATCGATTCGAAAAAAGGTGTCAATTACATTTGTGATTTGTAATTGATTCGGAAAAACATTTCAATTACATTTGTAATTTGTAATTTGTAATTGATTCGAAGAAACATTTCAATTACATTTGTATTTTGTAATTGATTCGAAAAAAGATGTCAATTATACATTTGTAATTTGTAATTCATTCGAAGAAACATTTCAATGACAATTGTAATTTGTAATTAAAATGTAATCAATTACAAATGTAATTAGATGCTGCCCAACACTGCTTGCATGTCGCATGCTGGTAGCGCCACCGTAGTAAAAGAGACGTCGGCTCTTCCAATTGTAGCGTGCTCTGAGCGTTCCGATTTCTGGGGAGCCTGGCGTCATTGCGACGTCAAGTGATCCAAGTTTTGGTAGGCCTACCGTACCTAAAGCGCACGCCTCACCTACCAAGTGGATGTACGGTAGCGCCACTAGTACCGGTAGGAACCGCGTGCTAAATTTCGTTCCGTGTAAGGTTCAAGCTTTGGAGAGGCGAAGAAACAGAATATTTTTGGAAAAAGATTTAAGAAAAAAACGTTTTTTTTTTTTAATTTTTTTTTACTCAACATTTGTAAAAAAAAATATTTTTTTTCAAACTTTTTCCAGAGTTTTTTTTTCAAATGATGGAAAAAAAATGAAAAAAAAAAACCTTTTTTTCTAAATCTTTTTCCAGAAATATTGTGTTTCTTCGCCTCCCCAAGGCTTGAAGCTTCACCCATGAGTCAAGTCTCTTGGATATGTTATCACTACTTTCATCGAGCAGTCAATCGCGTAGTGAGGTAGTTTTGAAAACAATTTTCAAAAAACAGCTACAACTTTAACAGCGCGGTTCACGCAACAACCCATCTTGCATTGAACAGGATGTAGTGATCAATGATCATTAGGGTGGATTTCAAGAAGTGGGCCAAAATAAGAAACCACTTCCTATTTCTAGTATGTTTATCTAAATATGCCTCATTATTTTTGTTTTCGGTGTGAGCTGGTTTACTTTACTTAAAAAAAAAACGTGGAGCATTTCAAAGAAGATTAACATTGCTTTTTTAACTTTTAAACAGTCAAAATGTCATTTCGGCGACGTGACGTAAAGTCCGTTTCTCAACTTTACACGTTTGTAAAAAATGGCATGCTATGTCTGAGCACTTTGTACTTATTAGTTTCAAGTCTCTAAGACTCAAATTTACAGAAAAGACAAGCAGTTTCGAAAAGTATTCGACCAAACGTGAGAAAAGTGAGAGAAAACCCGTGAACCTACTTTATCAGTAATTTCGGCGACGGTTCAAGTTTACTATTACACACACTCGGCAAGAAGTGCTAGTGGCATGTTGTAGCTGTCAATGGTCTCTAGATGTGTATGTGATATCGGCTCCGTATGATAAGTTCTCCATTATTTTATACTTCACAGACAAAACAAAGTTTATCGAGCAATAATTTGCTTGTCACACTTATTCACTGTAATTTCGGCGACTGGACTAAAACGATTATTATTCATGGAACTTCTAATATTATATTTTTCATGAGATATCTTGCTCGTTTGTGTGAGCTATCTTCAATGGTAATATTCTTACTGCATGCAAAAATCGGCGGGAAATATTTTAACGTCGAAATGTACACTCGGCGACGGTAATTCCGGCGACGTCGACGAAATTACATTCTTCCTCTCTTGATGTCAAGTTCCTTTTTATGCATCTATTTCAATAAATATTTAATTTTGTTCAATAGAAGGCCTATTATTGTGCCACAACATGCCGTAAAAAGTTATTTCTGTGATGCGTATGCAATTTCGGCGGCGCAGTGTAATTTCGGCGACACTCCTTCTTTTGAATTTTTGGTATTCTTAACGTGCTCATGAAAAGCTAAAGAGGTATTAATTCGAATCTGGTAGGTTTACTTGACATAAAAAATACAAATATCACACTCTAGAAAAAATATTCCGTTTATGAATAAACCGCAGTTTTCTAATAAATATTGTGAAATGCTACAAAATTCCATTCACACAGAGCGTTGCGTGTGTCAAATATTCAAAGTAGGGGTCTTACAGGATTAGAAAATGTATACTACTCTAATAAAATGTCAATGTTGTTTTCTTCTGAATTGCCAGGCTATTTTGGCCCACTTCTTGAAATCCACCCATTAGTTCTCCGGGTTTCGAGTAAATCACGATCCATCGCTTCGTTCAGAAACTGATGAACAGTATCTCATTTCTAGAGCGAGATACACTGGTTGTGATATGGTCGAATATCATCGTCGCTCTTGTTCTACTCGCCATCATGGTTAACTGGATAGTTGTTAAGAAATTGAGGTAAGATTTGCCCCGAATTGATCGATTTATTAACCCGCTGGGCTACACCTGGGTCACTAGTGACCCGGCTTCCTTCTACAAAAAAGAGGCATTTTGCGAAATTATTCGCGACTTCTCGTCTTCATTTTCAAATAACTTTTTATAAAATGAAGATATAATATTCATCCTTGCATAGTCTTACTCGAGACATTCTGTCGATTCCATTTCACTATAAAACTGTCAAAAACAAACATTCTGGATCACTTTTATAAAGGGTAGAACTTTCAGGTCACTGGTGACCCAGGGTGTACTTCAACGTGGCGACGGAAAATGGTGTAGCCCAGCGGGTTAACAATGGACATACTTTTCAGAAAGCGAAACATATAGAAAAGTACGCAGGCGGTTCATCGATAGCTCTGTGGATGGAAAAGATCCAACGAAAAATATAGGTAGGCAGGTGAGCAGGCTGAACTGCTGCCTTACGATGAGAAATGGGAAGTTCCGCTAGAGTTTTAGGAAATCGGTACCGAATTTACTATCCCCCTTGCATGTATGTTTGTCTTAGAAGTTACAATCATTAGATGACTTCATGTCGTGTAGCAGGACACTTTGACAGCCTTGTTTATTCACGTTTACATTCTACGACAATGGTTTAATTTTAAATGATGATCTTCGCACAGTTCAACGGTACTACCGAAATTTGATGAAATTATAAGAATCATCTAGTTATTCGCGCAAGCGATTCAGACAAATGCGTGAATGTCAAACGGCTACAATACGCAAATCTACTTCTTCTATACAATTTGTCCTTATTCAATAAATCTCGACGGAACTTTGTATAAGAGGTACTAGGAGGAAGTGGTGCATTCGGTATAGCAAAAAAGGCAGATGCAAGATCGGTTCGTCAACACGAAGCGATTGCAACAGTTGCGGTGAAATCGATCCGACCATCACCCTTCCAGGACTTACACATGAAAGCTCTCTCTCGCGTACTCAAGATTCTCGCCCATCTGGAAAAACATCTTAACGTTGTCAACCTTATCGGTGCATGCACCAAAAATGTTGCATTCGGTAAGTTTTTTCTTCTCCATACCGATAGGCTCTGCATAATCTACATGGTTCCAATTCTTGTTGCGAAGAATCGCCATTTTCACTAATGGATTTTATTTTGTGAATACGGATTCTTCTTATTCGGCGTAAGCTTTGTAATGTGATCAGTATCAACAGGCCTTGAATAGTTTCGGCACTGATACGAAGAAGGAATTTCCACAACCTTGCACAGTCTTTGTTTTTCTTTGGTAAACATGAAGCATCGGATAGTCTGACCCTACAACAGGATCTAGATTGTATCTCTGTGTGGTGCACCAGGAACCGACTGCAACTGAACACTGGTAAATCTAAGACCATGACATATTATCGAGGCGCCACCCCAACAGTGTTCAACTACAGTTTGGGTGATGCCATTTTGACGAAGGTTTATTCCGCCGCCGATCTTGGCGTAACTTTCGACAGCGAGTTTCGGTTCTCCCTTCATATCTCGCAGATGGTTGCTGCGGCCAATAGGATGCTAGGCTTCGTGTTCAGAACCCGTAGAGCTTTCACCACTCCTGTGGCTATTACTGCCTTATACTATGCGTTTGTCCGCTCTAAGCTGGAGTAAATGGCGCACTTATTTGGTACCCCGTTACTGTCAAAGATGTCAGCCAAGTGGAGAAGGTGCAGAGGAAATTTCTTAAATACTTGGCGTTTAGGGCTGACTTGGCGTATCCACTCCGTGGCGTAGAATACGCCACCCTGTGTACGCGCTTTAATTTGTCCGCATTGGCTGCGAGGCGTGATGTTGCGGCGGTCGTGTTTTTATTTAAATTACTGGTTGGTGCTGTTGATTGCTCGGACCTTTTGTCTTGTCTTCCGTTTCATGTTCCTCGTATTTCAGCTCGGAACTCGGTGTGCTTCTACCTTGAACCGTGTCGTACCAACATCGCGCGTCGCTCACCAGTGTATGTCTTATGCAATAATTTTAACAAGATTGCAGATGTATGTGACCCTGGGTCATTGAGCCCAGCCAAATTTATCAATAAGGTCCGCGCGCATTTCATGTAACCCGGCCTGCCTCTCATATTTCATGTTATAATGTCTTAGTGTAAATTGAATGTTTTAAATTTAATGTTTTAATATAATGTAATGTAATTTTAATCTTATGGTAAATTTTATGTAATTTTAATACCACGACATGTGTATAATGTACTTTTCTTTGTAGCCCTGTCCTGGATTCGCCTGTTGGGCTTAGATTTCCGAAATAAATAAATGAATAAATAAATAAATAAATAACCGTAGCTGCGCCCATAGCTTTTTCTCATCTGCGTCGAATGGTGAGACTAGAATCAACTGCTTTTATTCTGGTCCGAAAGTGTGTATTCGATCAGGAATTCCGATCGTCGTAGCATCATTAACTTCCTGAATGTTGATCATATTTATCAAGTCGTACGTTTGCATGCTGTAGATTGTGATTGGGGCTATGAAGGTTATAGGCTAAATGGCTAAGTTTTTTTTAGGTTGAGATCCTTCTTGGAAGGCTGAAGGAATTGACGTGAATTACTTCAATACAATCTTTGAGTCCCAAATAGCGGCATATTTGGGTTTTGGTGGACGCAGATTGAAAACAGCTCTAAAAAAAACCTCCTAATCTGATGTCCCTGTCCCACTTCGGGCCCGGCAATTAACGAGATCGCACATCTAACACTATTCAGGGTGCCGTGAGCAACTCTTTCAGTGTAAGTATGTATTTATATTATTATTATGATTATTATTATAAGACATTGGAAAATCTTTGTAATTGAGCCGTTAAATGGCAATGCCGAATTTCTTATGCAGTGATCCGACCATCGCACTGCAGCTGAAAGTTGTTATATTGATTTATAGCGACGATTCGCTTAAGGAAGCGATCATGATCTCCACTGTGGTTTTTGGGGTGTCCGTCGAATCGAAATTTCGCCGGATAGGATTCTGGCAACCGGGTAAATATTCTGCCAGATCGGGGAAGTGCCTTGTTATGGTAGAATAATGGATTGGTATTGGGACGGAAGCGAATCAGCTTCGACAGAAGCATCGATTAGTATACAGGATGCTAGGGTCGGGCTGGTCACTCCTGTACGATTAGGATGCTATGGGTTCACTCGTATTTAGTGTTTTAGAGTATATAAGGTAACGGGCCCATATCTCGTACATCTAAGCGTAATGTCAGCTGCGGCTTAGCTGATTTCATGGAAAATATTGAGATTTCCATGTTTTTTTCTGGATTGGAGGAAGTTTGAACATCTATGTTTACAATAATGTATTTCGTTTCTCAATAGAACTATCAATTTTTGAGAAAATAGATAAAATAGTCGAACAATCAGATGGTCGGATTCCCGGACGCTTCTGACCAGGTCCACCCAATTCCGGACAATGGCGGCCCTAATCCCGGACAACATGAAATAGTATGTTAGGTCATTAGGCCGATGAAATATTTTCCGACGAATTTGAGTTTATAATGGAATTCATCAGAAAATACTTTATTGGCCCTATGGCATATACAATTTTTTCTCATACCCTGGCGGAAAGTTTGTGTTTTACTCCCCGATTTCAGAGCCGAAAACACCACATTAATTTAGTCTCGGCCAGAAACTGCTATGCGCGTCTCTCTATATTCATTTTTTTTTTTTTTTTTTTTGTTTGGTACATTCATTTTTTTTTTTTTTTTTTTTTTTTTTTTTTTTTGCACATTCAGTTTTTTTCATTCTCCCGGCTCAGGAGTGCGTTCCAAAACACCACCCGGGTGCACCCGGGTGCACCCGACCACCCGACAATCAGAGTAGTTTCAAAACATACCAAAGCCACTCGGTGGCGCTGCGAAAGCACTGCGGTTGAATTTACACACCGATAAGGCGGACTCGTTTTGTCGCGCGACGCTGTGGTTGTCGCGTGTGTAGTACATGGAATATGACCTGAGACGCTAGGTTATGAATAAGCGTTTAGACTACATGCCCGAAAGGGCGATAAGTCATTAAAGGATAAATAAATAATAATGAATATAGCGTTAATTTTTATTACGTCAAACCCAAATAATTCGTATCGCTAATTATGAAACTTGTTCAGAATCAAGTCGTATTGGTTCCCCTTTATAACACCTCTATCATTGGACATTTAATTTTCTGTCCTCTAATTCTAAAAAACTCGTTTAATCTGAACCTCTGTAATTTGTAGTTGTTCCTTTCGGATTCAAATTATCCATATTCGATCGTAGATCTTTTGGTATATCCTATTGTACGACTATTTAACCTTATTTCACTCTTTCCGAGATGGATAAAATTATTTATTTGTATACTCTATTATAATTATTGCAATACTACTAGCGTAAAATGCAGTAGGACGTTGGATTAAAAAATAGAATGTACACTGCACTTCAAATGCAACCAATAGTATTTTTTCGGTCAGTTTTTTTATTCTGAATATTATCATAAATAAATTGGCACCTCAGCTCGGCTGAGATATCTCGGAGAAAAGAAATCATGAATACAATCATTTTTACACGCTGTAACACTTTTACACGAATGTAATACGAATCTGGATACAACTGAGTAATACCTGGTGCCGAAACCAGTTCAAAATCATAGGTAATTGTTACTGCAGTCACCAATACTTTAGACCATATTTATGGTTTTTTATAACATGTATGTACATTATAATATAACTGTAAATAAACTAATACACGAATGTAATACGAATCTGGATACAACTGAGTAATACCTGGTGCCGAGACCAGTTCAAAATCATAGGTAATTGTTACTGCAGTCACCAATACTTTAGACCGTATTTATGGTTTTTTATAACATGTATGTACATTATAATATAACTGTAAATAAACTAATACACGAATGTAATACGAATCTGGATACAACTGAGTAATACCTGGTGCCGAGACCAGTTCAAAATCATAGGTA
Organism: Tenthredo mesomela; assembly: GCA_943736025.1. NCBI lineage: Eukaryota > Metazoa > Arthropoda > Insecta > Hymenoptera > Tenthredinidae > Tenthredo > Tenthredo mesomela. The sequence goes on along the minus strand of OX031014.1, from coordinate 14,887,899 downwards.
ATTGTTACTGCAGTCACCAATACTTTAGACCATATTTATGGTTTTTTATAACATGTATGTACATTATAATATAACTGTAAATAAACTAATACACGAATGTAATACGAATCTGGATACAACTGAGTAATACCTGGTGCCGAGACCAGTTCAAAATCATAGGTAATTGTTACTGCAGTCACCAATACTTTAGACCGTATTTATGGTTTTTTATAACATGTATGTACATTATAATATAACTGTAAATAAACTAATACACGAATGTAATACGAATCTGGATACAACTGAGTAATACCTGGTGCCGAGACCAGTTCAAAATCATAGGTAATTGTTACTGCAGTCACCAATACTTTAGACCATATTTATGGTTTTTTATAACATGTATGTACATTATAATATAACTGTAAATAAACTAATACACGAATGTAATACGAATCTGGATACAACTGAGTAATACCTGGTGCCGAGACCAGTTCAAAATCATAGGTAATTGTTACTGCAGTCACCAATACTTTAGACCATATTTATGGTTTTTTATAACATGTATGTACATTATAATATAACTGTAAATAAACTAATACACGAATGTAATACGAATCTGGATACAACTGAGTAATACCTGGTGCCGAGACCAGTTCAAAATCATAGGTAATTGTTACTGCAGTCACCAATACTTTAGACCATATTTATGGTTTTTTTATAACATGTACATTATAATATAACTGTAAATAAACTAATACACGAATGTAATACGAATCTGGATACAACTGAGTAATACCTGGTGCCGAGACCAGTTCAAAATCATAGGTATTTGTTACTGCAGTCACCAATACTTTAGACCATATTCATAGTTTTTCTACAAGTTTCGAAAACAAATGTTTGAATGTCTCCATGCCCTGGACGTGGCGTTGTTCGCGGGCTTCTTCTCTTCGATGTGAATCAGCACGCAGGGCCTCCGACCATTCACCCAGTTCTCTTTGTACCCGTGTTTTTTTTAGCTTTTTATTTTTAGAAAGATGATTGTTCTGATCAACATTTCCATGATCAGAGCAATCATCTTTATCGCTAGAGCATGACACTTTGGCTCTTTTATTTAAATTTGACGCCAGTGTGACCGGCTTGACGCAGGGCTTTTCGCCCAATATGTCATCCATTTCGTCAAAAAATTTACAGGTCTTTACCTCAGCACCAGTCTGATTATTGTGGTCGCGTACTCTGACCCAAGATTTTCGCAAATCCTTTAACTTATTTTCACATTGTAAACCTGTGTAAATCCAGTCTGTATTTATGTTTGACATATCCTCCGCAATCATGCGCCACACCATCTCGTGTCTAATGGTGCCACTCTTGAATAATGATTCATACTGCTTCCACTTGAGAATCAAATTTCTCACACTCGAATCATCCTTCCATGACGCAACTGAAATATTACGGAACAGTTTATTAATACAATAGTATATTATGCATCGAGTGCGTAAAATCTTACGCACGAGATTCATACGATATCTTTCGACATAGTATACGTAAAATGCAGTTTTATGAAAATGTTATGAAAAATATATAATACTACTGTTTCAATCAAAAAAATTCAAATTACCTGCTTTTGTCATATTGCTGCTTGTGACACTTTTCTCATGTCCCAGTCGAACGGGGGTTCTTCCTGAGGATGCAACTGGAATAATAAAACCGCATGATCATTATCTTTAAGCTGTGGTTCCACATTTGGAATCATTCAAGATACGACAGTTTACCTGGCTTAGCATCCACGGTGTTCTTGTACGGCTTACCTTGAATAAGTAAAATATTCTAGTTATTTAATGAACTTCAAACTACAACGGTTGTAAAGATTTAAATGTAGACCGCTATAAAATGTAGATATCGCAGATGCTTATAGTACGTCCACTAGGGTGGTCGTTAGAAAAAAATTTATTTTGGATGGCCTTCAATCGGTTCTAAATGTGAAAAAAATAATTCTCTAATTTTTTCAGATTTTTAATTTGACTCCCTATGGACGCTATTTTCACATGAACTTTTTTTAATCCGTGAAAATCTTAATTTGAGATGGGTCTAATTCAAATCAGCGAGATTACATCGGATACGTCTTGTGATTGTATATTACACACAGCCAGGGCTGGGTATTTTGGTGTTAAAATGGCATTTTAAATGGAAAATGGAAAATGGTTTTCAAAATTTTTTTTAAGAAAATCATTTCCATCTCACATTTCAAATACATTTTTAAACCATTTTCCGTTTTCCATTTGGAAATGCATTTATAATTCAAATACCCAGCCCTGCACACAGCCAGAGTTGTAAATAATGCATTAAATTTTTTAATGCATTGACATTTTCATTAACCATTAAATTTAATTTTTTAATGGAAAATATTTCCATTAACCATTAAATTTAATTTTTTAATGGAAAATATTTCCATTAACCATTAAATTTATTTTTCTAATGGAAACTTTTTCCATCAACCATTAAATTTAATTAATTGTTCAATGGAAAACATTTCCATGCAAAAATTGAATTTTATTATTTGATGAGAAAAATTTTTATCAATTTTTGAATATTTTTTTCTATTCGGAAAAATTCTCATCAACTGCTGGAATTTTCTGAAATTACTTTGTATCACTTTTAATTTTTAAATAGACTTGGCGGGAAAGTAGAAAGCCATTCGCTGTGTGCATGACCGTGAGCGGCTCAGGGTTGTCAAATTTTTAATGGAAAATATTTCCATTAACTCATTGAATTTAATTTTTGAATGAAAACATTTTCCATTAAAAAATTGAATTTAATGGTTAATGGAAATATTTTCCATTAAAAAATTAAATTTAATGGTTAATGGAAATATTTTCCATTAAAAAATTAAATTCAATGAGTTAATGGAAATATTTTCCATTAAAAATTTTACAACCCTGCACACAGCTCGAGTGAAAAAACCGAAATTCTTGTTTTACATATTTTAATATATTGATTAATTTATTTATTTTTTATTGCTTATTTTTTTTTTATTCTCGCGTAAAAAAATTAAAACTCAAATGATATTGCTCAAATTGATATTGTTTAATTCAAATATAGGCTTCTTAGCGCCAAGCTTGAATATGGTCAGTGACTGTCTATTTGAGCATTATCATTTGAGTTTTAATTTTTTTACGCGAGAATTAAAAAAAAAATAAAATAAATAAATAAATAAATAAAAAAAAAAATTAATTAATCAATATATTAAAATATGTAAAATAATAATTCCAATTTTTTTACTCGAGCTGTGTGTAATATACAATCACAAGACGTATCCGATGTAATATCGCTGATTTAAATTAGACCCATCTCAAATTAGGATTTTTACGAATTAAAAAAAGTTCATGTGAAAATAGCGTCCATTGCATATAGGGAGTCAAATTAAAAATCTGAAAAAATTAGAGAATTATTTTTTTCACATTTAGAACCGATTGAAGGCCATCCAAAATAAATTTTTTTTAACGACCACCCTAACGTCCACGCTTTGGTGATTTTTTTCTTATTCATCTATAAAGAATATTAATATAACCGTACCTGGTTCACAAATACCATTCTCTGAATTTTGTTTGGCAACAGGCGAATCCGGTAAGGACGTCTTCGATGTAGTGGGCTCCGAAACAGCTTCTTTAATGAGTGCAGGTTCTATACCAAAAAACGATCTCGTGTTCGCGTCGTCTGGTATTTGGAATATACTTTGGTCTGTTTTGAAAATTATAATGTATAAAATAAGATGCAAAAAATTAGAATAAACAAAAATGAAAAAAAAATAACGTTTTTTTTAAGTAAAAAATAAAAGTAAATAAAAATCTTAAATATTTATACCTGCACAATTCCAGATTGTAAATGTTCGAATCGGTCCATCTGCATCGACAGAAATCGGGACCCCACTTGGATCCTTCAGTAACACGTGCACGCCCTTATACAGCTGAATTGCCTTGCTCGGATTAGCCATGCTTTGTCTGATAAACATGAATGAAAATGATAAAGGTACACTGAGCCAAAAAAACACTTGATTCAAGAAAATGCATAATTGATGGCTCCTTAGAGAATATTTATTAGTCTCTTATTTATTAGACAAGTACGCGTATTTGTTTCGAGTAATTGTGAACTTGAAGTAAAAAAATAATTTCTGAGACTAATAAATATTCTCTAAGGAGCCATCAATTATGCATTTTCTTGAATCAAGTGTTTTTTTGGCTCAGTGTATAATCGACAAATTTAGTTGACAGAATTTAAACACACTGCAGCTTGGAAACGTGTACAATTTAAAAAAAATATTTGTATAAAAATCAACAAAATATAATTCAAAATAATTTTACATACTGCAAAAAAAGCGCATGAGTGAGATTGAACATTCTAACGGTATAATATCTATGAATAGACCCAGAAATTCAATAATTCGTCAATTAATTTGTAAATATTTCCGAAATTTAGCATATAATATGGCGCCATCAGAACAAGAAAATTTAATCAGTAACGGTTTTTGCTCAATAGATTTGAACTATAATTGAAGAAAAAAAGGTGCCACTACTCGTGGTCTCCCCTACTATCATAATTCTTAAACATTCAATTGATTGTAACTGTAACTACCTGACCGAATCTAAAATGTATTGCGGTACTTACGTTTCACTGCTTCGTGCTCGTAATAGACGAATATAAAGGAGGATTTCTTCTTAGATGCTGATGTGTTTATAATTGATTGTCGGTTGTTGATAACAAACTGCTTGGACGCACATGCAATTATTTCGGAGCTGTTTCAAAATTTGGTGCGCAATTCGTGCACACTGACGCCACTACATTCAGTGGTGCCACGCGCAAACTTTATTGTTGGCGCGAACGATGTTCAAGTAATTTTTTTTTAAACATACAATGCGCTTTAGAACATATACCAATAAAAAATTTAATAAAAATAAAACCCAAAGCTGCGATTTGTAACATTTTAATGCAGTTGTATCAACACAAAAAAAGGACTGCTATCTGGATTTGCAATATTTTTTTTAGCTGTTGATATATATGCAGCTATCTTCTTCTTCTTCCCTTCCCTTTAATGACTGAGGCTGGCGTCCCATGGTCCGGAATATATCCGGACGGAACGCTCGGAAGCCAATCATGAATGACGGATCCAACAGAAAATCATTAGCCATTGGCTACCGAGCGTTCCGTGCGGATATATTCCGGACCATGGGACGCCAGCCTGAGGCTGCCGTCCCATGTAGGCTCGGATCACCGGAATCCGGAATGACGGAACGGAACGTTGTATGTGTAGGTGTATACATACACGCAATACATGGAAAAAGTCACTAGAATTCCGTTCCGGATCCGTGAATTCGGGCCCCATGGGAATCCAGCCTTATCGCCCTGAAGTGGGCATGTAGTCAATATATCCAGCTATCTTCTTCTTCTTTTCCCTTTAATGACTTATCGCCTTGAGATAGGCATGTAGTCAAAACCGAATAAATCCAGCTATCCGTAGACTTATACTGTAGCAAGGGCCCAGGATCGTGCATGTTTCGGCGATAGAATAGGCAATCTATGTTATATTTTCATAATGGTTTAAAAAATAATCAAATAAAATTAATAATGCAGTCAGTTCCCAGGGCGATAAGTCGTAAAAGGATAGAAGAAGAAGAATAATGCAGTCAGTTTGACTACATGCCTACACCAAGGCGATAAGTCAGTAAAGGGGGAAAAAAAAAATAATAATGCAGTCAGTATTTTAAATAGTTTAAAAAAAAAAATAAAAATACACACATTAGTTTCCAACAATTTTTGAAATTTTTTTATTGTTTATGCATACAGGGTGAAACTCGACGGCGAAAATCTGAACTATCAGTTTGAAATATTGTCACTACGAACTTTACGAACGCATTGACGAACCCAAAGCCCGGGCTGGGCCTTCGCCACCAATCACCATTCGCAATCGTTCGTTAGTAGAGTAAGCCACGCGTAGGGTGCATATTCTCTGTGTTCCATACATTATCTCATCGTTAGTAAAATAAAAGGTAAGCTATTAATGTTCTAACAATAATTATAAATAAATGCGTCAATACAAACAATCGTTTTAATATTATTATTATCATCATATTAACTAATGATCATTTATTGTTCGTGAATTTATTCATTTCTTTGAAAAATATTTCACTTGTGCCTAAAATAACTAATAAGTAAATAGAAAAGAGAGAGAAGCATTTGTTTGGACGCGACGACTAAGATACTCTCATGCCTTTATTTTTCACGAATTTTTATTTTATTCTTTATCTCGAAAACTATAGAAAGCATGTTTTATCTGGTTCTAACAAAAAGTTGAAAGTCCAGCAAGATTTCTCTTCGGCTTCTATTTGTTTATTTTTTATTTTTAATAATTGATTGTCGGTTGTTAATAACAAACTGCTTGGACACACATGCAATTATTTCTGAGCTGTTTCAAAATTTGGTGCGCAATTCGTGCACACTGACGCCACTACATTCAGTGGTGCCACGCGCAAACTTTATCGTTGGCGCGAACGATGTTCAAGTAATTTTTTTTTAAACATACAATGCGCTTTAGAACATATACCAATAAAAAATTTAATAAAAATGAAACCCAAAGCTGCGATTTGTAACATTTCAATGCAGTTGTATCAACACAAAAAAGGACCGCTATCTGGTTTTGCAATTTTTTTTTTAGCTGTTGATATATATCCAGCTATCCGTAGGCACTGAATTATTCGGTGAATAGGCGACCACGAACAACGTAAAAAAAAAAAAGAAAAAAAAGAGGTGGCGGGATTAAGTAACGGAGATAAATATCCGGTAATATATTAAAGGGAACAAAAAAAAAAAAAAAAAAACAATTACAATAATAGTCAACGTTTAACAAATGATGAAGGATTAAAAAAAATTGATAAAAAGGCGTTTGCACAGTGGAGGAGTTGGATCAGTAGAATAACACAAAAACAGAAATAAAAACAATAAGTAAAATAAATGGAATAACGATAATATATAAAGGTTTATTGAAGATCACGAGATCTCAAGGAAATTTCAGGAGAAAAAAAAAAAAAAATGAAGTGCTAACAAGATAAAGATAACACGCTGTCAAGATTATTTAGTTAAAAAGAGTTAATAAGGTTTCGACTACATGCCCGTCAGGGCGATAAGTCATTAAAGGATTAAGCAAATAAATCTATTATATATTTTATACAATTTTTTTGGAGATATACAAAATTATGAGATTGCGTGAGTTTCACGTATGCTATGTTTTATTAATTTGTATACAAAAATTTTTGTTTAGATACAATAAAAAAAATTAATTTTATTATTTTGATTCAATAACATTAAGTAATGATAATAATTATGGTAATTATTTGCAGATTAAGTTGGGATGTAATTGTGGAGGAACGCAGAAGGCATGTGATTGTCTGTGCGTTGGTCTTGGCCTATTATTTTAGGAGAAATCTTGAGGAAGATAGTGATAGCGAAAGCGATGAGATTGAAGTACATCGGGTAGAGGCTGCGTTGCGTTTAAGAGGTCCTCCTCCAAACGTGGTGAGAATTCAGAACTATGTGGAGTGCACAATAGAACGAATTTCGGACGAACAATTCAGGCAACATTTTCGCATTACACGTCATGCTTTCGAAATACTTGAGAATCGTCTATCTCCAATATTGGCTCCTGTAGCTGAAGAAGGCAGACCAAGGATCAACGTGCGTAAGCAATTGCTTTCCTCCTTGTGGTTGTTAGCGACACCGGATTCTTACAGGTTCGTAGATTGATCTACACTAATTGAATAAAAATAATAACGAACAGTAACCTGAATTCAATAATTAAAGAGATTGCAGTTTTTCAATACAGTTTAAATATTTTATTCCGTGAGCTTGGCGTTGTTGAGTTTTTACCCTCGTAGAGTACGAATTTGCCTACCAAGATTGTACAAATTGACACTCTTCGGCATTGCTTTCGAAGTGAGTGTACCTACTTTATTATTATAGATCTGTCGGCGAGAGATTTGATTTGGGAAAATCTTCTCTCAATCATTGTTTTCAACGCGTGATCAATGCGTTGAATGAAATCGCTGATGATATAATCACATGGCCGACTGGACAAGCAGCGATCGCAACGGCCGAACAATTTCGTCGTCTCGCTCGGTTGCCAAACGTGATCGGTGCAATCGATGGTACACACATCGAAATCAAAGCACCAAAGGTAAAATGACATGATCTCCAAATGATTTATAGTACCCGCAAGAATGAGGTGAGCATTATCGTAATATAGTATTATTCTCGTTACAGGTTGATGCTCAATTTTACATAACAAGAAAAAAAAGGTTTGCAATTACGTTACAAGCTGTCTGCGATGCAAAACTCCGCTTCACGGATTGTTTTGCTGGTTTTGCTGGATCTGTTGGCGACCTCAGGATATTTCGAAATTCGGATTTATGGATGGAAGTGCGGCGTGACAAAGCTGCTTTTTTTAGAGATGAAGAATTTATTATTGGAGACAAGGCTTACCCCGTACTCTCATGGTGCATACCGCCCTATCTGGACCTTGGAAACATGACGCCGGTATAACATATATTATCAATAATGAGACGCATTCAAAATATTATTGCAACAAAAGACAATCAATTGATTAATTCAAATAATTTTTTATTTCCCAAGATCCAGAGAAATTTCAATCAAGTACATGCTCGAACAAGGCAGGTAATCGAACGTGCTTTTGCACTCCTGAAGGGTCGATTCAGAAGACTCAAGTATTTGGATATGAACCGCGATGACCAGATACCGTATGTCATTTTGGCGTGTTGTGTTTTGCATAACATATGCCTGGATGATGTTGATGAAGACATGCAAGACTTTATAGCAGAAGAACACAGACAGGCAGCTGATCGATGTATTGTTGACCAACTCGTGAACGAACATCAAGAGAATGGGGTGGTAAAGCGAGACAACATTGCAGCAACGCTTATGGCAGAAAGGTAGTGTTACAGATGAGGACAGTGTTAATATTGTACATACCGTATTGTTCCGAGCATAAGTCGACCCTGAGAATAAGTCGACCTCAAATTCTGAGGTCTGATTGGGAGACATTTTTTTGGAGACCTGATATAAGTCGACTTTTACAAAGAAATTATCATTAATATTTATATTTATATTTAATCGTCACTGTTCCGAAAAAAATTTTTCACTGCAATTTTTCTGCAAATCCCTAGATTCCATTCTATCACCACTTCGAATATCTATTTTATCACAATGTTCAATAATTTCACACAAGATCTCGCTTGCAATCTGTTGCATTTAGCATATTATCCCGAATTTAAGTCGACTCCGCGTATAAGTCGAGGGCGCATTTTTGGACTGATATTCGTTACAAAAAACGTCGACTTATACTCAGAATAATACGGTACACGTATTGGTGACTGCAGTAACAATTACCTATGATTTTGAACTGGTCTCGGCACCAGGTATCACTCGGTTGTATCCGAATTCGTATTACATTCGTATATTAGTTTATTTACAGTTATATTATAATGTACATGTTATAAAAAACCATAAATATGGTCTAAAGTATTGGTGACTGCAGTAACAATTACCTATGATTTTGAACTGGTCTCGGCACCAGGTATTACTCAGTTGTATCCAGATTCGTATTACATTCGTGTATTAGTTTATTTACAGTTATATTATAATGTACATACATGTTATAAAAAACCATAAATACGGTCTAAAGTATTGGTGACTGCAGTAACAATTACCTATGATTTTGAACTGGTCTCGGCACCAGGTATTACTCAGTTGTATCCAGATTCGTATTACATTCGTGTATTAGTTTATTTACAGTTATATTATAATGTACATACATGTTATAAAAAACCATAAATATGGTCTAAAGTATTGGTGACTGCAGTAACAATTACCTATGATTTTGAACTGGTTTCGGCACCAGGTATTACTCAGTTGTATCCAGATTCGTATTACATTCGTGTAAAAGTGTTACAGCGTGTAAAAATGATTGTATTCATGATTTCTTTTCTCCGAGATATCTCAGCCGAGCTGAGGTGCCAATTTATTTATGATAATATTCAGAATAAAAAAACTGACCGAAAAAATACTATTGGTTGCATTTGAAGTGCAGTGTACATTCTATTTTTTAATCCAACGTCCTACTGCATTTTACGCTAGTAGTATTGCAATAATTATAATAGAGTATACAAATAAATAATTTTATCCATCTCGGAAAGAGTGAAATAAGGTTAAATAGTCGTACAATAGGATATACCAAAAGATCTACGATCGAATATGGATAATTTGAATCCGAAAGGAACAACTACAAATTACAGAGGTTCAGATTAAACGAGTTTTTTAGAATTAGAGGACAGAAAATTAAATGTCCAATGATAGAGGTGTTATAAAGGGGAACCAATACGACTTGATTCTGAACAAGTTTCATAATTAGCGATACGAATTATTTGGGTTTGACGTAATAAAAATTAACGCTATATTCATTATTATTTATTTATCCTTTAATGACTTATCGCCCTTTCGGGCATGTAGTCTAAACGCTTATTCATAACCTAGCGTCTCAGGTCATATTCCATGTACTACACACGCGACAACCACAGCGTCGCGCGACAAAACGAGTCCGCCTTATCGGTGTGTAAATTCAACCGCAGTGCTTTCGCAGCGCCACCGAGTGGCTTTGGTATGTTTTGAAACTACTCTGATTGTCGGGTGGTCGGGTGCACCCGGGTGCACCCGGGTGGTGTTTTGGAACGCACTCCAGGGAGCACAGCTAATGCCTAACCTCATAAACATGACATTTGCTCCCGTACCTGTGTAATTTATATGGAAAGTTGACTAGTTCTCAATCAAATTTTTCAATAATCTTCCGAAGTTTAGTCAATATGTCGTCAGATGATTCATCTGACGTGGAAGATCACGACGAAGACGAAATAATTAGACATTTCGAGGCAGAAGGGCAACTGATTATAAATAACCTATTACCTGCAAAATCATCTGCTAAATATGAACTAATTTATGAGACATTCATGAAGTGGAAAGATAACAACAGTGCAAATTTAATTGAAGAAAAAATGTTACTTGTTTATTTTGAAGAATTATCAAAAAGGTTGAAGCCTTCAACTTTATGGAATCAGTGGTCAATGTTGAAAACCACATTGAATCTCAGACATATGATTAATATTGATAAATATCAATTATTGAAAAGTTTTTTGAAGAACAAATCTAAGGGATATAAACCGAAGAAATCACAAGTTCTAACCTGGTCTCAGATTAAGCAGTTTTTACATACTAGTGATGATCCGATCTACTTGGCTGTGAAGGTATTTATCCATTTTTTTTTTTTTTTTTTTTTTTTTTTTTTTTTTTTGTCACTTATAATAACCGTTAACGACATACGTATATGTATTTACTATTTCTGTACATTTCAGGTTATTCTCATTTTCGGTATTTTTGGTGCACTAAGAACACAGGAATTTATTAACATTGACGTAACAGATGTGGAGGATACCGGCACTCAGTATATTGTCGCAATCAGAGATACTAAAAATTACTATCAACGCAACTTCGTTATTGGAGCAGAATTCTATAACGTAGTTAGCAAGTACATCTCATTAAGGCCTGATGGAATGGATACAAATAGATTCTTTATCAATTATCAAAAAGGGAAGTGTACTCGACAAGTCATAGGTAAAAACAAAATAAGTGAAGTTCCAAAGACTATTGCTTTGTATTTGAATATTGAGAATGCAGAAAGTTACACTGGACACTGTTTCCGGCGTACAGCAGCAACTTTGCTTGCCAATTCTGGTGCAAACTTGGCTATGGTGAAACAGCTTGGCGGTTGGCGATCAGGTGCAGTAGCTGAAGGTTACATCGAAAACTCATTGGCAAATGGAAGAAAGATTTTTGAAAAAATTACTAGTTCAGATCATTCATCATCAGTCAATAAAAATTGTTCAATTAGAACATCAACTGGTACAAAATCGTCAGCAATACCATCAACTAGTAGAGAAAAACCGGATGATGTACCAATAAGTACAAACAATGTAAATGAATCTCCAACTTTTTCACCGGATGATATGAATGTGCCAGCACCAGCTAAATCAAACTTGAAGCAGCCATCACGACCTGCCTTATGCGAAGACTCAAGTAAATCATTAAAAAGAGTTCCTTTGCAAGAAAACCAGAATCTTTATCCTAGTGCACCATCATCGAAGAAAAAAAAATATTTGGAACAAAACCTAAGTTCATCCAAACGTGAGATTGAGAACGAAACGTTGGATGAAGTTTCTCTCACATCTTCATTCGTGAAATTCCAAAATTGTGAGATAAATCATTTAACGATTAATAATTATTCATACAAGAATCGTGATGAACAAATGAATAAGTGATTGAATAAATCAACAATGATTTATACTATGATAGTGAGTTAATATGATATAGTACCTAAGTTAATTTATAGATTCAGTTGCATTGTGATCTCATGTATATGTATCTTATATGTATCTTAACAATAGATATTAATATTTATGTTATTGGGTAAAAAATGTAAAATGTTGTATTCAGGTGCATTGTGATATTAATATTTACGTTATTGGGTAAAAAATGTAAAATGTTGTATAGGGGAGAGCGGGGCAAAACGGGCAGCTCCCCCGAAAAATAAAAAAAAATGTTGGAAAATTTTAGATTTTTTTTTTTTTTTTTCAATAAAAATTGTTTCCCAATGAATTTTGATTTTTTTCTGAATTTAATTTCGAAAATTTGGCCGAGGTGCCCGTTTTGCCCCGCTGCCCGTTTTGCCCCGCTCTCCCCTACAGGTACACTGTGATCTTATGTTGTTATGATTCTTGGGTATGTAGCACTGTAGTAGTACGCAAGGCAAAATCATATACACTATAGCACCTGTATGACGGCTGTGTCACGAGCAGGCTGTGAGTTTATTGTATATAGCGGCCTTTTTTGTGTGCGTAATATTTTTATTAAGTAATTAATTAAATAATTAATTGATTACTTAACTTTTTATCTATCCCTGATGTTTCAAATTGAAATAATTTTTGATGAGAAAAATTAACGGACGATCCGGGAATCGAACCCAGGATCTACGGAAGCCTATCCGGGGACTTACACCCGAGACCACCTAGCTCGCCCACGGATCACCGCAATCTTTCTCATCTTCTATTCTTGTGCTCACATGTATGTGTTGTTATGATTCTTGGGTATGTAGCACTGTAGTAGTACGCAAGGCAAAGTCATATACACTATAGCACCTGTATGACGGCTGTGTCACGAGCAGGCTGTGAGTTTATTGTATATAGCGGCCTTTTTTGTGTGCGTAATATTTTTATTAAGTAATTAATTAAATAATTAATTGATTACTTAACTTTTTATCTATCCCTGATGTTTCAAATTGAAATAATTTTTGATGACTGTGATCTTATGTGTATGTATCTTCATCAATAGATATTAATATTCATGTTATTGGGTAAAAAATACCAAATGTTGTATTCAGGTGCATTGTGATATTAATATTTATGTTACTGGGTAAAAAATGTAAAATGTTATATTCAGATGCATTGTGATCTCATGTGTATGTATCTTCATCAATAGATATTAATATTTATGTTATTGAGTAAAAAATATAAAATGTTGTATATAAAATATTTGTGTGCAATTTGACTCTTGTGATAATAAATCAGTATTATAATTATAGGTCTGTTTTTTCTTTAATAACATTTCATTTTGCACACATGAGCGGATGTATAACTCTCGGTATATAGCTCTGGCGCTCGAGTCTGTGTAGAGTGAGACGCGCATGCGCACACTCAACAGACGACGCACGAGAAGTCACGGCATGCGGCCGCACGAAATAGTATTTTTCGTACCTAGGCCGTAAAGTAGGATTTTACGGCCAAGTGAGGATGGTGCGTCCGAGGACCGGCGAGGCCGAGGCGAGCCGTCCGAGGAACGCACAATCCTCACGAGGCGGTGAAATCTTACGGCCGAGGTGCGAACAACATTTTTTGATCGAGTATCCGTAATAAGTACGCGTTTTCGGTCGTGTTTCGCGGCCGTAAAGGACTTTACGGACGTACGTCCGTAAAGTCGTACTTTACGGCCGCGAAACACGACCGAAAACGCGTACTTTACGGATACTCGATCGAAAACAGCTTATTATATATAATACAGATTTAACAATATATGCATGAACAAACTTTCCGCCGGGCATGAGAAAAAATCGTATACGCTACTCGGGCGAAATATGGGCTAGCGCCGCCTGCGTATCTGCCGCCCTCGTTTCGCTCGGGCGGCTACTCTCTTAAAATGAATCAGTGGAATTTCACTGATTCAACCAGTGAGTCCGGGTTCACTGATTCAACCAGTGAGTCCGGGTTCACTGATTTAACCAGTGAACCTCGATCAGCTGTGCGCGCGCATGCGCGTAAGTATAATTATTGTAACAAATTTAATATTTGTTGTAATAATAAGTTAATATTTATGGATTCCCGAGGGAAATAAAGTGAATCAGATGGAAGAATATTAATCAAGCAAAAGGTTTATGTATTTGGAAAATACAGGTCTGCTTCAGTACGAGGCTAAAGACACACCAATTTGTTTTATAATAATGTTTATGTGTCATAGGCCGTAAAACCGCGATTTTAACCTCGCTTCGCTCGGTTTAAACGCGGTTTTTGGCCTAGACACATAAAATTCTGTATGCCATACGGCCGAAAAAGTATTTTCTGACGAATTTCATCATAATCCTCGCCTTCGGCTCGGATTATAAACTCGAATTCGTCGGAAAATACTTAATCGGCCTAGTGACATAATGTACTATTGTTGACGTAGCAACCGTAGTTCTTATATTTTAGAAGATATCTTTTATCATATAGGCTACTTGATCTAGATCATATAGAATTAATATATAAGGGTGATTTTACCAAATGTAACATTATATTGGTTATGTTCTGAGTGGTTCTGACAGTGATCGCGGCCATACTTCTCATGTACTGGTTCAATCAGTGGAATTCACTGGTTGAATCAGTGAATTATCCCCACTTCTATGTTTACTGGTTAAATCAGTGAGATTTCACTGGGCAATCAGTGAGATCCACTGGTAAATCAGTGAAATTCCACTGATTCCTTTTAAGAGAGTAGTCACACGCGGGCGGCAATAGCCCACTTTCTTCCCTCGTTGCGTAATATACTATTATGTGTCTATAGGCCAGAAACCGCGTTTGAACCGAGCGAAGCGAAGTTAGAATCGCGTTTTTCTTGGCCTAGATACGTAAAAACCTTTCTGCTTTTGTTTTATTCGCCAATTTATAGTTCTTTTTTTTTTTTTAATCTATTTTCATCGACCACAGCTGAGAAAAATACCTAAGAGAAAGTTTACCAAGTTGAAAGTTTAATTCCATTGAGTGAACTGTGCAATTTGAGGTTAAGAGAGCTTCGATGAATTGTTGGAAGAATCAAGTGTTAAGAGTTGCTAATTGTACCAGAAATATCTTACTCCAATGACGAAATAGTATATTTCGATACAAGAGCGCAAAAGCAGCAATTCGCGCACGAGAGTGAAGGCCCGAACGAGCCCGAAGGCGAGCCGGAGGTAGCGAGTGAAGTGTCTTCACACGAGTATTAGCGATATCGGTGCCTTGCCCACACGGCACGAAATATTTCAGAAATGTTTCATAAATGTTTCATTCGGTACATGACATATTTCATTGTGACATTTCAGAAATATGTCAGAAATATGTCCATGTCCGCATATATAACTAACGTTATATAGCTGACATGTATCAGAAATATTTCAGAAATATGTCGGTTACATATCAGAAATATTTTAGTAATATTTCAGAAATGTATACCAGAAATCTTCCAGTAATATACCAGAAATCTTACAGTAATATGTGGTAATATTTCAGAAATATATACCAGAAATCTTCCAGTAATATATCAGAAATCTTTCAGTAATATGTGGATATCGCGTGGATGAACACTAGAAATGAGAAATGAAAATTGAAAAAAAAATACCATTTTCCATATCTCCGTTGTCAGATATCACTGTTATAGGATAATTGTATCTATATTAAATCACCTATATGAAGAAAAACGCATTTCGACGGTGCTCCAATTTCTAAATCCTGACCGGGGTTTGAACCGGGACGCTCACCGGTGTTCGCATTATGAATCTCACGCCTTAACCACTACGCTAGACCGCCACTTAGCATGTATTGCAAATTTTTCCTATATATTATTTCTTCCAGAACAATGAAGAAATTGAGTTGAAGTATCATATATTTTTCACAAAGTTCTGCAGAAAGTTAGACATTAACATTGTCTTGAGAAAATGATGGATGGATGAACTGAAATGTTGCTGTGACATATAAAAAAATCTGGAAATGATATGTTGCAATTGACATATTTCGGAACCGTTCCTGAAATATTGAAAACGCGATACGTCATTTGGAATGTTGCTGAAACATTTCGAGAATTCTGGAAATGTTGTATTGCAATTGACATATTTCGGAAATATTGAACATGTTGTATTGCAATTGACATATTCCAGAAATATTTCGAAAATATCGAAAGTTTTATATTGCAATTGACACATTTCGGAAACGTTTCAGAAATATCGAAAATGATATATTGCAATCGACGTATTTCGGAAATATTACGGGAATATTGAAATGTTATACTGCAATCGATATATTTCTGAAACGTTTCAGAAATGTCGAAAATGATATACGTCATTTGGAATGTTGCTGAAACGCTTCAGACATATTCCTGAAGTTATGTTATGAATCTGAAATGTGTAACATTTCTAAATATTTCTGAAATATTTCGTGCCGTGTGGGTGGGCTCGCGTATCTAACACCATTTTTCTCGACCCATGCAACGCAAGGTCCTCGTTTGTGTGCCGTCTGCGGGCACCCAAGCCGGTTTTAGCGTACCAGTGCGCAAAATATTTGGCACACCGGTGCGCAAAAGTCTGCTTTGGGTGCGCGTAGACGGTGCGCAAAGGAGGACTTTGGGTGCATGTGTTAAGAAATAGTAGATTACGATACAAGTGCGCAAAGTACGTGATTCTCGCACGAGTGTAGCTTGTTGCTCGAGCGAAGCGAGGGTGACAAAAACACGAGTGCAAAGATCACGTACGCGCACGTGTGTCGTATAAGGTAAACGCACCAATAGTGAAACACTAACCAATAGTGAAACAGCGGAGTTATTTCTCTTTCTGCAAATTCTATCAATAACTTTTTTTTGGGGAATTCATTGCTTTAGTTAAGAAATATATTTACAAAGTAAAAGAAAATTTTTTTTTCGCCAAAAACTTTTGGAAGAATTTTAAAATGTCATATTTCTGTTTCCCCTTCCGACGAGCGGGCTCTTTAGCCTCCGTCTACCCGTCACCGGGGTGCTGACGCTCTGCATCGAAAAGAGAGCTAGCACGTAATTTCTTTCAATCAAGTGCTGAAAAACTCCAACAACGGTAGCAGTGACACTTTATTCATCGTTGAAGAGCAGATAAATAGAATAAATTACAGTTTTTCCTATAAAAAAAGCCGCGTTTCACTAAAGGTTGCCTCGGAAGAGCGATGCAACCAGAAGTGAAACAGCTGCTGCTTGTGGTTTTTTCTTCAATTTTCTGTGCCCAGACAATGTTAAACTGTGAATTTCTTTATCAGATTGATTTTTTCGATAGTTTTACATAAATTTTAGGTATGAAATTCAAAGAATTTTGAGGTTCAAAGGCAGCAAATGGACGAATCATTTTTAGGTTAGGTGTATGCTGTTTGACAGGTGATAGCGTTTCATAATTGGTCATCTAGCTGTTTCACTACTGGTTCCCCACTCATGTGGCTGTTTCACTTCTGTTCCGAAAATCTCGAGTCTTTGAAATTCTTTTAAAAATTCATTATGAGCTAATATAGACCTAATATATGGTTAGTTTACAGCCCCAAAACTTGACTGTGAGCCGAGAATAAAAATTTCTCCAGAACTTTCAAATTTATTATTTTTATTGCCGTTAATAATCGACACACAGCGGTGGGCGTTTCACTATTGGTGCGCTTACCTTACTATTTTTTTCAACTCATAGTGTGCGAATTTCGATTTCGAAAATAAATACAAATATAAATAATTTTATCAGTAACCGGAAACCGGCTGAGAATGTGAGTACTGTATTTTAGACAATATTCTACAGATACACTATTTACAGTGTGTAAATCATTCTCTACACTCAGTGTGCAAATGTATCTACTCGGCACACCGCGCATCACAGTGTGTGAATCGGGCACTTCGCACACTACCAACAGACATGAGAAATCGAAATTCGCACACTGAGTTGAAAAAAATAATTATTGAAGATTTATTTGGTTGATTACATACCAAACTCGTGTAAGGTTACCAATAACTCGACTGTCAACATTCACAACTTGAGCGCAAGCATGCACGGGCAGGGACTAGAGAATTGTCCGGGAAAGGAGCCACAGTATGGTCTTTTTGTAACACATGCATGATTCTGCGTTTTTTTTTTACCTAATGATAGGGCCAAAAGTAGCCGTTTATTGACTGCTTGAAAATAGATATCTAGATATATATATATATATATATATATATATATATATATATATATATATATATATGGGGAATTCCACGTGAACTCGACCAATGTTTTTCCCTCACCATTTTTGATTCGCTTCACGATTTTTTATACGATTCTACGATCTCGAAAAAGCACTGCTGAATTTTTTCAGATTTTTCCCTCCAACAGTTAATTTTCAATGATTATTCAAACCCATTTTGAAAACGGCATTTTTTAAAAAACTCGAAAAATTCTCAAAAATATTATTTTTTATTTCGATCATTTTGACACCCCTCCCATGATGGGATCATTATTGCTTCTTTTTTTTCAGTACTTTTAACATTTTGAACAAACGAAACACCATGTTCCAACGTTTCGAAAATTCTTGAAAAATTACCAAAAATTCTGTGTTCAATTCTGAATGTTTTCGCGTGAGACCCACGATGACGGACAAAAAAAAGTAATTTTTCCGAAAAAAAAGTATTTTCCGTCCGTCATCGTGGGTCTCACGCGAAAACGTTCAGAATTGAACACAGAATTTTTGGTAATTTTTCAAGAATTTTCGAAACGTTGGAGCATGGTGTTTCGTTTGTTCAAAATGTTGATAGTGCTGAAAAAAAAGCAAGAATAATGATCCCATCATGGGAGGGGTGTCAAAATGATTGAAATAAAAAATAATATTTTTGAGAATATTTTGAGATTTTTAAAAAATGCCGTTTTCAAAATGGGTTTGAATAATCATTGAAAATTAACGGTTGGAGTGAAAAATCTGAAAAAATTCAGCAGTGCTTTTTCGAGATCGTAGAATCGTATAAAAAATCGTGAAGCGAATCAAAAATGGTGAGGGAAAAACATTGGTCGAGTTCACGTGGAATTCCCCATATATATATATATTAGGGTTCTTCAAAAAAAAAATCTAATTTTTTTTTTCAACTCTTACCCCCCCAAATGTTCGAGATGGATGAGAAAAAAATCCTCGCGAAAGTCGGTCGCTGTAGCTCAACTCTAAGAGGTCGCAATTTTCATGTTAGTTTCCCATTCATTTAACATGGGAATTTTCGGTTTTTTATTCAAAGTGAAATTACATCTATTCATTTTATTTTTTTTTTTAATTAACCATTGTATATTCAGAAAGCTGGTTTTTCAAGCTTTCCAAATCTTTATAATAAGAGTCGATTACCTTCATTAGAAGATTAAATAAAATCATTTAAAATCTAGAGATTTTAAACTAAAATGAAAATTGTGACCTTTCAGAGTTGAGCTACAGCGACCGACTTTCGCGAGGATTTTTTTCTCATCCACCTCGAACATTTGGGGGGGGGGGGGGGGGGGGGTAAGAGTTGAAAAAAAAAACTTAGATTTTTTTTTGAAGCACCCTAATATATATATATATGGGGAAATCATAACATAACATAATAACCAAGTATTTCTAAGCGCGTGTACGCTCGAGAAATAAAAAAGCTGATGGCCAGCTTGCAATAAACAGACGAAAAACCTGTAGCGTATGGTGCCAAGTTGGCTATGACTGAGTGTTAACTCTCGCGATAATGCAAACAATGAAAATTTGTGGCTCATTACGGTTCACTTCAGCCGACTTCAGGGATCAATCACTTCCCGCACGCTCCACAGGCATGGGAAAACACTCTTCCCGCACGCTGTGTCACAAACCTTATTTTCAAATGCGCTAATTCTGTGTTCAAGCTACATCGCTGAGCTTTGGGGACAATTTTCTTTATATTAAGTACTAACTATTTTCGAAAGGGCCCGAACAAAAAGATGTCGTTTTTTTTTTTGACACAGTCTAATATATATGGGGGTTTCCAGCTCATCTCGACCACCTTCCAGACCTGACCCTCTCGGATTTGAGTGAAACTTTTTTTTTGCTTCACTCAAGGCCCAAATTGAAACCTCAATTTTTTTCAGAATTTTTCGAGCCTCCGTCCCGGAGGCATAGATGGTGGAAATTTGCCATTTTATGAAATCCCAGAATTTTTGAACGATGATATCTTGGGATTGAAGAGTCATATCAATAAAAATAGGGTGGTCAATAGATTTGTCTTGAATTGAACTTTTTGAAAAAAAATATTTTGCAATTTCGCGATACCGTTCCGGCCGCTAGAAATTCATTTTAGAGTGAAAAATGGATTTTTCGATGATTTGGGCATTTTTGATTTTTTTGATTTTTTTTCCAAAATTCTATGAAGAAAGACAAATTTTTGAGGCCCATAACGAAGATGGAGACTCTAATGGTTCAGAAGTTATGATTTTTTCAGTTTTTAAAAGTGTGCGAAACTGAGAATTTCAAGCGACAAATACCCGTCTCATCGGCTGTTTTATTTTTTTTTCGTTTCATTCGACTAGAATTGACTTCTCATTCAAAGAACTGTACCGCATGAATTGAAAAAAAATGAAAAAGCCGATGAGACGGGTATTTGTCGCTTGAAATTCTCAGTTTTGCACACTTTTAAAAACTGAAAAAATCATAACTTCTAAACCATCAGAGTCTCCATCTTCGTTATGGGCCTCAAAAATTTGTCTTTCTTCATAGAATTTTGGAAAAAAAATCAAAAAAATCAAAAATGCCCAAATCATCGAAAAATCCATTTTTCACTTTAAAATGAATTTCTAGCGGCCGGGACGGTATCGCGAAATTGCGAAATATTTTTTTTCAGAAAGTTCAATCCAAGATAAATCTATTGACCACCCTGTTTTTATTGATATGACTCTTCAATCCCAAGATATCATCGTTCAAAAATTCTGGGATTTCATAAAATGGCTAATTTCCACTATCTATGCCTCCGGGACGGGGGCTCGAAAAATTCTGAAAAAAATTGAGGTTTCAATTTGGGCCTTGAGTGAAGCAAAAAAAAAGTTTCACTCAAATCCGAGGCGGTCAGGTCTGGGAGGTGGTCGAGATGAGCTGGAAACCCCCATATATATATATGCCTATATGCCGCTTATAGGCACAAAAAACGCAGAAATCAATACATGCGTTACATAAAATATGGTGTGTACTAAGGGCTAAGTGGGCTTTTTGACCTCGTGTGGTTGCAGTACTCGTCTTCGGCTCGCGGATGCACTCGTCTTCGACTCGTGCCCACTCGCCTCCGACTAGTACTGCAAACTCCACACTCGGTCTAAAAAAATGTAGGAATTTTGAAAATTTTTCATTTTGGCCAAGTCATTTAAGAAATGAGTGATAATAATCTTTGCAAATTTGGTAAATTGATCATAACTTATGACATAATTTTTTATTTTTAAATTCCATCATTCACATGATAAGGATTTGTTTTTTTTCATGCATGATTTTGGAAAAGAAAACTATTTTGATGTAAAAAAATGAACTTTGGTTATGAAATAAATTGATTTCGGACTATGATAATTTCTCGAAAAGTCGCTGTACTGGTCCCTTTAAGAGGGTATCTACACCTTTGTATTTTCAAAAAATCGTTTTTGTTTTTATATATATATATATATATATTTTTTTTTTTTTTGAATGCTAGTGACCTACTCTACCTGCAAATAAATCGGCGTCAAAAATCTAGAGGATTTGAAAAGTTACAGCCATGGCAGTGCCGAATTATGAAAAAGCGCCGCCACACGGCGCGCGGACGCTCATGTTGGTCCCGTAAATATTGTACAGCACCGCCAACACCACTGTCTTGCTTTTTTTGACGTTTTTATATATTTTGCTTTTGGATTTTATTTTGTGATTTCTCAATTCTTTGTAATTATGATTTTTATACATATTTAATTTTCAATATTCTTTTAAATTGTGATCATTGACCGAACACATGGTTGCGATCTACATTTTTTCGAGGTTAGGTGTCCACTTGTTCGTAAAATGTCGTGCTTTCATTACGGATTCAAACCAATAGTAATTTTCAATATTGAACAAACACAGTGTATACATGTCTGAGATGAGACTTCGGAATCGAAAGAAGATGATCCATCAAAAAGTGCATTTGAAATTGATGCCAGGAGACTACACATTCATTTTTTTTTTTTTTAAATGAGTATTTCTATAATATATTAATTGCGAAAGTTTGATAAATATTATAAGAAAAAAGGTATGATTGATGAAAGAATAATTTTCGGAATATTGACAAAAATTGTGCCAGCATCTTCTGAATGTAAAAAATATTGAAGGTCAAGGATTCTGAAGAATTTTTATGTCTTGAAAAATTTTGATCAGATTTTTCCTGACGCAATTCATTCTTTTTCCAGCAGCCTTACCGGACACCTACCGGACACTGTTGTTGGATAGTACAGGTCAAAACTCACTACAAACCTCCGCCTGTCACATGTGTCTAGACTCGACTCGTAACACATCGAGAGCAGCTGCGGATCCAGCATATTAATCATAAGCAAAATCTTAGAACTTGATTTTCTGTAGCTATACGTTTTCTTCTCTGGGAAAAGTAGAAAATAAAAGAAATAAAAAAATAATAAAAAGTTTAAAAGTTGATTTCTGGAGAATTAATATTTTGACCGGTTGTCGTAAAGAATCAGGAGCATCGTTGAACTGATTCTGGAGTATTCGGTCTTAAAATTTTGAGAATCAAGGCCTCTATCAGATAAATATACAACTTTTTGATATGACCATTTTTGACTGAGATAATACAAAAAGTAGAGATAAAAATTGAAAAATTAGAAAACCTCAGTAAAAACTGAACAAGTCAGGCAATTTTCACGATATCCAAAAGTGGTATGTTCATCTGATAGACATCTCTTCTGAACAATTGAGGACCAAAAACTCCAGAATTAGTCCAACGATACTACTTATTCTTTAAGACAACCGAGCAATTTGGTATTTTTCTATATTGAGCGTAACTACTATTAAACTCAAAGTAATATCCAATGTTAAAAATTAAATTAAATATGGATAATGGGGGTCAAGCCCTCTCCAAAGTTCATGATTTTTTTGGATTTGATCAGACTCTCAAATTCGCTGTAAAATATCAATCGCTTTCTCAGAATGTTAACCCATTTAAAGGTGTGGATACCCCCTTAAATATAGTTTCCATCGGAGTTCCATTTTGAAACTTACAGATTTTCTAGAGAATGAACCAAGGAACACGCTCGTTTTTTTTCAGAATTTTCAAAAGTGGTAGTCATTTCGAAAATCACGTTCAAAAAATAGAATTGTTAATAACAAATAGAAAATTGTTAATTACATGAATTTAAAATTGATAACATGAAAGTGCGATTTAAGAGCTTCAAAATGAGTTTTTTCCGATGTCTGTACGACAAAGGGAACCCGGAGATATTAACGTTTGAAGGAGAGCGCGTTTCGGATTTTTTGTGGTTTTTTCGAAAATTCAACCCCTTGTGGCTTCTAAGCCATTCGAGCTAAAAATAGTATATTACTCACCTAGGGAGGGAAAGTAGGCTAACCCAAACTGCGTGTGAGATTGACACCCGAGCCGAAGGCGAGGGTGACAAAAACGCAGTTTGGGATGGCCTTTTTCACTCCCGTGTGAGGTATACTATTTTTCACCACCCCCTGCATCGGAAAGAACGACTTCCCGCTCACGCAAGGGAGCGAAAGTCGTACTTTCCGTGCAGGTGTGGTGAAATAGTATATTACTCACCTAGGGAGGGAAAGTAGGCTAACCCAAACTGCGTGTGAGATTGACACCCGAGCCGAAGGCGAGGGTGACAAAAACGCAGTTTGGGATGGCCTTTTTCACTCCCGTGTGAGGTATACTATTTTTCACCACCCCCTGCATCGGAAAGAACGACTTCCCGCTCACGCAAGGGAGCGAAAGTCGTACTTTCCGTGCAGGCGTGGTGAAAAAAAAATTATTTTGAGTTATAGGACCAACGGGTAGCCTACTTCCTCAAACGTGTGGTGACGAGAGCAACGAACAATGGCCGCTTTACCGATTAATTCATGAATAAAAATTGATATTTCCGATGCTTCGGCAGGTCCCCAATTTTTAAAATCGGGTTTCCGTTTCTGTGCGATTAAAAGTAGTTTTGTAAGTTCCGATCCATGATAGGATTTTCATATTTGAGGTAAAAGTTTTCCAATTTGGTTGGACAAAATGAAGTCTGCCGGATATGATACTCACGAGCTTTACTAGCGGTGCTTCTGGTAGTTGTGGTCTTTCTGCAGAGTTTTCCGTTGATACTGCTCAGAGACCAAGGCTTACGAGTATATTGGAAGAATTAGCCTTGTGTAGTTGCAATGAGTATTCCTTTCACTTGAGGTCACTAATTAGAACTTGGCCTGTTGATCGCCAGACGGGGGTTCTAAGTTTTTTGCATTTATCAAGGCTCTTTTGGTGGGTAGTTTCAAGTCCTCGCATATATCCTCTAACTTTTTCGCTGACTTGATGTGCTCTTCTGGATCTTCTCGACAGAGTCATCCATAAGGTGTAGTCAAATGCAGGGTATTTTATATTGCCACGTTGACTAGAACTAGGATCAGGCTTTTTCTTAACACATGCACCCAAAGTCCTCTTTTGCGCACCGTTTACGCGCACCCAAAGCAGACTTTTGCGCACTGGTACGCCAAAGCCCGCTTGGGTGCCCGCAGACGGCACACAGACGAGGACCTTGCGTTGCATGTGTCGAGAAAAATAGTGTTCGATACACGAGCCCAAGGCAGCAAACGCTTATACTTGTGTGAAGGCGCCTCACTCGCTACCTTCGGCTCGCCTTCTGCTCGCCTTCGGGCTCATTCGGGCCTTCATACTCGTACGCGCTTTGCTGCTTTTGCGCTCTTATATCGAAAAGTACTATTCCTTACCGATGTCCCCGCTCGTTGCAGGTCTGCCAAGAGTTTACTTCTATCTCTGAGATATTCACAAAAAGTCCCTTGTTTCTCCGTTTGCCTTGAGGGTTAACGATAGGGCATTGCCTCGAATAGAGAGGCCGGCGGCCAATTTTTCTTGTATCGAGACAATACGTTCCTCTCTATTCAGGACTATGTCTAACACGGCTGCTTTTAGTCCCACATTGACCCAGATAACATTATGGTTCATAGCGAATAGACGAAAATGATTCTTTGTATTCGCTTTGGCCATTATTGCGATTCTCTTGACAATACGAGGAGGATCACAATTTTGTTAATGACTGCTCAACGGCAATTTGCGAGGAATTGTTGCGGGTGCAAATAAAAAGACACGTTTCGAATAGATTTGAACTGCAAGCTGCCAAATATGGTTTCACCAATTGTTTTATTTGTTTTTTTTTTTTTTTTTGTGAAATGTCGAAAGCATTGAAAAAAAACCTTTAGCCACAAATGTGTAATTCCTTCCCGCAGAACAGCTGTTATTAGTACCTTAGTAGGTGGTATCGTACCGTGCCAATGGATACTCGACTTTGTTCAACGAGGATATAACCATTAAGGGGGTATCTACACCTTTGAATTTTCAGAAAATCGTTTTTGTTTTTATATATATAAATATTTTTTTTTTTTTTTTTTTGAAAGCTAGTGACCTACTGTACCTGCAAATAAATCAGCGTCAGAAAATCTAGAGGATTTGAAAGGTTACAGCCATGACAGTGCCGAATTACGAAGAAGCGCCGCCGCGCGGCACGCGGACGCTCATATTGGTCCCGTAAATATTGTGCAGCACCGCCAACACCACTGTCTTGCTTTTTTTGACGTTTTTATATATTTTGCTTTTGAATTTTATTTTGTGATTTTTCAATTCTTTGTAATTATCATTTTTATACGTATTTAATTTTTAATATTCTTTTGAATTGTGATCATTGATAGAACACATGGCTGCGATCTACATTTTTTCGAGGTTAGGTGTCCACTTGTTTGTAAAATGTCGTGGTTTCATTACAAATTCAAACCAATAGTAATTTTCAATACTGGACAAACGCAGTGTATATATGTCTGAGATGAGACTTCGGAATTGAAAGAACATGATCCATCAAAAAGTGCATTTGAAATCGATGCCAACAGACTACACATTCAGATTTCTAAAAAGATGAGTATTTCTATAATATATTAATTGCGAAAGTTTGATAAATATTATAAGAAAAAAAGTATGATTGATGAAAGATGAAATATGAATTTTCGGAATATTGACAAAAATTGTGCTAGCATCTTCTGAATCTCTAAAATATTGAAGATCAAGAATTCTGAAGAATTTGTATGTTTTGAAAAATTTTGATCAGATTTTTCCTGAAGCAATTCATTCTTTTTCTGGTAGCCTTACCGGACACCTACCGGACACTGTTGTTGGACAAAACAGGTCAAAACTCACTACAAACCTCCGTCTGGCAATGTGTCTAGAGTCTATACTCGACTCATAACACATCGATATGAGAGCAACTGCGGATTCAGCATATTATTAATCATAAGCAAAATTTTAGAACTTGATTTTCGGTAGCTACATTTTCTTTTCTGCGAAAAGTAGAAGATGAAAAAAAAAAAAAAAAAATGTAAATAAAAAGTTTAAAAGTTGATTTCTGGAGAATGAATATTTTGACCGGTTGTCGTAAAGAATCAGGAACATCGTTGAACCGATTCTGGAGTTGTTGGTCTTTAAATTTTGAGAATCAAGGCCTCTATCAGATGAACATACAACTTTTTGATACAACCATTTTTAATTGAGATAATACAAAAAGTAGAGATGAAAAATTGAAAAATTAGAAAAATCTCAGTAAAAACTAAACAAGTCAGGCAATTTTCGCGATATCAAAAAGGCGTACGTTCATCTCATAGAGGCATCTCTTCTGAACAATTGAGGACCAAAAATTCCAGAATCGATCCAACGATGCTACTGATTCTTTACGACAAGTGAGTAATTTTGTGTTTTTCTATATTCAGCGTAACTACTATTTAGACTGAAAGTAATATTCAATGTTAAATATGGATAATGAAAGTCAAACCCTCCTCAAACTTCATGATTTTTTTGGATTTGATCAGACTCTCAAATTCGCTGTAAAATATCAATCTCTTCCTCAGAATCTTGACACATTCAAAGGTGCGGATACCCCCTTAAGGAAGAAGAAGGTACCTGACTGCCCTTTTCTCTATCGCAAGTAAACTTATGCTGACCTACTCTCAACTTGCCACTCAAAATCATATCGCATACCTTGCCGGGCATTGAAAAGTTGGTTATTCATGAACAACGACATGATGAAGTTCGTGCTGTCGCGAGAAAATAAGGGGAAATCTGTCACATTGTCCTGATTCGAATAGATTTTTCTTTGAACACAAGAAGGATTCAGTTCCCTTAAGATACACATTTTTGTGCGAGTAATCTTTCAGAAACCTTGCTGCAATATCGCAAATCACATTTCTGTTGCGTTTCTGAGATCTTTGAAACCACCCGAGTAAAAATGATTTTATAGAATTATATAGAAGTATATAGAATTGTTCTATATAATTCTATAGAAACATTGGCCCGATAGAAATATATAGAATTCTATATAATTTTATAAAATTCTATAAAATTCTATATATTTCTATCGGGCCAATATTTCTATAGAATTATATATACTTCTGTATCACCTCAAGTATCGAGAATAGGAGGGACTTAGTGGACGCGAAGTCACGCCCCATCAACCAATCAACGAAGAGAAGAATTTCGTAGTCAACTAAGTCCCTCCCATTCTCGATACTTCAGGTGATACATCCTGTATATAATTCTGTAAAATTCTTTCTAAATTTTAAATCTTTTCTAAATTTTGAATCTTTCCTAAATTTGAAACGAAAAGAATAACAAAGCATGGGTAGATTTTTTAAGAATCGAGTAAAAATGATT
Organism: Tenthredo mesomela; assembly: GCA_943736025.1. Lineage (NCBI taxonomy): Eukaryota > Metazoa > Arthropoda > Insecta > Hymenoptera > Tenthredinidae > Tenthredo > Tenthredo mesomela. The sequence continues at coordinate 14,859,564 of OX031014.1, read as the reverse complement.
TCATATAATTATATAGAATTATATAGATTATATAAAAGTTATACAGAATTGTACAGAATTATATAGAATTATACATAAAAATCCATGTAAGTTTTATAGAACTTTATATAATTATATATAACTTTATAGAGTTATATAGAGCTCTATATAGGATCCAAAACAAGTTTATAAGTGGATGTTACAACTCTATAAAGTTATATATAATTATATAGAGTTCTATATAGGATCCAAAACAAGCTTATATGTGGGTTTTATAGAACTATATATAATTATATATAATTCCATAGAATTATATACAATTATATAGAATTCTATAAAACTTACATATAAGCTTATTTTGGATCCTATATAGAAATCTATATAATTCTATATAACTCCATAAAGTTGACCTACATATCCAAGAATATCCCTTACAGAGTTCTATAAAACCCACATATAAGCTTGTTTTGGATCCTATATAGAACTCTATATGACTCTATATAACTCTGTAAAGTTATATATAATTATATAAAGTTCTATAAAACTTACATGGATTTTAATATACCGCGAGGACCAGGTGAAAGAGAATGGTCCATCCGCCCAGGCAGCTAATATTTCGTATTTTTAGGGGGATAGCCACTGGTTGCACTGAAAATCCCTAGGGTGATTTTGGCGCGCGGTCGATGCAACTCGGCAGCCATTGTTGATACAAGCCGGCTGACTGTCAATACATCGCGGAAGGTAGACAAGTGTGGTTATGTTCGTTTATTTGAAGCTAATGATAAATAAAGTGAATAAAACCTACGTGAATAAGCTATGGATATTTATTGATGCCTCAACCCCAGGATACAATCAATAATTTTGTTCGAATTGGTTGTTCTCGCTGAACTCTTTGATTCTGATAAATTTCCAGTTATAGCTTAGGTTAATTCGTTGATTGCATTAAGATATCATTTAAAACTGATTGATCGATTTTTGATCAATATTCCTAGCTTATTCACGTAGGTTTTATTAACTTTATTTATCATTTGCTTCAAATAAACGAACATAACCACACTTGTCTACCTTCCGCGATGTATTGACAGTCAGCCGGCTTGTATCAACAATGGCTGCCGAGTTGCATCGACCGCGCGCCAAAATCACCCTAGGGATTTTTTCAGCGCAACGAGTGGCTATCTCCCTAAAAATACGAAATATTATCTGCCTGGGCGGATGGACCATTCTCTTTCACCTGGTCCTCGCGGTATAATTCTATATAATTCTATACAATTCTATACAACTTTTATATAATTCTATATAATTATATACAATTATATAAAATAATTTTTACTCGGGCATTTTGAAATGTGATAGAATTTATTAAGTATACCACCTATCCCTCTACCGATAGGTTGCAGTACTGTATCAGTTTTTAATATTTTTTGCCCGGACGCCTGTTGCCTCCAATCAATTGACAATCTATTATCAACTTTTGACTGTGTCAAAAGTGAGCACTGCAGTATGAAAAGGTGAAAGTAGCCTCTTTCAAATGCACTAGCAGCATATTAAATATAATTTTAACCAAGTTGACGGCAACTTGCGAATACAATGCTATGTGGGCAGTTTTAGTGGGTCGATGAAGTGGCACTTGCTCGGGGTAGGATATTTTTTGAGTAGCTGGTTTTCCCCCGTCGGAATACCTTGTTTCAGCGTTTTCTCCAATTGTACAGCCAAGGGCTTGGGTATCGGAGATCCAAAGATTTCTTTAGGTCCGATGAATTTTCCATGACCTTCGAAATTTCTTCGGTGAGTCCTTCAGTTTAATCCTGATCCTCTAGGATGATCCTCTAGGAGGATTCGATGCATGTCATAGCGACGGGGGTGACGTTAGCTGGTTTCATGATTCTAACGCTAATTACTCTTGGTTCCACTGGGCTTTTGTTCGTTACGTCACTTAGCACTGTGTCACCAAGCTGGCTCATTGATGGATATCTAAAGGAAGACGACAACATGAAAGGCGTTGTAACTACGCATAGTCTACTGTATGCAAGATAATAATAGTTGTCCTGGGTCAATTGTGACATTATTCCTTCTACTACCCCACGTGCGAGTGTATTTCTTTACAATAATAAGATAAACGTCCTAATGGCCGGACAAGTCCCAGTTGCCGGACAGAGAGTGTGTGCAAGAGAGACAGAAATACGATTTCGTATGGATGTCCGGCTTGGGACGTCAACCTTAGCTGCCCGGTCATTGTCACGTTTACCTTACATCATGCTTCACAACTTTGCCATAGCTACAACTGCTTCGGGCCGGTAAAGGCCTAGTTGAGTGGCAAGATTTGATCTTTAGTGATCAGAGGCTGAGTTATACTTTTTTTTAACAGGCAAGAACCTGGAGAGTACCAATTTTTTTCAACAGTGAATTTTGATTGATGTTTAATAATTTCTTCTTCTGGCAGGCAGGGAAACTGTCACATAAAAGAGAATCCGAAACGGAAACTAGTACGCTGTGGATTTTGTTAGTGTCCATTCGTTTGTTTATGTTTATTTGTTGACAACTTTCGCCTGAAGGGTCGACAGATTCACGACGGCGCGGTTCATGTTTTCCGTGTCTGCCGCCGCCATTATTGGATATCGTAGAGCGGAACTTCGAGCTGTGTCTCCTACAACGAGATTTTTCGTTGCGAATTCCCACTAAAAACGTTCCAAACGTTTAGCACGGTTTTGTCAAGTAAATCCCGGTCTCTGCAATCTTTCGACGACATTTTCACACTTTGCAATTTTCCTGCGCGGTATAATAATCTGTGAATCGTCAGCACTAAAAAAGACAATGACGGAACAAACTAGATGCAGGCGCAGGCCGCATACGACAAACTTTTTGACGTTGCGGTTAGTTACACTTGAAAAACTTATGGCACAATCGGTGGATAGAGGATGTACTATAATACCTAGTTGATCTTGCGGAAGAGGCGTGAAGTACTACAACAAAGACTTACCCTTCTATAAATTCATTCAAACATCGTAGTATAGAAAAAGACTTGCATTTCCTTCAATTAATTATAAAAATCATGAAAAAATAAAATCCCTCGTATTACGTAGTACGTCGGTAGTACGCCAGACATATATGCACGGAGAGAAAAATTGGGCTATAGTGCCTTGGTAAAATACAGTGCCAGTGTCGCTTGTTATCCACTCGCTACTAGCGCTCGTATGCAAGTCTGAAACATTTGGAATAGCTGAAGAGGGCAAAGCATACGACGCGTCTGTTTTTAACTAAAAATCATGGCCACTTTGCCAGCCCGGCATGGGATTTTCATGTGGAGAGAACAGTGCTACTTTCACTCAAGTCTTAAGGGATATCAAGTCAAGAGCCTTGCGATCGATCAAACATATCAATGATAAGAGGATTAAAGTTTTTTTTTCATCTTACACGCATATACTTCTAGATAATTGCATAATTACCTGATTTCATAATAATGCTGAACACTTCAGGCTTTAGGTTTTTAAAATAAGAATAAAAAATCAGTATATTAGATTTTAAGGATTAGCAACCATACTATACACGGAGAAACTTTTCCAAGGAAAGATTACAATACTTGCGAGTGATGTTGGAATATACCAGCATTTTCGGCAATATTACCAGCGAGTATGGTGCACTTTGTTTCGCAGAAAATTGCCGAAATATCCAGATCCGACTACAAAGTTTACCATACTCGCTGGTAATATTGCCGAAAATGCGGGTATATCCCAATCCCAACCTGACTCGCAAGTATTGTAATCTTTCCTAGGAAAAGTTTTTCCGTGTAGATTTAGTTATTTATCGTCGATAAATAAATTAATAAACCTACACTCAGAAATTGTGTTATCAAACAGTAATTTATTCATATATAGGTACTCATGAATAATTTCACATGCAAATGAGATTAAATATAACTTGGTATAAATAACGATAACAGAAACGTTAAATTTTCGCTTTATTTCAATTTAATTTAATTTTATTTTAATTTTTTTTTGCTCTAAATATCATATCTTGTAGATATCAGTTCACAACCATTCTTAGTTACCAGAAGACATGGTGGTAATTTTGGCAGAAGTTCTACATTTACTAATATATCGGGCTTTTCAGATCCAGAAGACACTTCGTAGGCATGATAATAATTATTAAAAGTAATTGTATCAAAAACTTGCGCATGGAAATATACGAAATATACGATTTCTTTGGATCTTTTTCGTTTGATGTGTTCCCGAGATATACATTTTTTTTTTTCAAAACTCACAATATCAATTGCGGTATGATTTTTTCATCTAAAGCTCAAACTGTACGATTTCGAGAGGTGAGACATTTTTTTTCTTCAAATTTTAACGAAAAACATTGTGCTTTCTACAAATCATGTCGTCGAATTACTGTTAGGTCACATCTCCTTCTATTTTTCTTTTCAATTTGAAATTACCTTATTACTCACCTTTTACAATGGTACGAGGTGAAATAAAAGGATATTGCCGAAAATTGAAACACCCTAATAATAATCTTCGATAATCGCAAGGCTCTTAACATGAAATCTCTTGTGACTTGAGCGATTCCAGCTCGTTCGCACCCCACGAAAAAGAGTTCGGAGGCGCTGCAAAGAACAGTTGCGGTTGAAGCTACAATCGCATGTTTTTCGGGGGTTATTTCTATGAAACAATAACGAGCAAAAAAATGAAGGAATCCGAGCGATGGCAGCACGACTCACAACGAATTATGACGTTTAAAAATATGAAGAGCTTACAGCGTGCGGGCGCAAGCTGCAATGACACGATTTTTCTCTCCGTGTGGGGAAATCCACGGAACTTTCGATTTTTTCAAAAAGTGTAACTTAAGGTTGTTAGCTTGTTATAGTCACAGCCAAAAGTTTATTTCAGTTGACGATAGTTCTAGAATGACCACAGTAATAAATAAGTCACAAAATCAAATATACACACTATCAATTACATGCTATGATATGCAAACCGTATCAAAATGTTTTGATGGCTGAACAAATTCTTTCTAATATTTTTCAAGAATTTTTGAAAACGGCCAAGTTGTCAAACTTTTGTCAAGGTACAGTTCACGTTTCTTTTAGGCATAGGCACACGCGCATTGAGTCGAAGTTATAATAGATCGTGGCAAGATTGCGTGTATATAACGGGAGAATCCGCTCGAGCCGTCCGTTTGAGCTACGTGAGCGCTGTTGTCACGTCTATCACATCAGCATTTGATTTACACTCAAATATCTAAAACAGACTTGAGTTCAACTAACAATATCTTTCTTATTACACGGGAAATACTTTTGTTTCTAGTCTCAAAATGTTCATTAAATTTCAATTCATAACATACTAGTTTTTTTATTGAAAGCAGGCGCCTAGTTGAATCATAAAAAACGTTAGAGTGATAAAAGTTGGTATTTTCCCTATGTACGTATGCAAATAATGTAAACTTCAATAATTTGTTTCATCACTAATATACGGCAAAAATCAATGAACTTCGGATCATGTTGTAGAACTTGTTTCAACTTATCTACCAGTAAAATTTCACACAGATCTGTCGGAAACCGCTTTTACAAGCTGACAACCTTAATTTTTTATTTTGAAGCACACTTTTTCAGGCATGTTTCTAGTAGACTATAAGTGAAGAATATACTCGCGTTACTGATTTTTAATGACCCCTCAAAAAGTTACGGTGAAAAAATCGAAACATCGGTTTTTTTTTACAATAAAGATTTATTTATTCTAATTTCATCGTTATAAAATGGTTTCTCATTTATCTCAATTTCATCGTTATAACTCATAACATTGTTTCTTGACTATTGATTCATTTTTTTTTTTTTTTTTTTTTTTTTTTTTACTTACTTACGATACAAGTAGGACGTGTTCGTATTGTTGAAATCCGAAAAATTGCACATTTCAATGCTATTTTTAACATTTCACAAAAATACTCGAATATTTATTGATCAAATAAAACTTCATAATATTAGAAGTACCGAAAGTTTAATGTCAGGATTTTCGTTATAGATTTCTACAATAAAGGTTCACGAATTACAGGACGTTTGGACGGGTACGAAATCAAGTCGGAGCTGTGCCAACGAAAAAACATGATTTTGAAAAATAGTTACGCGGGTATACGTTCAAATACTTCGACTTCTAGCTTCATCATTTTTGATGGCACATTAATTTTGGAACCACAGTTTCCTTTGTTTTTTGTAAAGCTATCTGGACGTGAAATCAAATTTTCAACTGCTAGATTCCACAAAAAGTTATAAACGAAAAAGTAAAAAAATATGGTAACGACTAAAAATGGAGTATCGCTACTTTAAGTGTGAATCATGGTGAAACGTTGAATAGCAGAATTTATAACATGAACTACTTCAAAAGCCTCAATTATAAGAAGATTTTATCAAATTTTCAAATCGATTCATAAACCCCTAAAAAGTTAGAGGTGGAAAACGGAAAAAAGAATTCAGAGTATCGCTTGAAAATACGCTATTTTTCAGCAATTTTATTTTTCAAAGTTTCCCAGAAATATGTGGACCACTTTTCAACCGTTAAATATCATTGAATTCACGGAGAAAAAAATATCGCGCTCATCACGAAACTTCAAAATCTCTGTTACCACAATCCTATGTATAGCGATTGTCAGCTAACGAATCCTTACTATAGCTAAACGCACAGTGTTAAGAGCTATACAGATCGTAGTAAGCGCTATACAGATCGTGATAATCGCGATCCACCGCTCGCAGCGCTATCTCTTTCGGCTTGGATCGTGATAATCACGATCCGTTTCGTGATGAGCGCGATATTTTTTTCTCCGTGTTGGCTAGTAATATAATTGAAATGAAGGCCCACATACTTTATACCCACTTTAATTTATTTCGTGGGAAATAAAACCCAATCGTCGATGTTTGATCTGCTCAATTTAGGCGTTTCCCGTCAGCCTACCGTTAGGTGCGTGACTATCCACAGAATCGCACTGTATATATATTATATATATATGTATTTCTTAAGATAAACCGTATGGTCATGAACCTGACAACCGCCGAGCAACAATTTCGCCGGAGTGCACTTTTGGAGGGGGCGTATACCGCAAACAGTCCTGTAGATTGGAGCAAAAATTTTTTTATACACTCTTCTGTATGTATCACGAGAATTAATAAAAAAAAATGCCATTAATCGTTTCCTTGCAAAAAATTACGAAAAATACACCCTCGTCCCACGCACGAACCGTGGTGTGGGGCCTTAACGAACTCGAACATCCAGTTGTCTAAACCATTCGCAATGGAAATTTGTACTAATTTCGCCATACTTGAATCAAAAATTTCCTTGGGTTTCCACTATAGCAAGAAATAAGGCTGTTGTCGCATGTAGGCCCGGATCGCCGGAATCCGGAATCACGGAACGGAATGGACGGAAAGTCACTAGAAATCGCGCTCCGCTAATTTCATTCCATCGTATTTGTACGGAATGGTGGATCCATCCGGTATCCGCAAATTATAGTCGTAAATAACTTTGCTCTGAGAAATTGATGCACTTTTGGAAGCCTTGAATAACCGAATCATCATCAATAGACACATTTGAGGATTCATGATCAAATTTCTATGTCCTATGTGCACACGCATCTTTCTACAATTTGCAGGGTTATGTTCATGTAAGTGTATACACAAGTTCCGTGTTCCATTCCGTCTACTTGCATCTCCTTGTGTCCCATGTACCCGAAAGCCGGAACGGAGTGCCGGGGGGTCACCTTTTATTTGATGAAATAATTAATTATAGTTACAGAATTTAATCTTACATGGAAGCTAATTAGATAAATTATAACTAATGAAACAAAAGCTTCATCTAAACGGATAAATCAAGCCGAATAGCACAAATATGAATCGGCTCCATTTCGTCGTTCCGTGCAATTTCGGTACATGGGACGGTAGGGTTTTTCAAGACTCGGAACGGACTCGGAAATCCACTAGATTTCGTCTGCATTCCATTCCGTGATTCCGGATTCCGGCGACCCAGGCCTGCATGGGACGGCAGCCTGACTGTCGCATGAGTTTGGTCGTTTATCATGCATAAACAAAAAAATATAGGTAGATACCGTCTGAAACATTTTGGCAGTATTATTCGAAAAAAAAAAAAAAATGTAAACTATGGAAATAGTAACAGAGAGTAAATTGTTATCATTACATATTTATTGTAAGCGTTACAGTGATTGAGAACTATTGGAACTCCGGGAAAGAAATTGAATTAAGAAGATATTTGGAAATCAGATGTTCATTCAGGATATCTTCGCTGGATAAAAACGCTGATATCATTGAGACAGATACTGAGTTGGAAATAAATACGAAAAAGTCATGTATTATTTTAATAAATAGTTTAGCGTAGTCGGTAAAGCGTGCGACTACTGTCTATTTCAAAAGATTTGGCCGCTCTGTTTGAGTGATCATAACTTCTACAGGAAAATTGGTAGAGCATCGAGTCTGGAAAGATCGGAAAGCGCCAAGTTTTCTGCGTCTAATGGTTGTTCGCAAATTTCCGTGTAAAAATCGTGAAAGCCGTTATGATCTCCGAAAAGTTAAAAAACGTAGTTTTTCGGAGTCCATCGCCGTACGTCAACTTCAACTCGTCACCGTTTATCTGAAATGAGTGTAAAAAATCTTGAAAAATTTAGAAATATTCCCTGAACATTGACGAACATGATAGAGTTTGGTAAATCCAAAAATATTCACAAACCTGGACGCCAGGTGCAAAAAGGTCCAATGGTGCGATTTGGAGAACCGATCGGTACGGACGAACCTGAGCCGGCTCAAAATTATCGTCAGGATATACACTCTTTGATTCCGTAATCAGTTTTTGGTTCGCAATAGCGGAATTCCAGTAATCGACGTCAACAATTTTTCAAATTTGCGCGGGGCCGCCTGTGTCCCAGCCACGATATTCTTCGCTGCATTCACATTGTTATAACAGTGGCCCCGAGTAACAATTGAATCTGCGACGGGCGCGGCGGGAGGAAAATGCAGCGAAGAATATCGTGGCTGGGACACACGCGGCCCCGCTCAAATTTGAAAAATTGTTGACGTCGATTACTGGAATTCCGCTATTGCGAACCAAAAACTGATTACGGAATCAAAAAGTGTATATCCTGACGATAATTTTGAGCCGGCTCAGGTTCGTCCGTACCGATCGGTTCTCCAAATCGCACCATTGGACCTTTTTGCACCTGGCGTCCAGGTTTGTGAATATTTTTGGATTTACCAAACTCTATCATGTTCGTCAATGTTCAGGGAATATTTCCAAATTTTTCAAGATTTTTTACACTCATTTCAGATAAACGGTGACGAGTTGAAGTTGACGTACGGCGATGGACTCCGAAAAACTACGTTTTTTAACTTTTCGGAGATCTTAACGGCTTTCACGATTTTTACACGGAAATTTGCCCACAACCATTAGACGCAGAAAACTTAGCGCTTTCCGATCTTTCCAGACTCGATGCTCTACCAATTTTCCTGTAGAAGTTATGATCACTCAAACAGAGGTGCCAAACCTTTTGAAATAGACAGTAGTACCCAATGCGAGCGGAAATAATCCCGAGTCGAAATTTAACGCCTCATTAGAACCTCAAAATTTTACCGTTGGGAGGTTTTTGAGGGTCTAGAGAGGTTTATTTTGTATGGGAATTGAAACCCTCTTTAGCGCCTAAAACTCGTAGTTACCAGACAAATGCAGCATTTTAGGGTCAAATGAGGATCTCACGAGAACCTCGCAAAACCCTCACTGCGTCCTGCCGCGTAGCGATGCACGGCTGCATGGTGATCGGACTTTATGAGTATCAAAATAGGCGCTAAATTATTATTACGGATCGAAAAGAGGTTCATTTATGCGCTATGAGTACTCAAGCGGGCGCACAATTTCGACTACAGAGTTGTAGGTTCATAATAGGAGTTTGAGGTCTAAATAGGATCTGTAGAGACGTTATGAGTTGGATGCTATGAGTATCAAAGCAGGCGCTAAATTTCGGCTATGGAGGACTTGTAGATTCAAAATGGGAGTTTGAGGTCTAAATAAGATCTAGAGACGTTGAGTTGGATGCTATGAGTATCAAAGTAGGCGCTAAATTTCGACTCTTGAGGACTTGTAGGTTCAAAATAGGAGTTTGAGGTCTAAATAGGATCTAGAGAGGTTGAGTTGGATGCTATGAGTATTAAAGTAGGCGCTAAATTTCGACTCGGGATGCGATGTTTTTCTAATGTTCAAATCCTTACTTTGTGTCAATATGTGGTTGATTACAATTAGTAGGTGTTGCTCAACGCATAATACATTGTAATAAATACATTATAACCAGCTAAATTTATTTTTTCCGCACAGCAGGGGCCGTATTTAACCAATTGAGTTGTTTATTTTTACAACATACCACCACAGTAGATCATACTGTTGAAATTGGTAACTACAACTCATGTCATATGGTATGGTTAAACATTATGCATATCCCTTCCAGCAGAATAGTACATTTCATTACGAGTAAGAAAAGGCTTTTTTGACGAAATGAGAGGTTTACGGCACGAGCCGAAGGCGAGTGCTGTAACGAGGTTCGTCAAATAGTACATTATGTGTCCAGGCCAAAAACCGCGTTTAAACCGAGCGAAGCGAGGTTAAAATCGCGGTTTTACGGCCTATGACACATAAAAGCCTTTACGTACAAGTAACGATAATTATTTTTCATCAGGATTGCCGAGAAATCGCGACGAAGTTGCGATTCTGAGGCTAGAATGATGAAAACATCTTTATGATATCTGAATGTTATCTCAAATATGATGTCTTTAGGAGGTCACAAAAAGTTATCTTTTTGATAACTTTTTTCAGAGACCAGTTCATCGGCATCTTAGAGATATCTTTACGAGAATCGTTACAGAGGTCTTTAATATGAGATCAAAAAGATATCTTTATGCTGCGTACTCAACATAACCAAAACTTATAGGTAAATATTTAGAGCACAGTCAAAAAATCTATCTAGAGAATCAAACGCTTTCTTGAGGCTGGATGTAAGGATGAAAAATCTAAATGTAAGAAGGAATAATAGTATATTGTGCAACTAGGGGGGAGGGGGGAAATGGCCATCCCCCCTAATTGTACACCGTATTGTTTATAATAAGGGCACGAAATAGGCCTTCTTTGATGCGCGTCGATCGGATTGACAATGGCGCTGGGGCGGGAGGGAATGCACTTTCCCTCCCGCTCCGGCGAGAGAAAACGAAACAGCGGGAGGAAATAGTATATTGTGCAACTAGGGGGGGAAAATGGCCATCCCCCCCTAGTTACACACTGTATTTTTCATAATAAGGGCACGAAATAGGCCTTCTTTGATGCGCGTCGATCGAAAGAGGGATATATATATTAGGGTGGTCCTTATTTGGGGGTCGGTGCAATTTTGTCCGTGCCGCCCCCTAGATTGGTTCGAGATAAATTCAAAAAAACCTTGGCGAAACTTGAGCTTTCTAGCTCAACGGGAAAACGTGCCGGTAAGCCCGTACTTTTCTCCCATTTGAATAACATGGGATTTTGAACCAACTGAATACATTTTTTTTTTACGAGCCCTTCGTTGATTGGAAAAATTTGTTACTCCGTCACTTTATAGTATTATAGTGTGTAAGTTGATGCACATTTTTTAGGTCACCTCAAATCACGTTTCACAGCCGACGATTTCGAAAAATTACAACTTTATCCGTCTGAAAGGACTCGTATCGGCTCGTATCATCTTTTGATCACGATTTCCTATAGTTTGTGGAAAATTTGTACCAACTCACACACTATGATACTATACAGTGACGAAGTGACAGATTTTTCCGATGAACGATAGGCTCGTAAAAAAAAAAATGTATTCAGTTGGTTCAAAATCCCATGTTATTCAAATGGGAGAAAAGTACGGGTTTACCGGCACGCTTTCCCGTTGAGCTAGAAAGCTCAAGTTTTGCCAAGGTTTTTTTGAATTTATTTCGAACCAATCCAGGGGGCGGCACGGACAAAATTCCACCGACCCCCACATAAGGATCACCCTAATATATATGGGCGAGAGGAAAAGTACTTTTTTCTACATGTGCATGTAATAGGCCCTTTTTCTTGCATGTGAAACGAATAGAAAATTGCCCATTTCTAGCGTCGACTTCATTACCTCCCTAGGGAGGTAATATCCATTATTTCCCTAGGGAGGTAATGGATCTATTGCTATATATAGTAATATATATATTAATATATATATATGTTAATATATATATTAATATATATATTAACATATATATTTCCAAAATTTCCATCGTACATGCGCGAAAAAGGGCCTATACATGCACTCGTTGAAAAAAGTACGGTGTGCAACAAGGGGGGGAAAAATGAAAATGAAAATTCTTTATTATTATTCCAATTTACAATGTTTGGAAATCTTTGTCTCAGGCGCCTTTGGCGCCCTCGACTCCGACTCGTGCAACATCATCTGACCCTCGCTAGAAATTACCCATTTCCCCCCCTTGTTGTACAATGTACTATTTCTCCCCGCTACAGCAGGAGGGAATAGTACATTATGCTACTAGGGAGGAAAGTACGTACCTCCGGTGTGGCATACATTACTTTTTACCCGACTAGATAAAATTACCATATTGCATCCACTAGTCAAACACAGCAATTTAATCAATCAAACCTAGAATCGATCAAACTTCGAGTTTTTTTCATCCCGCAAAATTTACTTTTTTGCCCGCTAAATTTACTTTTTTGCCCGCAAATCGACTTTTTTTTTCCTCTGGTCAAAAATTGCTTACTTTCCTCCCGTATTTCAGGGATGGAATATGGTCATTTTATCGTAGTCGGGTGAAAAGTACTTTTCTCCCCGCTACAGCGGAAGGAAAAGTACATTCCCTCCCGCTCAGTGGATATTTCGGATTCACGTTCAACACAAGCGATTTTCCCCAAGCCCGACAAGCCTGAAAGAAGGCCCATTTCATGCACGTATTATGAAAATAATTTATCCCTCTCTCTAGAGTAAAGTAAATGTTTGAATGTATTATATATGTATGGATTTTAATATCTTTCTCTCTCTCTCTCGCTTCTTTTTATCTATTTCCAGTAGTAATATCACAAGACCTTTAAACCACTGATATATATTTACACTGGATAGAGGATCGCGCTCTCCAGCGCGGCCCGATATGAACCAGTAAAATCGCCGCCATCTTAGAGGGCCAATGTTATGCGTGACGTCGTTTTATAGTTTGCAGTTGTTATTATTTTGGTTATGATAATTCTAGTCGATTCTAGTGAATAAATACTGATAAATAACACTGATTTTAAATATCGCTAGCGTGAAAATAATGGGTAAATGTGTACATGGCTAAAAGTAAAGAAAGTGGAAGAACATTTCACAAGTATGAATAATGTTAATTATATTGTATGAAATATTATTCAGTTTAACCCTTCGAGTACACACTGGGTCATTTCGTTCGAATCGGTCGAGTTGTTCTCCCGCAACTTAGGATATACGTAATAATTATTATTTTCAAAGGTAAAACACTAATAACCACTTCGTAACCGGCAGTGATAAAATCTTCAAAAGTTTCGTGGATCATCTCCACACGGAGAAAACGGGATGGAAAAATCTAGCATTTAGTCTTATCAAATATAGTTAAACGTAAACAGTTTCGCGGTTATGATATCCATTACTGCCCAGCATAGTAAAAATCGCCAAAAGCGTACTAATAAGTACCAAGATATAGTAAAAAGTTTAGAAAAATCAAATATTTTTTACTAACCTGGTCTAGATGTTTTCGTTTCACTATATTTTATAAGACTAAATGCTAGATTTTTCCATCCCGTTTTTTCCGTGCACCAAACACTTGATTTTCCCCCCAAATTTCATTCGAATCGGTTGAGTCACGAAGTAATAATAAGGAGACCGGACTTCGTTATACAATTTTGACTATGTTCACTGTACGACAAAGGAGGAGTCCGCTGAAAAGAATACCAAAATTTTCGCGCCGGCGCGTTACGCATTCTAGCGGTGTCTCTTTCTCTCTCACAGAAAGTGCAAGGGAGATAGCTCGGCCGTCATCACAAAATAATAAACAGTGATTTAGTGAGGTTATGGTGTTTTGTTGTTATCACGAAGTAATATAAAAGTATTAGAACCGGCAAGGGTAGCGACATTAACGAGCGTTTTTAACTGGTGAATACAAAATATAAAGAAAAAAGCTAGTATGAAACAGGATCAATTTGCAGTATAATAGTACAAATAACGATCATTATTTTTCATCAGGATTGCCAAGAAATCGCGAAGTTGCGATTTTGAGGTTAGGATGATGAAAACAAACATACGTTATTCAGAGCTCCCTCCGTAAATATATTTAATGTTTGTCATTATGTTGGATGAATAGTTCGATCATAATAATAATAATATTCGTTTAATATTCGTTATACCCTTGCCGGTTTTAATACTTTTATATTACTTCGTGATAACAACAAAACAACAAAACACCATAACCTCACTAAATCACCGTTTATTATTTTGTGATGACGGCCGAGCTATCTCTCTTGCACTTTCTGTGAGAGAGAAAGAGACACCGCTAGAATGCGTAACGCGCCGGCGCGAAAATTTTGGTATTCTTTTCAGCGGACTCCTCCTTTGTCATACAGAAACCGCTGCCCCATTTTGAAACGAGGCCTCGGCTGAGTCCGGTCTCCTTACTATTACTTCGTGGGTTGAGTCGTTCTCCAGCAATTCGGGATACCAACAAACTTTCGGCGTACACACGCGCATACATACATGTTGGAAAATGCTAGAAAATGATTGCGTGAGTGATGAAACGGATTTCTGAGTTGAAGAGAATTTAATAGCTTATTCTTGTAATTATAAAATCACGAGGAAAAAATTTTATACACCCAATTATTACGATCAATAAAATTATCAACTAATTTCAGTTAGTCCCTAATATATTATTGTTTCCATTAAATTTTACAACAATTTTAGGTGCAAGATTTTCTAAAAATCCAAAACTTTTTGAGAAGTTGAGAATAAAACCTCTAAATATTTAAGAAAACTCTCGGAAAATTCTTTTCAAAGGTACTAAAAGATTTAAAAAAGAAAAATCGAGGAAATCAAAAATGTTTAGGGTCACCGGGGGTGACTTGGAATAGACTTCTCCATTCACAATATTGAATCATATATTTTGTGGGATTTTATTCTGGCTCAATGTGAGAAATTTATTCTATAATTATTCGGATTTGAATTTCCCGCGCGTAGAGCAGTGGCACAGAGGCACTGATGCAAAAGTCCAATTGGCCCTCTAAGATGGCTGCCGCGCGCTCGTTCAATTTGGGCCGACTCGCAACAATGCCGAGCATCGCGATCCTCTATCCAGTGAATATATATATCAGTGCTTTAAACTTATCGGATATTTCCCGATTGTTTTGCTGCGTAGCATCGAGAGGGCCAAGTTTTGCAGATCAAAAATCACGAGCGCGCAGTGCGAGGGATTTTTGTGCAAAACTCGGCCCGTTCGTTGCTACGCAGGTTCAAAACATGAGGGAAATAACCGATTCATTTTGAAGGTTGAGTGGTATTCGACGGATTATTTTTCGCATTCGGATTTGGCCAAGCAGAGAGCGGCAGGTTAGAAAAAATTAGAAATTATTAACGATGTTCTCTGACTTTTATCACGGTATTTGACAGTTATAAAAACATTTGCAAAGCTAGAGGTAAATTATCAGTATAATAACGAATTGGGATGTCCTTCACATCATCAAATACCGCGCTCTGATTGGCCAGAATCCGACTGCTAAAAATATTCATTTTTATTTTCTATTTCATTTTTATTTTTACTTCTGTTTTATTTTATTGCTGAGTCCATTCTTATTTATTTTATTTTTATGTGTGGCGACACAGTAATATCTCAGGGTTTCTCTCCACGCTCACTACGCGGCGCATCCAACTCACTACACTCTCGTTAGCACCAAACTAGGACTATGCTTCGTATATATACCGGTCCGAAGCTACTACCAATGTCCACTAGATTGTTTCAAATAAAACGAAGTTTTTTTTTTTCTTCCCACCTATGAAGCAGTTCGGGACAGATATAAGGAAGAATTTTCACCGAACCAGGTGTAGAAATAATTTTTTTTTTTTGAGCTGGCGCCGAGCATTTTTCTTTTTTCCATTGATTTAACATAGGAATTTCCCTAATTTTTTTTCAATAGCGAATTTGATGATCGAAAATCATCTTCATTATTTGGCGACAATTCGAGAGAGATGTTAAATACCAGCTATAGATGTTATTGACGATCGTTGCATGGAAACAAACATTATAAGATCCATGTATTATTCTTTAATTTGAGTATTTCATGGGAAAGAATGGCTACAATTTTGTTTGTTTCCATACAACGATCGTCGATAACATCTATAGCTGGTATTCAACATCTCTCTCGAATGGTCGCCAAAGAATGAACATGATTTTCGATCATGAAATTCAATATTGAAAAAAAATTAGGGAAATTCCTATGTTAAATCAATGGAAAAAAGAAAAATGCTCGGCGCCAGCTCAAAAAAAAATCAGTTCTGCACCTGCTTTGGTGCAAATTCTTTGCTATATCTGCCCTGAACTGCTTCATCGGTGGGAAGTAAACAAAAAAAACTTAGTTTTATTTAAAACAGTCTAATGTCCACCACTGGACACCCCGCGTCTAGGGCACGGTGTGCTCGGGCTGGCAGCCCTACTGACGAGTCCGGCCGAATACACCCGGACGAAACGCAATTGCACATCTTCATAGAAGGTTCGATTCCTTCATATGTATTCGATTTCTAACTACTCTGTACGTATTTTATAATAATAATTTAAATGAAGAATAAATCAATATAATATGAAAGATGTATCGACTCAAATAAGTTTAAAGTTTTCAAATTTTACCTTACCAATAACTTTTTTATTTATCAATAAGAAGCTCTTTTAAATCTGTACAAAATGTTATCTATAAGATATCGTTTCGGAGAGCTCTGAAAGATATCAGCAGATGGCGCATATAATGGCCGGTTGCATAAACGTGGGTTACCCGAACCTTCAAATACCTCGTAGGTAACCCCGCAGATACTACCCGTTCAACCGTTTTTTCATCTGACAGCTGCCATGAATCGCTGTTAACTTCTGACAGTCATGTAGGTTGAACGTGTAGTATCTGCGGAGGTTATTGAAATTTTTGGGTAACCCACCTTTATGCAACCGGGCATAAGAGATGTTTCTGATAACTTTATGATCTCTTTCAGATAACTATTTCGGATGTCAGATCATAAAATTGTTAACTTTCAGAGATCTATAAGATATCATTTTGCTGGAAGGGATAGTAGATAGGGTATATTGTACTCCTTACCATATGCAAATAGTTGTACGAATGGTACTCATAACTAAAAACTTTAGTTCTACTAAC
This sequence comes from Tenthredo mesomela, assembly GCA_943736025.1. Classification (NCBI taxonomy): domain Eukaryota; kingdom Metazoa; phylum Arthropoda; class Insecta; order Hymenoptera; family Tenthredinidae; genus Tenthredo; species Tenthredo mesomela. The sequence goes on along the minus strand of OX031014.1, from coordinate 14,842,153 downwards.
CGTTTTTTCATCGGTAACAGGTACTATAAATTATTTTAAGTCTGTATAGTCACTATTGTTTATAGTTGGAAAATTGTTGGTACAAGTATAATTTTTTCTCATTGAATTCTTTATCTTTTTATACAGGAAACTAGGATTAATCTCACCTGATAGTCCATGTAGTTTCCATAGCCCATGTGATTGCACGTGCAGGCGCAGGCTTGTATATGCCTCCGCATGTCTAACTCTACCTCCTCGCCACAGACTCCCCTCGTAGTCGCAGACATCGTATCCTTCATGCAGTTGCCTCCCGTGCAGTACATCCTGTGATCAGTTTGATCGATGTAGCTGCCCCCTGTGTCTTCGTATCCTAGTCTACTGGGACATCGGGAATCAGTGGCAAAGCCGATTCGTGATTGAGCTCGGATGGAAGAATCTTCGAACCCAATTCGTGATTGGGGTCGATGAAACGTCGAAGGTACGTCCTGCAACAGATGAGGGGAATCTTGGGAATTGAAAAAATCGGCAAAATTTTGTGCATATTGCATATACAATACTATTTATTTGGAACAATATTCGTAGTTTGCTCGATTCTAGCTGATAATATGAATTTAATTAGTGCTCTACGGGTTCCCGGAATTTCGGGAAACTGAGTTCGGATGCGAGACGAGTTTGAAATCGGTCGAGAAATCGTCACCTGTATGTCATGAGTACCATGGCAAATGTTATGGAAAACTAAATTTTCGAAAATTTCGGCTCGTATTTTCTGAATCTGTCAGCGATCCTGACATTCCTGGCAGACCCGACATACTTAGTCGGAGAGCTGACGACCAAAATGGTCCGGTAATTTTATCGTCAATGAAACTCAGGATAATACTTACCTGAAAGATCCTTATGCGAGAATCATCGATCCGGCAGGCCGCACCTGGTGGGTTCAGATAATATGGGGTGGGAAAAAAAAAAAGTAAAAGTATCGTCTTTAATTTGTGTTGCAAACAGTTACGCTATACTCCTAATACACCAAAAAAAAATTTCAAGTCGAACGGTTGGTGGAAAGGTGTTACCAGCCTTGATGATTGTGAAAAGAATAATAATTTTGTGGTAACAGTATCGTAACTGATTTTTTTTCTGCCAGGAGTTTATTTATTATATAAGCCGAAAAAAATAAAGTCAGCCAAAAATAGTGAAAAAAAAATTAAAAAAAATAAAAATAAAAATAAAAATAAAATTAAAATAAAATTATTATTTTTTTTACAATCATAATCAAGGCTGGCAACACCTTTCCACCAACCGTTCGATTTGAAAATTTTTTTTGGTGTATTAGGAGTATAGCGTAACTGTTTGCAACAAAAATTAAAGACGATACTTTTACCTTTATTTATTTTTTTTTTTTTCCCACCCCATAATATCTGAACCTTTGACTATATAACCCTGGACTGCTAACGCTAACTTCAGGCGTGTTGTCAGGATGTGGCGCTACAGGCAGTCAACGGTCGAGTTCAGAACTACTGAGTTTAATTGTTTCGCTATTGTTTTATCACCCGTATCTTTCTTCAAGTGACTTCACTCATAACCTCAAATTTCTCTGAAGTGAAAATCTTTTCATATCGCTCTGTTATTATTTTCATCCGGATACAGATTTCGGAATACCGAGACACGAGAATTAAAAAAAAAAATTATCTTCACGGGCCAATAAACAATTCGTAAAAATTACGTTGAAACCAATTTATTACCCTATATTCCTGCATATAATATTAAGAACTTACGTAAACGTTTCCTAGATTTTCGTAACTCATAATATGTTTCATTTATTAAAAATTTTTACTATTCCGGCATTGATCAATGATATTATTTAGTAAACTATTCTTATCTTGTCCTGTGTTCATCCAAAATACTAAGTACTCATTCAAATTTCCCACGGAATTGACTGCCGAGAAGTCCAAGGAGTGGGGTAGATGTTGGAAACATCGGCTTCGCATACGGCTTATGGGAATAGTGGAGGGCATTAGCAGTCCAGGGTTATATAGTCAAAGATCTGAACCCACCAGGAGCGGCCTGCCGGATCGACGATTCTCGCATGAGCGTCTTTCAGGTAAGTATTATCCTGAGTTTCATTGACGATAAAATTACCTGACCATTTTGGTCGTCAGCTCTTAGACTATTTCGGATTCTGTCTCGAGCAACGAGGATTTAGGATTCCCATCTAATTAACATGTAAAAAATATTGTTTTTCGCTCGAAATGATGTCAGGCAACTAAAAAGTCGGCGATTTCTGCCTTTCTCGGCTCATTTGAAAGCGTACACAGAGAAAAGAGTTTCTTTAATTTATTTATAGTTAAAGAACATATATTTGTATATAAGCAAATAAATATTTATTCATAGTTAACAAATATCGGTTGAGTCAAACAATGACTCATTCGGATCAACTGATATTCGTTAACTATGAATAAATATTTATTTGCTTATATACAAATATACGTTCTTTAACTATAAATAAACTCTTTTCTCTGTGTAGGCTAATCCCTGAAATAATGATGGGTCGTTTTCGTTTCAATTTTAATTCTTTTTTTTTTTCGTTTTTTGGCCACAATAATCACTTTATCCAGTTTACAAAGTCTCCAAGGCAAAAATTGGAACAAGGTAATTTGAAAAACGACCCACCATCGTTTAGGGGATGAGTCATGCTTTCAAATAAGCCGAGAAAGACAGACGTCGCCGATTTTTTGGTTGCCTGACATCGTTTTGAGCGAAAAACAATATTTTTTACATGTTAATTAGATGGGAATCCTAAATCCTCGTTGTGAGACCTGATCTAAACTCAAGCTACAGCGTCCTCCTTGAACGAGGACCTTTTCAATGTCAAAACCTAAGGTTTTGGGTGGTAGGAGCAGAAAAAAAAGAAAGAAGTTCATTTTCGACACACCCTAATATGTATATCTATTAGACCGGTTCAAAAAAATCGACTATTCTTTTTTTTTTTTTCAATTTTCGCATTGAAATACTTTCGGGGGGCTGAAAAAAATGCCTGTTAAAAGCGGAGCTCTCAATATTAGGATTTAGAGGTCGCTCATCGCGGATTTCTATTTTCCATTTGAATAGCATAGGAAATTTTTTTTTTTTTTTATGTATATAATTTTGTAGCTCACAAACCAATGAACAAATCCAAATGACTAATACATATTTTCATAGGAAATTGAACACTCTACAAAAAACTTCTCTTATCATTTTTTTATAAATTGACTCCTTCCAAAGTTATGCAAGCTCAAAGTTCAATTTATAGTTGAGTTAACTATTTTATTTTGTGATTTTTTTCTCTACAATGATAGATACATTTTTTAGAGTGTTCAATCCCCTATCAAAATATGTAAGAGTCATTTGGATTTGTTCATTGGTTTGTGAGCTACGAAATTCTGAAGAAAAAAAAAATAAAATTCCTATGCTATTTAAATGGAAAATAGAAATCCGCTATGAGCGACCTTTAAATCTTAATATTAAGAGCTCCGCTTTTAACAGGCATCTTTTTTCACCCCCGCGAAAGTATTTCAACGCGAAAATTTAAAAAAAAAGAATAGTCGATTTTTTTGAACCGTTCTAATATCTATATATACTAGGGTGGTTTTTTTTTTTGGGACTATTTTTTTTTCTCTGCTCCAGGCCTGAAATTTTGTTGAAAATGCCAAAAAAGAAATTCCCTCCAAATATAAGCCCTTAATATTAATGTCAAGTACTCGCCCAGAACGTGAGAAGATTTCCCATTTAAATAACATATAAATTTAGATTTTTTTTTTTTCAAATTCATATAACTCAGCGGCATTTCGTGTTATCATATCGTCCAAACTCGGAAATCACTCAGGATTAAGCGCTCTACAAAAGTGCCCATTATGTAAAAAATAAAAAAAATAAAATAACAACAAAAAAACAAGAAATTGTTCTTCAAAATTTGATTTCAGTGACCTGTATTGTGAGTTACAGTCAAGTCGCCATGGGCACTTTTGTAGAGCGCTTAAGGGGGTTATCGTGATATTTGGTTTTCTTACGAATGTCGTGAAAAAATTCACATGAGTAGCTTCTAGTACCGCAATTAACACATTAAAATTTCAGAGCCCTCAGCGGCACCAAACTCGAGAAAAAAATTGGCAAAGCGAGAATCTTACACATGGCATCTTATGGGAAGCGTCGTCTAGCATTAACGTTTTGAGGCATAACTTAAAAAGTTTTCTTACGATTTTCACCAAAAACTAATACACAATTCAACATCAATATTGAAATAACATATCCGAGAATCAAGACATTTGCCGTCACGGTTTTCGAGTTATAGCTTTGTAAAGTTTGCTATGCATTGACATTACGCGTTGATCTCATGGCTTCGCTTCACTCGTGGCGCTGCTGGGTCGCTAGTTTTACGCGCGCGCATAGTATGCGTGTGAACACACAAAGCGCCACTATGTGTGCGTGAACAGTCACTAACAAAAGTTTCGGTACGAAAGCGGGGCTAGGGGATACAGTCAGGAGTCAAGCGCTCATGTTATACTTTTGAGGCTGTTTGTAGCACGATAACCCCTTTAATCCTGAGTAATTTCTGAGTTTGGGCGATATGATAACACAAAATGCCGCTGAGTTATAGAAATTTGAAAGAAAAAAATCTAAACTTCCATGTTATTTAAATGGGAAATCTTCTCACTTTCTGGGCGAGTACTTAACATTAATATTAAGGGCTTATATTTGGAGGGAATTTCTTTTTTTGCATTTCCAACAAAATTTCAGGCCGGGAGCAAAGAAAAAAAAATAGTCCCAGAAAAAAAACCACCCTAATATATACTATATTAGGGTGTGCCAGAAAAAACTTTTTTTTTTTTTTTGATTTCCCACATCAAAAATTAAAGTGGTTTTATGAAATAAGGAGTCTCGCTAAAGGAGGGCACTGAGAAAAAATACGAAGTGGTGTCTCACTCGACCATAAGTCACCTTTTCAACTTGATTATCAGCATTCCCCTTTCGGCAATTGAAATATCACATGACATTCGGCTGTTTCAGCATGGGATATAATAAGTAGAAAATTAACAGGAATTTTTAAAAATTAAGCTATGGACATGTATTTTTTTTTCTTTTCTTCTGGTTCTCGAAACAGCATTTTTTATTAGTCTATTCTCCGTACCACCCTGTGATTTTATTCAACTTGCTGTGAAATTTCACCTCGCGAAAGGCGGTTTCGATCAATTGAGCCTAGCAGGTGCCTCAATCACTATGATTTCTGGTCGACTGAGACACCTTTGAACATTTTTTGTCAGAACCCCCCTTCGACGACGTTTCTCATAATACATGAAAGCATTCATTTTTTACATGGAAAACGAGAAATGAAAAGAAAAACAAAATTTTTGGCACCCTAATACATCTTATCTATGATATAGTATATTGTGTACCAAGGGCGTAAAGTGGGCTTTTTTAGACCGAGTGTGGAGTTTGCAGTACGAGTCAGAGGCGAGGTAGCACGAGTCGAAGACGAGTGCATCTGCGAGCCAAAGACGAGTACTGCAACGACACAAGGTCAAAAAGCCCACTTAGCCCTTGGTGCACACCATATTTTTTGTAACAGCACGATTTTCGCATTTTTTTCTTCATTGTTGATAATTTTCTTGATTATTTTTCCCATCCAAATTTCAGCTAATAGAATTGCACCATTCGCCGTTATTTTGCATAGCCTACACGATATTTAACTGATAATTTTGACAATTCTACTGGTAATTTCACGTGTGCTTTCACCGCGGTCATTTTTCATGTTGATACAGATAAAAAACAAAAGATTTTCCAATACAGTTAACCCTCCATCGAATCTGACAGATTAAATTATAATTATAATTCTGTGACTTTTAAATTTTGACTTTTAACTGTAGATTATGTCTCATGATGCAATTCTATGGGCCGAAATTCGGATGGAAAAATAATCCCCCGAATACCACTCGAGCTGCAAAATTAATCGGATATTTCCCTCAAGGTTCCCTGCAATCAAACGAACTCGTCAACTTTTTCAGAAAAATCACTCGCGCTTCGCGCTCATGATTTTGTAACCTGAAAAACTTGACTCCTTCATTTGTTTGCAACGAACCTATCGGGAAATACCCGATAATTTTGGAGCTCTTGTGGTATTATATTTGAAACTATTGAAAAATAATTTAGCGGGTGTTTTTAGTTTTTATTTGCCCGCTTATGCTCGAGTAGCGGGCGTTTTCATTTTTTATTTTCCCGCTACTCGAGCATAAGCGGGCAAATAAAAACTAAAAACGCCCGCTGCTCGATTTAGCCGGCAAATAAAAACTGAAAACGCCCGCTCGTCTGAAAACCGCCACTTTAGGCCCGCTTAATGGGTAAAAAAACCGCGAAAATCGTGCCGGTGTTACAAAAATATATATATATATATTTTTTTTATTGTACTTGGCGCGAGACTCTACCGAGTCTCTTGATCTATCGAAAATCTGTGAATTGACGGCAGGTTCTGTGGCACCTTGAGCTGGGGTTTTCATTATCACGAAGTGCAACGTACAACAGATTGATTCCTAGATTTACGGTTCCGGTAAAATTGCGTCGAGCACACACCGACCATCACAAAACTCACCCGGACATGCACTTTTGCACCGCTTCTATAAGAGCATTAGAGTCTCTTGCTACGCTCTTGGGTCCAAAACAAGTATTTTTTTTTTATCACAAGACGACAAGGCCGGAATACTGATTGGTATAACTGCTGCAAACAAACAAGCACCTTTTCTGATGCACGTGGGGTACAGAGTGACGCTTCCTGACAATGATTGTGTCGTGGCAGAAAAATACAAATTAATCCCATCCGTTTATGCCGGAATAATTATTGAAGGATATGGAATTGGTGACCCACGTTCAGTATCGTATTCGGGCCCGACGTTTGTAGCAATAAGAAGTGGAAAACATTCATCGGCTACGGCAGCTACTCACGCAGCCGACTTGAAGCAAATAATCTCGTTGACTGATTATACAGATTTGGTATTAACCGAGAACGGGAATGTCAAACCCGTAGTAATAATCTCGTCTGATAGAGGACCTGATGAGAATCTGAGATATCCACGCGTAATTTCGTTTGCTGTGCAGCACTTCGTCGACTTTAATTTGGATGCAATGTTCGTTGTGACGAATGCACCAGGTCGTAGTGCCTATAATATAGTTGAAAGGAGAATGGCACCACTGGGTCATCAGTTACCAGGACTCATTATACCTTAGGGCCTGTCCATATATTACGTGAGGGTTTTTTTTTCCGGTTTCAGACCTGACCCCCCCCCCCCCCCCCCCCCCCCCAACGTGTTACGTAATATATGGACAGCACCTTACGACTCTTTTGGCACTCACTTGAACGACAGAAATCGAACTATTGTCGAAAATATCGTAAAAAAAGAACTCTAAACGCGCAGGAGAAATACTTGCAGAAGTGTGAAATTCCATGAAGATTGACGATCACGAAGTTCACCCTGAGTACATTAGCCCGGAAACTACAACTGATTTCCCGATCGACATGAGTGCTGAATGGCACAGTAAACACGTACGACAGTCCCAGTCTTTGCTTCAAATAACGAAGTGTGACGTGTGACGTGACACAAACTGCTGCAATCCACCAAGAAGTGACCTACGTTCTCTATTAACTGATGGCTTCCTCCCACCACCTCTTTTCATGCGGCAATCATCTTCTGAACTTGTCATACCATCAGCAGTGGATACAGAAGCAAAGTTCGCTCCACTACTCATGAGATTAGCATTCAAAATCAAACCACAGTCTGATATATTTGAGAAAATCCCGCATGATTATTTTTATCCGTCTGTCCAAGCTTCTATCTGTCGGTTCCGAGACGAGGTTCGATCTCGGCCTTGTGACTACGCGCCAAATTAATATTGCGTAGTTGGTTACGTTTAAGTTATTCAGGGATATGAATAATAGCGGATATCGAAGATATTCGTTTCACGGTATTAGTGACTTAGTTTATTATTTACACTGCCTGATATTTACAAGTAGATTTTTTAGTTACTATTTTTCTGAATGAAATGCTTTCGACTGCTCTTTTAGGTTTCTTTTTTGATTTGTAGTTGTCGAGCGTCGGAGTTATACTGATTTCTTAATTGCTAGTTAGAGCGAGAATTAGGAAGATTTTGGAAAAGTGGAGGGATATAGGAGTTCATTATTGGTGGATTTTATGTATTGATTGAATATTGTCATTGGTCGATTTTTAGGATTGGTCAAGAAATTTTGGCGGAAAGTTTTGTTACAGGAGTGGGAAAATCGGTACATAGGTTTCCTAGAAAGTGGTATGTATACATTGATTCGAATGAACGTGACGAAGACAATAGGGTAAAAACTCTGGAAAGTCCCTTAGGTAGGGTTGTAAAAGATTAGAAATTTTGAGTTTGGGAGTGCACATTTGGTCGCCAAATGTGCTCCTCAGAAATAGAAAGTAATAAAACTTAGTCTACGGTTTATAATTAGGCATTGCTATAGACTTATTAATTAAAGATAGTTAGAATATATGTTAATATTAATAATTGAGTATCGGCACGTCATTATTATTTATTTTTCGTTGTTGCGACGTAACACTATCAAAGATCACGTTTGTCATGAATGTGGCTTATATTCTGCATCTAACAAGGCAATGCGAACTCAATGCAAGGAGATCCATAAAAAAACGTACAACACGTGGCTGTAAAAACTCGACCGGTTCAACACGTTGAATGGCTTGACGATGAAGATGTAATTGTAGATGAAGAGAATCTTCAAGCTGTAGAAAATCCAACTGTATTGAATGACATACCTGTCATTACATCCCCACCGAGCTGGATGGAAAGTTCATGGACCGCGGATTGAATTCCGAATTGTCAGTTGTCACTAGTCAGTCAGATATTATGCTATTTATAAAATGTCGCTAAGAGTATATGTTACATTTCTAATTAAAAAGTTTTAAGTAGAGTGAAGTTTTATTATGAAAGATTATAATATTATTTTCATAAAATAAATATAAAAAACATTCATTTTCATACGAGTACCTATGGATAAAACCAAGTTTAAATATTTACTTTGATTTTCTAGTACCTACCCAAATACCCAATTCCTACTTGAAACTAGAATTATATTAACTGTATTGTTATTATTGACATATGAGAATAATACCCGGCATTACGTTACCTGGGGGAGGGGGGAGGGGGGAGGAGGAGGAGGAGATCGCCGAAAAAGTGCGTTGCGTAATTTATGGACGGCCCCAAAGCACCGATCAAAATATGGACGCCACCCAATAAACCATAACAATGTCAAACAATAGAAACGCATTTTCATGATGAGAAATTAAAGAATTTTGCGAATCAAACGAGAAACACCACCCCGTCTAACTCGCAAACGAAGGGATAAGCTGAATGAATGATATAAATATTCGAGCGTTTGATAAAGAAACTTACCGAGGGTGATTGGGAGGTAAAAATATCAAGATTTCTTCTCAAGCAGCACTCAACCCCGTCTACGACGATTGTCAAGAGCCCTGCGGAGGCTATGCTTTTGACCCACTTGACCTACTCATATCATAAAAAGATGAGAAAGACAGAGAGGTACTACCAGAAGAAATCAAGGAATTATCAGGACTTCGAAAACTCCCAGTTAGAGCAAGAGCACGAATACGAAACTTCCGTACATGTGGTTCAAAATGGACCCAAGCTATTGTAATAAAGCAGCTGGGAAAACAAACCTACGTAATAAAGGAAATAGAAATCGGTTTCATACATAAAAGAGACGTCGACCACATAGTGGAACTACCACGACCAATCCAATAGAATACACTCGAAACACAGTAAAGAAAAGAACAATGATACAGACTATGGGGATGGCTTTTTTCGATCCCGATCACCCGGAAGACGTAGAGGTGACGCGGGGGGTGGGGGGAGGGGGGGGGGGGGGATCAACAACAAGAAGAAGACGCGATTCGCGGTTGAATTTCAAGACGATTCAGAAATCGAGTCAGAGTCTAATCAGAGTCAGACGTACAGGACCGAAACGATCAATTGTAGCCAAAACCGCTACAGAAACAGTCTGTTAGAAAATACAACAATAGAAGGTGTATCCTCAACTGCCTAGGTCCGAAGTACCGCCACCTACGGATGAGTCGGATTACTTTAAGAAAGGTGAAACAGATAACCTGGTAAGCAAATTAAGGGGGTTATCGTGCTACAAACAGCCTCAAAAGTATAACATGAGCGCTTGACTCCTGACTGTATCCCCTAGCCCCGCTTTCGTACCGAAACTTTTGTTAGTGACTGTTCACGCACACATAGTGGCGCTTTGTGTGTTCACACGTATACTATGCGCGCGCGTAAAACTAGCGACCCAGCAGCGCCACGAGTGAAGCGAAGCCATGAGATCAACGCGTAATGTCAATGCATAGCAAACTTTACAAAGCTATAACTCGAAAACCGTGACGGCAAATGTCTTGATTCTCGGATATGTTATTTCAATATTCATGTTGAATTGTGTATTAGTTTTTGGTGAAAATCGTAAGAAAACTTTTTAAGTTATGCCTCAAAACGTTAATGCTAGACGACGCTTCCCATAAGATGCCATGTGTAATAGGGTGGTCCTTAAATGGGGTGTTTTTTGAATTTTCACGCTCCCAAGGGTTCAAACGGATCTTTTTGAAGAAAAAAAATTTGTCCTAAATTTTGAATGCTCTATCTCAATTTTAACATCCCGCGCACGACCGCCGAAGTATTTTTTTTTTTTTTTAATTTCCTACAAAAAACATGTATGACCCAACTTTATCAAGTCATTAACGTCGAAGTTTCAACATTCTGCGTCCTGCGTCGATTTCAACATTCTACGCAGATCTTTTTTTTCAAATTACATATAAAATATAAGTGATCGGGTCAACTGAATTGAAATTGAAAAAAAAAAAAAAATACTCCGGCGGTCGTGCGCCGGATGTTAAAATTGAGATAGAGCATTCAAAATTTAGGACAAATTTTTTTTCTTCACAAGGATCCGTTTGAACCCTTGGGAGCGTAACAATTCAAAAACACCCCATTTAAGGACCACCCTAATGTGTAAGATTATCACTTTGCCAATTTTTTTCTCGAGTTTGGTGCCGCTGAGGGCTCTGAAATTTTAATGTGTTAATTGCGGTACTAGAAGCTACTCATGTGAATTTTTTCACGACATTCGTAAGAAAACGAAATATCACGATAACCCCCTTAAGTACATCTAGTATGACATAAAATACATTATTTTGTAATGTATTCAATCCTCCTTATGAACATATTCCTTCCTATTATTCGGCTGTGCACATGACCTGCGTCGCGCGCCCTCTGTGTCGGGACGAATAATCGATAAAAATATACCACAGGGATTTTTGCGCAAATGAAATATGTCGTCTGCTAATCCACAAACTGTAAGTTTGAGTCACTGTTCTACCGCGGCCGGGTTGGTCAAGAAGACCCCTAGTACAGACTTTCCGTCAATGGAGTTTCTCTCGTGAGCGTGGCTCTAGTTGCCGAACACGATGCACGAATTGACTTCTGTTATCAGGTCGACATCCTACAATCGAATCTTTGGTCGATCGAGATAACTTCGTGTATTAAGCGTCAAGAAGTTACCGGAAACGATGGTGTGGAGAAGGGTACCGAGGCGGTCGAGCCGAGGTAGATTGCTCCGACACCCCGCACCACCTACAAGCACGCGACCGTTGCCACTATCTACAAGACGAGCCACTTAGCATACACCGATGTATCACCTGACCTATATGACCAATTAGGATCAAGATGTCCCAGACCCATCACGCATTAAGGGCAGGTCGTCAAGCTGAGTTCGACACCAGCCTGAAGCCTCCTCTACGCTCACTTCTTGACGTGTCAAGACGTACTGTGATTACTGATTATCGCTCTGGATAAAAATTGTAATTTCTCCCATGCCATAATATTCATTCGTTATCGATATTGTTTCTCTAGTATATTTTAATCGTGTAGAGCAGTGTACGGCACACTCATTAGTCCAAAGAGCTAAAGCTGTAAATCCACTTAGCCTGTTCAACGGCACTAATCCTTTTAACGCCATTTCTTCGATTTCGGTAGGTATTGGTGGGGATATGCAGATATGACAAGACCCGGACGGTCGGACGCAGTTCTTGTCGTCGCAAATAGACGACAACCACTCCTTACTTCTTTTTATTTCTCCTGAACGCTGCCCCTACCATCGCACTTCCAGGTAAGGACGAGTGACCGCTTTCAGGTAGACCGAGTGGATTTACGGTCGCACTAATTGACACCTAGAGCCAAGCTGGCTCGGAGAGCCCGGCCACGCCGTTTACTGGTGTTAGAGTACTGTTGCAGCCAACTCCTTAGAGGTAAGGCCTGTATTATTTACTTCGAAAACAGGAGGTAGCCATTTAGTTAATGATAGTTTTGAGTGAGATATTATTCGACCTAGAAGTCTCGTATCTCGTAACATCGTTCTGTAAGCCACTTTGTGGCTGGCCACTCTAATCATCTGAAACTATCGCATTTGAGTGTGTGAATTTCTTTTAGTTATCTCGTAACGTCCATCGTTCTCGAGTTGTAGCTCTTCCGTACTATCTTTTATTCTGTATTTTGTATTACATGACGTATTGGCAATGAAAACTACCACCGCGGGTCGAGCGGCGCTAGTGTCGCGAGAACAATATGGCCGATGCAACAGTACAATTTCGCATGTGTTTATATGGGTTGGCGGAAAAAAAAGACTCTGATAGACCGCGTCTTCGAAGAAGAGGTTAGAATAGGTTAGGACTCCATTGATCCGTCGCTTATCCAAAACCACAACACCATACCCAGTACGGAATACGTAATCGGTGGTTATCGCACCCCCAAAGGCCTTTTTCGGATCTTTTTTAACCCGAGTCTTTTTTTTCCTAGATTCGTTTATATGGGAGTGCTGCACAAAACCAAAAATAATTAATAATCAGACAGATGAATAATGCCGGTTTTGAAATTAGATGCACTTTGTGCCTTTACCGAGGCTACGCCGTCGTCACGGTATATGATTGAAGGACAGAACGTACACAGTAAAAAAGAATAACTTGGGCCAAGCATTTTTTTTTTGCGCCAAGCATTTTTTTTTTAACAACCGACAATCTCTAGAGCGAAGTAAAATTCTCTGAGACTAAGTAAAATTTTTCTTGAATCATGAAAATTTTCTTGGTTCCGGAGAATTTCACTTCGCTCGAGAGATTGTCGGTTGTTCAAAACGGTTCGAAAAAAAATGCTTGGCCCGAGTTATTCTTTTTTACTGTGTAGGTTTTTTTGTGTGTTTTCAGATTGTTTATCAACAATCTCTATGTTTCCGAACGAATTTCTCCGAGTTATTTCAACTCCACTTCAAATATATTTAATTATTACTAATTATTATTGTAGAACTAGTTCGTTTACGTAGAAAAACATTGACGTTTGTACTGTTTGTACTGTTACATCCACCATTACAATTGGTTCACGAAACGACCACCAGGTCTCGCATTGCAATTTCAAACTGCCAATAACCTGATAGTCAGACCTTCCTGGGGTAAAACCCAAGCAGTACTTTACTGTCGAGTAGTGAGTCATGAGTGTCGCTTTGTGACACTACGTCGAGGTTAATTAATTAATATTATATCAAAGCCGCTCGACGCACATTTACTCTAGATTATAGTTTACACCGTAAATTACTATATTTTATTGCTTATAGCATCGCTCCATAGAGTGCTCCGTTAGTAGTTATCTTGTAGAATGAGTTCAGATTGCGTAATTTAGTTGACACTTGAGCTCTATGAAACTGGATTCTACTTGACGAATTTATTGACATGCCTTTTACCGTAACAATATCTTTTTTGCTCGACTGTATTACGTTGTATATTGCTTCTCGTTGAAGACGAGCCTATAACTTTGTTCAATATTGCGTCTTACATAATATGCAGCCACATGGCTCATTGAAAGTTTTTACTGTGTCTAAATGGTGTATCCCGCCCTTCTATTATAAATATTGAATCTGCGATAGATGACTTGTCTCCCGTCGATATCTCTGAATATTGTTAATCATCGTATCACTTGTGGAGACACTGACGCAAGTGTGTCTGGCCCAACCTACCGTAAGTTCCCGTATGGAACCACGCAGTAGAATCGCCGAAGAGTAGCGAAGCTGAGGCTCTCCAGATCCTATAAAAAAGCTACGTTACAACGCCTAATTCCATTGCGTCGTATTAATATATGTATTTAATTCTGTAGGATGAGTAGATAACCCCTCAACGATATTCGGGGGCCTGGACGGCCTGCCAACCTCCTCTTATAACGTGGCAGAAATTCGCATTACAATAACATGCAGAGCGCGCACCATCTACCGCTAACGCGGTGACTGTTGTCAGTCAACTCGACTCGCGCCTTCGAGTCTCATTCTCAGTAGCCCGCTGGCTACCTCATGCCTGGTCTATACGCTGTGTTGAAGATCGGGTATATTTAGGCTCTTAGCCAATCACTGAATTTCCACAACAGAAGTAACCAATCAGTTGACAGATTTCTGAAGACACTACGTTAAAGATGCCCTGCACTTGAACACAGCGTGTAGACCAGGCATCACCGAAAAAAAATCTTTCTCACTAACAAAGTCACTACCGAAAATAATGAGGTACCTTGCAAAGCGTTGATTTTGAGAGCGGGTCATCGGGCAATATGTAAGTGAGAGGCCAGTAGGGATGCTTTGGGTTCCTCGCCTGCCCGAGTCCCATGTTTGATAAGCAACAACTGTTTGGAACAAACAACTAAGAATCCGTAGTCTCAAACGGGGATAAGTAAATTTTTAATCTAACGTAAAAGACATCAATATTATTAACTGTTTCATACGATATTATAACGAGGCTGAAGCTAGCAGCCAGAGTTAGCAGCCGAACGCTGCTGCGCATAGGCGTTCAATGTTGATGCCCATGCGTAGCAGCGTTCGGCTGCTAACTCTGGCTGCTAGCTTCAGCCTCGTGATATTATAGCCCCTTAAAAGTAATCGCAGATCTGATGTAATGAATCCGAATTTGAGTTATGGGACTTCTTCATGGTAAATTTTCATTTTCATTCAAGACAAAAAAAAAGTAATACCACACAAATGTCAATTCGTGTTCACTACGACGAAATCGCTTTCAAATTTCTGAATTGGCGATATCTCTAAATGATATATTCAGATCGACTATTCTTGGATAGTCCCTGAAAAAGAGAACAAGAAAAAAGTCAGGAACTATAGATTGTGGAGACAGAATAAATTCGAAGTAGAAAATGTAGTGATCTTCAAGTGGGCCAAAGATCTTCACAAACATCAACTGCAGTGGTGAAAAACACGATTAGTATGCCAAGTATCTCCGGGCAGTTTCATGATAGAATTTTCTAACGGAGAAGATTTTCATGAAAGACACGTCGATCGCCGTCAAGTCTGCTGTTGAGAAGTAAATAGCTAAGGAAGAGGAACAAAGGAGCCTGAGCGTAATGATTGGATTTGAGAAAAAACAACCTGTATAGCGTGTACCATAGCTAAGCCTTCCCAGCAAACACAGAGTGCAGGGCCATTGCTAGTTAGGTAGAGGAATGCCGATACTTGAGTTGCCGAACCGCTGCCGGAAGACTTGTGATGGCCCTATACCCTGGTGTCACAGTGGCCGACAGCTGGGCCAGTGCCGGCAGTGTTATACCGGCCCAACGGTCAGCCAGCGCAGGGCCAGCAATGGCCCAAATAGGTTGTCGGGCAGTCGTCAATGGCCCAATAAGAGCCCAATATTGATCAGCCGATAACCCGATCATTCGATTTTTTTTTATTTTCGATATTATCCGGACAAAAAATATTTTTTTCACTGATAGTTGATTCTTTTTCGAGCGGTAGAGCAAAGTTCATATTCCCAGGATGTTAGAAATTAGCTATTCGAAGACTAATTAGATGTATTCATGTGGGTCACCCATCCGAATCCTGGACGCAGTTGAAATTGCTTAACTTCGTTGATCGTTCGATGTCCAGTGTTGATCTACACCCAAACGTCGCCTGTTGCAATACTCAACACTTTTTGACTCGATAGGTAAACTTCGATTTGTGAGGATTTACATCAATATGTACTTAAAAAAAAAAAAAAATGACTTCGAAGATTTCTGATGATTAAATAGTATATACTTTTGTTCGATTGCATAGAAACATTCTTTTTCCGGTAAATTCGGTGGAAGTGTTAGAAATACTGCAGTCAGCAGAAAAGCTTATACTATGTACGCCGGCGAATCAACGACTGGATGCCGGTAGAAAAGTGCCGGAGTTGCCAATGCCGGGCCATCAAGATACAGATGCAAGTGTGTTTGAAAACGGCCAAGTGATGGCAAGTCGGTTGTGGCAAGATGCAAAATGCCCTGCAGGAAATCAGTAGTTGGTAACCAACACCGTTCCATCAATGGTTGGATACTGGTAAAACTTCACCGAAATGCCGCTATTTTACATGTAGTGGCGCAGCAAAGGCTAGCCTACACCAGCACATTGCCAGCACTGCCAGTGCTGGGCCATTATAATTTCGGCAGTTTTGTGTTTGCTGGGTTGAATATGAACAAAAGTTAACAAAACTCTTTTATGCACCGAGGGAAGAAAGTGCGTACTTTATTCCCGGCTGCGCGCATAAAGAACGCGCTTTCTGCCCTTGGATGCATAAAATATCGTATGCACCATGGTGTAAAGTGTTCTTCTAGACGAGTGTGAAGGTCACCCTCGCTTCGCTCGGGAGACAAACCTCACACTCGTCAAAAAGAACACTTTATTCCCTAGGTGCATAATATACTAATTATCTATTGTTATTTGTAAGAGTAATGAAAAGTGAACAGCTGTGGTGTACGTGCTGAGCACTATAAATATATAGATAGGTGTGTGTAATTGTGGATTGAGTAAACGCTTTGGCCTAATTACCAGGGCAGACAAAAATGAATCAGTTTTTCTCAGAATATAGACGAACAAGAAGTAGCCAGTCCCGCAGAGACTGTATAAAAATTCAACCCTATGCGTATGGATTAGAGTGTGTCATTTTACCCTTTCAATTTTATTTTCGGGCTCTCGCCCCCTCATTATCTCATACTATATGCCATAATGATTTGGTATAATATGGGCTATGTCGGATTTTTTTTAGAGGTTCCTCGTCGAGTTTTTCTGTTTTCCGTTCATTTAACATAGGAAATTTGGCGACCTTGGACACAGTGCCCCATATCTCTTGAGTTTTTTTTCTCAATTGCGGCCACTATGCGGGGGATCGTTGAAATATATATATATGTATACACAATTTTTTGCACCATCATTTTTTTTTCTCTACCTATGCTCTGCAATCAACGACTATAAAATGACTATAAACAACAAAAAATTGAAAAAAAAATAACAAAAAAAAATGAATGACGGTGCGAAAAATCGTGTATGTATATAATATGTGAACAATCCCCCGCATAGTGGCCGCAATTAAGAAGAAAAACTCAAGAGATATGGGGCATTGGCAAGGTCGCCAAATTTCCTATGTTAAATGAACGGAAAACAGAAAAACTCGATGTGGATCGCTTTAAAAAAAATCCGACAGAGCCCATATTCATACCACATCATTATGGCATATAGTATGAGATACTGAGGGGGTGAGAGCCCGAAAAAAAAAGAAAAAAACAAATGACACACCCTAGTATGGATATATATACTAGAACGTCGAATCTTGATCATGTACCATGTAAATCTCAGGGTATCTCCGAACATCGAAAAAACAGTGTATATATATATATATATATATATATATATATATCAAGGGCGTATGCTGAGAAACATGCGGCAAATCTGCAGACTAACAGGATCCAAAGTCTGGACTGTAAAACTGAAGCCTGAACTCTCGGCGGCCTGAAATCCCGTATGGAGCTTTTGATCAAAGAAAAAAGCCCCCCCAGAATGAGATTTAAAGCTTGGCACCTGTGAACTAGGTCAAATTGAAAATTCACCTCAGCCCCGGCACCATACAACTGACTCTATACCCTACGAGTCTCAAGAGAATGGATCGAAGACTTAGCAAATCTTTTTCGTCAAGAATCTTTGCAGACGTTCTTATAATTCACATTAGCCTTATTATTTTGTGGTTGGCTTACGGTTGTTGTATGTTGACCTGTTTGTTCTCGCTTTGTACAGGCGATATTATTTCAGCTACAGTGAAAGATAAAAACCATCCTGCGAGGCAATTTCGACCGGATGCAATCTCGAGGGCTGGTAAACAAATATATAAATGAAACACAGGTGGAGAGATGCCATGCGAGAGAGCAAAAAACATCACACAATGTTTTCGTGATGAATAAACATATTTCAAAGCTCAAGTTTGTCGCTACAAATGTGTTGGAGATTTTCGTCAATTTGTTTCTTTTAATTATATCTCAATACAAATAAAATTCAATGCATTTAACTTTCAGGATCCTATTTGATGATCGAAAGATGAAGCCTACTGAAAATGTGCTTTTCGTCATAGTAGGCGTAAAGTACGCATTTTTGGTCTTGTTTCGCGAGCGTAAAGTCGAACTTGACGCTTGCAAAACAAAGCCAAAAATGCGTTTTTACTTTACGCCACCATGACGAAAAATAATGTTCGCACCGTGGGCGTACAACTTCACGACCTTGGGATGATCGCGCGACCTTCGGGCCGGCTACGCCGGCCCTCTGGCGCGTCGATCACCCGCGGGCGTAAAGTTGTACTTTACGCCCATGGTACGAAAATAACTATTTCACTGAGAATGATCAATACTCGAAAATTAACAGAGCCTGCAGGAATATTTGAGTCAAAAATGTGGCAAAAATACTGAATGTTTCTTCTATCCCAAGAAATGTAATAAAAAATCGGAACAGTTAGATGTTGGTCGAGTTGGCATGGGTTGCCCTATTCATCTCAGAACTATGTTTTTGGAATTTCTCGTACAGATGTAGTTGACCCTGAAATCTGTTTCAACTTCTTGATGATGTGTATTGTCCAAAAAACATGTTATCATCATTTCAACGCGGAAAATAAAACAGAATGCTTGATTGTGTTATTTTCAAATGAATGTATGTTCTTTGCAATCTTAGAAAATTGACCATATTTTCTATGATTAATTTTTTTCCAGATTCCCTAGTTAGAATAAAAATTGAATATTCTCCGAACAAACTGAAACTTACACAACTTGCATCAGACCAACAATGTGACTAAATCTTTACGACAACGCGTAGTCTTGTCCACTTTCGATAACCATAACTTATTAGCAAATTACTCACGTAAAATATACGGTTAATGAACTCAAACAAACACCATCAACTACAATTTTTTTCAAACTGTAGAATCTATGGCAGTTGGAGAAGTTGTAAAACTTGTTTTCAAAAATTAAAGCTGTACTGGTCACCTTACGAAATACATTCTTGATTTCTGTCAAATCTTCAAATTCAATCGGCATTTCTATGAAATCAGTTGAAATTTCTATCAAGATGCGGTTGACGAATCACCGCGGAATCTCCATAGGCAGGCGAGCGCTAATAGAACGACAGTAAAGAAATAGCTTTGTTGGTGACGATCGAAATATTAATATTAATATTCATGCTCGAGTGTCTTATCGGTGTTTCGAGTGACATGAACAGTACGCATTTTCGAGAAATAAATACATTGTAGATACGGAAGAAGAGATTCACGTCAGCAGAACAATAGGTTATCGTAATAGTAGTAGCGGGCAGCTCTGGCCATCACCAAATTCGTTATGTTTGCATGTTTTATCACATTGAAACAGTGAAAAGCGCATTGAGGATTTGATAATTGATAACTCATGCAGTCGAATATATTAACATTACATTAATCAACATGAAGAATATTTGCTTATAACAAAATCAAATCTGGGGAATTCCACGTCAAATTTCCATATCTGAACCCTCGCCAATTTCGATTGTTCCGATATATTTTATGTGTGAATCTACACTTGAAATGAACGGAATCGATTCGATCCAATGATTTTTATTGCCATGTTTTACGGTTAGTTGAAATTTCGACTTTATAACTGTGCCTACTTCTCGAGGTATTCAACGAAATTATTTTGAAATAATCTAGATTAAGGGCGTTGACTATGGTCAGACTCTCGTGATTTTTGCTTTCATTCCTATTTTGTCAAAATAATGAAGTTTTTTGAGAAGTCATTTTACAGATGAAGGATGGATGCCTGCCACCTCTTTTACCGAATTTCATATTTCGCGATCAATAGTGTTGAAAGTATAGGTTATCTTTGCGAGGAGATTTTTTTTTGCTATATTGTGAGAAAGCTCTGTCCGAGCGACATCCTTTATCTTCAATTTAAGACGAAGGCCAATAAAAGCGCATGAATAACTACTGAGAAAAGTCGACCAAGCAAACGCACTGAACAACGTATTATTGGCGCTATCAAGAGACGGGCAAACAATTGTCTCTGTCCTTTGTTGAGGCTCTGTCATAATGCTCTCTCTCTCTCTCTCTCTCTCTCTCTCTCTCTCTCTCTCTCTCTCTCTTCTCGTGAGTACCTGTCAACACGCTCTTACTTTGCTCCTGCCTTTTTTGGACTTTTACTGCTCTCTTCTGCCCTCGGGCGCTCTTCTTCTAGACTTCCTTGCATGCGCCATACTGCAAGCTCTCTGTGGGCTTGTTTTCTGATGCACCGCCAGTCATTTTAAGTGGCCTTTCTGGATTTTCTACCTGTCCTGTCTGGGATTTTCCTAACCTCCAACTGCTCATCACCTGCTGTCAATGGAATGCGCAAGCGCGTAGCCGAATCAGGGCTGCTGTTTGTCGCTTGATCGATTGTGCTGAGAGGTCTTGGTGCCATCTGTTGGTCTGCATAGGCGGCTGGGCTGTGTCGGTAACTGCTACCTCTCATCGATCGAGATCATGTCAACGCTCCCATCAGCTAGAAGGTGTACGCTTTTTCATCGACCAAAGCGTACAGAGCGCGCACCTATAAGAACTTTGTTCCTGACGCTTACTGTGCAGAGCTTGACGCCTCTGACTGGTCTGCTTTTGCCGCTGAGAACTCGCCTGATGTGCTCCTGGCTTGTCTGGAGCGCAACGTGACCCATGCTCTAAATGTGCACGCGCCTTACGTCATGCACCGTAGCAGAGTTAGTCGTCCGCCCTGGATCTCTCCTGAGCTCCATTATCTGGAGCGTGCTAGGGATTCTCTTTATCGTGCGTATCGGCGGTCTCGTTTGCAAGTGTCTCTCCAGCGTTACCGCGATGCCAGAGATGCCCTGCATAGGCGCATAACTCAGGCTCGCTCAGGCTACTACGCAAGCCGTCTGTCTGGCATTGATCACCCTCGTGTTCTGTGGAAGGAGCTTAGGGCCTTAGGCGTTGTTTCCGACTCACCGAACGGCTGTGGGGACTTCACCCCGGAGGAGCTCAACTCTCATTTTGCCGCTGTCTCCCAGAACCCCGCTGCTGAGGCTGAGGTCTCCAACTTCCTCGCTGGCCTCCCAGCGCCTAGATACGACGACTCTCTCTTCTATTTTAGGGACGTTTCTCCTGTGGCTCTCATGGCCGCTATTAAGCACTTTCGCTCCCAATCGCGTGGTGACGACGACCTGTCGCTCAGGAACATTACCGAGGCACTGCCGGCTATCTTTACTTATTTGCTCTTTCTTATCAACCACTCCCTCGGTACTGCGTCGTTCCCAGAGCGCTGGAAGCGGGCTCGTGTGTTGCCGCTAGGTAAAGTCAAGGTGCCGACCTCCCTTGATCAGGTTTGACCGATTGCAAACTTGTGCCTTTTATCAAAGATACTAAAGCGAGTTGTTCTGGAGCAGATTATGGGCTTCCTTAGTGAGCGTGGTCTTCTCAACCCTAGACAGTCTGGCTTTCGTCCCGGGTTTAGCACCCAGACAGCTCTCCTCCGTCTCACTGAGGATGTTCGTCGGGGAATCGATAGTCGTAAAGTAACGATACTCGTGCTTTTTGACTTCAGTAAGGCCTTTGATTCGATACCACATCCCATCCTGCTCGAAAAGCTGGCCGCGCTAGGGTTTTCTCACCAGGTTCTTAGGTGGACTGCGAGCTATCTGCAGATGCGTCGGCAAGCGGTGGTAGGTCCTAGGGGGGAGCTGTCCTCTTGGGCTACACTGGGTCAAGGTGTGCCGCAGGGCTCTGTCTTGGGCCCTCTCTTATTTTCACTTTTTATCAATGACGTCTCTGAGGCCCTACGTTTCTCCGATTACCTGATCTATGCTGACGACCTGCAAATTTACCACCAATGCGCTATTGAGGATCTCGGTGCTGCTATTAGTAGGGTGAATGCGGATGTGGCTGCGGTTCTTGCTTGGTCCAGGGCCTGTCATCTACGCCTCAATGTCTCTAAGACCCATGTCTGCGTTCTTGGGAGTGTCCCATATGTTACTGGACTCCGGTTCGAAGACCTACCTACTGTGCTGCTGGATGGCACGCCTGTCCCCTTTGAGGGCACAGTGCGTGATCTGGGTGTCCTGCTTGATAGCAAATTATCCTGGGCGGCTCAGGTGAACGCTATCTCCAGTAGGCTTCACTGTGTCCTCCGACAGCTTGCGGCCTCCCGTAGGCTTCTATCTCTACCGTTACGTCGCTATCTTGCGCAATCCCTTCTCTTTCCGATCTTGGACTATTGTAGCGTAGTGTTCGATGACCTTGCGGGGATCTACAACATGAAACTGCAGCGCTTGCAGAACACCTGCGTCCGATTCGTCTGTGGTGTGGCCCGTGATGAACACATTACTCCGTATCGCCGAAACTTAGGCTGGCTCACAGTTAAGGACAGGAGGAACTATTTCCTCCTCTCGCTCTTCTTCGTTATTGTGCGTTCCGGCCAACCTGCGTATCTCCGGGAGCTTTTTATGGACCGCGGTCCTGCTTCTCACGGCTCTGCCAGGCTCACGCGTAGCGAATTTCTCCTGCCCCAAGTGCGTACGGAGGCCTTTAGGAAGTCCTTCTCGGTGGCGGCGGTTACCCGGTGGGACTTGCTTCCGCCTGATCTCCGGGCTGCTCGCTCGCTTACCGCATTCAAGTCGGGCCTTCATAGGTTACTCTTTGCTACCGAGCACGCGCGTCTCTGAGCGGTGAACTCTGCTCTCTTAGCTCTATTCTAGTCCTACGCCTAGCTTCTAATCTTGTTCTCTAGCTCTAATCTCTAGCCTCTAATCTCTAGCCTTAGTAGTTCTCATTCTTAGTTCTTAGTTCTAGCTTTAGTCTCTGTTCTGTAACTCCTTCTGTATATTGTATACTTGCCCAATATTGTTATGGACAAATAAAAGCCTATCTATCTATCTATCTATCTATCTCTCTGCTAAGGGAGCACTTCCAAAGCGCCAAATAAATACTTTATCTATCTATCTATCTATCTGCTCTCTGATGCGTGTGAAACCGAAGAGCCCGTGCTTTCTGACTAGTGGACGCCCTTAGCAGAATTGAAAATTATTCTGAATCAATCTCAATCATTATAGATTTCTGCCTGAATGACTTTGATCTCTAGGGGAATTACTTCGATTTGACGTGATTCAGTATGGTATGTTTGTTAGTGAATTGTGTTGAGTGCCTCGAGTGAGCCTGGGAAAACAAGTAAAACTCGATTCTCCACGAAAACCAATAATAACGACGCCAGTGCAACAATATTGAGACAACCGGAGACAACAGAGAAAAATTCGGAACAACAGACTACGGTTAGTATAATATGTATAATTCATTGTTACATCGATTTTTATTTGATTTTTCAACGTTGGCGGGGTGCCTGTACATCCAAATTATTGCCGAGTGAGTTACATCGACTCTAACTGTCTAGGTTTATCTCTCGGGTTATTTCATATCGATTATAGATGCAGGGATGGTTAAGATGGTTAATTCTGAACCGATCCTGGGTGACTCAGATCATGAAAATAAAAGTGATGCATGGACAGATACTATCCTACAATGGTTCCGAGGGACTCAAGGACGGAATATTGACATGGTAATCAAATAAACTAATAGGCGGTGTAGAGGGCATAACAGAATACGCGGACAGGAAAATGAATGTGTGATTCGACGTTAAAGATGGGATCAAAACTTCCGTTATGATTTTTTTCCCGTGAAGCATGGATTTCTTGTAATAATTAATCAAAAAGTATAAATTTTTCCTCAAATTTTTTTGACAAAATTTAAATATCGGAAAATTCTTGTCGACGCACCAGCCTTACACAGAAAAGGTATCAAGTTCTCATTATCCGAATATATCATTGAGATAAATTTGCTTCGAAAGCTGAAATGAAGGAACAACAGGAGACCTGTTTTTGGGAGTGTCCTCGCTTATTACATCTTCGTCACCAGATTATCTGAAGCTAGATTGCTACGAGTCCACGGATTTGACGATAGACGAATACGCGCCTGTTGAATCGTTCAATTACGTATTTGCGCATCATGGATCTCCGAAACCATTGGTAACCGATAATGCTGAGTCCACTTTCTTTTGTGAAAAAAAGAGAGTCAATCAATAATTTTTTACACCATACTATCCAGATCCCAATCGAGCTACCTTCTACCTTCAAGAGAAGAGTCACAAAAATAGTGAGAACCCACACAGCACCTAATATTGTAGCAACATTGCAGCAATATTGCAATATTGCAGTATTGCAATATTGCCGTTCTTCGATCCTATCGACAAGAATTGCACGTATGAATTGCGTATGTATTCGATTGATTAGAACCAAATGTATAAAATTCTGTATAACAAACCAGAAGCAACAAATTGCTCATACAAAGGAGAGCAGAAGAGTACCAACAACTATCACTGATTTCATTTTTAGTCGAAGTAGCTACAAACGTTATTTGAAAAAGGACATATTGATGTGATCATGTGATCGCTTTTAAATCAAATGTGGACTCTCCGACAACTAAAGGCCAACACGCACTACACGGAAGCGAAGCGCGGCGAACGGAAGAAAACAGTGGCGAATCGTATTTTATAATGAAAATCATGCACACTTTTATGATAAACTACAGAAAACAGACGATGCACCACTGTTTTCTTCCGTTCGCCGCGCTTGGCTCCCGCGTAGTGCACGTTGGCCTTAACACTAGAATTACGATACCAAACTTACACTACAGAGCCGGGCACGTCTAATTACTTTCCAAAGTCATTGTTTGATTATTTTTTTAATAACTTCGTCGGTAATCATTATTCTGCGATCACAATTCCAAAAATCTGTAGCCTATTGTCTTACTCTTTAAGGTGAAGTGAAACGTTTCAAGGCCACGGCCGGGTGCCTTGCACCGCGGTAAAACAGAACTACCGAACGTTTGGTACCTCTGTCCACCACTAGATTATTTGCAAATATACCGGCTGCAATTTCAATACAGGCTGTGATCTCGACTAAATGTAGATAAGGGTTGTGATCTCAACTGAATGTCGGTTTTTTAGTTATGAGCAACGGAGAATCGTCAATTCTCAGCCATTTCTCCATCAAATGACATGGGATTAGGCTCAAAGTGTGTGGTTTTTAATTGCGGAGTGGCTAATTATCGGGAAAATGCGATTATCTACGACAACAGTGAATAATCTCGCGATTTACGTAGTCGGTACGTGAATCTGTAAAAATTTTTGTCAAATTTTGGAAAAGTGAAATAATCAGCCACTTTCTGCCACAATTATGTGTAATCCCTCAAAGTTTCATCGCGATTGATTCAGTAGTTTCGGAGAATTCACGATTCCCGTTTTCGAGGTTCTGACAAACGTTTCACTTCACCTTAATACCAAACGAAAAAAGACTAATTTTGGTTCGAAAAAGGATGAAAAAAAAACTAGAAGATTGAAAGCAATTAGCAAAAGTAATTAGCTAATTACTTTTTTTAATTACTTCCGATTTCCTGACTTTTTTCATATTTTACCGAACAAAAATCAGTTTTTTTTAAAGTGATTAGACGTGCCCATCTCTGCTTACACGTGGTAAGCAATGACCAGATCAGCTCTAACTAAATCATTGATGCTTCAAAATTATTAGCCCAAATTGATTGATCATCTACATATACCCACCATATTGAAAATATTAGTCTGAAGCCGACGCGACGTATCTGCAAGTAATGGATCGCTTCACAGACATTCAAATCTGCAAGATTATCAAGTCGTAACAGATTCAATTTGCATATCTAATAACGTTGACGCTCTCGACAACCTCGAGATTTGACCCGCTTGTCGTTGACCAATCCACGCACAAAAAAAATTACAATAATCGTGCGGGATTCCGATTGCTGATGTCTCATGTCTTTTTCAATATTGAACATCAAGTTCTTTCTTCTTTGTTGAAAATATCATATATCACCCAGTGTTGTGAATAACACTATAATTTCAGTACCTAGGTACAGGTACAAATACTCAAGGACATTGACTATGGCTAAATGAGCGCACGCGTGCAAACTGTGGTCACATTCTTTTCGATGCCTTATTTTTCAAAATAATGAAGCTTTGAGAAGCTTTTTTACAGATGAAGTCTTGAAAGTAGGCTATCTTTGCGACAGGGCATACGGATGAGTCCGCCTTGAAGCAGTATATCTATGACTAAGTAAATAATCGCAATTTAATCGCACATTTTCTGTTCCGCTTACTCTTCACGCAATGGAAAACATCAGCATAAGAGAAAAGTAGTTGATTAGAATGATGGGCGGAAGTGTGTACCGTGTAGTCTACCGTGAAGGTGTTTCGTACGCTACATGCGGAACCCAGAAAAATCACAATGCGTACGTTCTAAGCCGAGGGTGGTGATCAATGAAGCGCACAGTTGTTCAGAGTCTGTGCGGTTTCGCATGAATGGCTCTAATGAACTATACAGTTGGGGGTACGCGCGCTAACAATTTGCACCTTTTTTCGCTTGTGTTGTTGGAGGAAAAAGATAAAGTTTAAAAAATAATCGTGAAGATATGAAGAAACCTCGCCGTGAGAGAAGCCACTTTGAAGACTGACTGTCCGGGATTCATTGGCCAATTTTTAGGCGCAAAACTTGACAAATATTGAATTATCAAAAATATCAAAATGTCTCAAATCAAATTCATAATATACCTATCTTGATACCTACGATGACACTTTCGAGCTTTTCCTGAAAAGTATATATGAAGTATTCCACGCTAACTCAGCTAACATGATTCTGACCATCTCGGACTTGATCAATGTTGCAACTCTAAGAATAACTTATATTTTTATTCTGATTTTTTCCACAAACCGCTATTCGTTTCTAAATTTTTCCAGATCCGAACAAAAACGCCCATTATGGTTTTTTCCATAAAAATCTTTAAAAAAATCTGTGTTACACAATGTTCATTTTTAATGTCCGATAGTGGAAGTAATTCTTCTTCTATTGACTTGATGGATTTGAAGGTAAACAGTTACATTGTTATAGACAAGATGAAAATAGTAGATTACGATACAGGTGCATAAAGTACGTGATTCTCGCACGAGTGTAGCTTGTCGCCCGAGCGAAGCGAGGATGACAAGAACACGAGTGTGAGGATCACGTACGCGCACGTGTGTCCTATACTATTTTTTATAACTCAGTGTGCGAATTTCGATTTCGAAAAATAATTTTTTTTCAACTCAGTGTGCGAATTTCGATTTCTCATGTCTGTTGGTAGTGTGCGAAGTGCCTGATTCACACACTGTGGTGCGCGGTGTGCCGAGTAGATACATTTGCACACTCAGTGCGCTGAGTGCGCAAATGTATCTGAAGTAAATTATGCATTCGCGCACTGAGTGTAGAGAATGATTTACTCCGCACACTGTAAATAGTGTATCTGTAGAATATTGTCTAAAATACAGTACTCACATTCTCAGCCGGTTTCTGGTTACTGATAAAATTATTTATATTTGTATTTATTTTCGAAATCAAAATTCGCACACTATGAGTTGAAAAAAATAGTATACGACACACGTGCGCGTACGTGTATCGTGATCTACTATTATCAGTAACCGAAAACCAGCTGAGAATGTGAATACTGTATTTTAAACAATATTCTACAGATACACTATTGACAGTGTGCGGAGTAAATCATTCTCTACACTCAGTGCGCGAATGTATCTACTCCAGATACATTTGCACCCTGAGTGCGCGAATGTATCTGCTCGGCACACCGCGAGCTACGGTGTGTGAATCGGGCACTTCGCACACTAACAACAGGCATGAGAAATCGAGTTTCGCACACTGAGTTATAAAAAATTATTTTCACATCAGTTGTTCACCAGAATTAGTGCATCTGTTTATTTCCTTGGTATATTCCTTCACATAAAAATTGGGTTGATAATATTCTCCATTCATTAATATTCCTTGAAATGGATTGAATAAATACACAAAAAATTAGTTCCATGTCTGGATACTACAGTAAATTGTCAACGGATAAGATAGAATTTTTAAGATTTAATTTAAACTGGCCAAGCCGACACTGCCATATCTTGACGTTGACTGGCAACTACCTGGCCGCCGCCTGGCGTTGCCACATAGCTTTTGTATGGGGTGAGCTGACACGGCCATATCTTGAAGTGACCTGGCATTCATCTGGTCCATGCATTGCATTGCCACCTTAGAGCATATAGACATGGAGGGAGCCAGTCCTATCTTGTTCCATAAGTGGCAAGCGCAGGAAGGATAGACATAGTAAGGTGATAACCTCTCTCTCTCTGGCAAAATGTGATTGGTCGACTTAAACTAGTCACGTGACCACGTCAGAGCTGTGCCAAGCGGTACGGTACCTAGTACCCAGTATAACGCATAGCCCTGTGCCTGTACGTGCTGATATATCCACGTAAAAAATCATTTTTTATGAATATAATGTATTATAATATGTTATGATATTATACTATATAAAGGCAATTTACAGTCTTTAAAAATACGATACAAATTCTGAATTCTGTATCTATTATCGACGCGGGCACTGAATTTCTCACGCTACGCTCCCGGCTCGGAGAGAGAAAGGTTATCACGTTACTGTTCGCGTCTTTGTCTTCACGCTTTTCAGCCACAAGGCTCCCTCCATGTCTATATGCTCTAAGATTGCCACTTACTTAGTTAGTACCTCACCATGCCGGTCGATGAGCGGCGGCGCTCACAAGTAAAGTAACGCTGGCTTGGCTACACCTAGCCATTGCCAGCTGACCATAATTAGAACTAATTCACGACTCAAACGACTTTCTTTCACCACAGTCTTTTGTCATTAAAACTATGTGACTTGAATATACTTCAGGTGGAATGAAAAACGATAAGTTTCCATTCTCCAAATTAAAAAGTATGTGGCCTCGTAGGTGGCATATACTCGTCGTCGACAGCCAGCACTGTTATCCACCTAACCTAACCTAACCTAACCTAACATAACATAACCTAACCATATGGCGACAACATGGTCAACCACGACTTCTGTCTCGTGTCGCCTTGGTAGCAAGGTAGCGAAGCTACTTAGCATTGAGTTGGCTTCAATACAGCAGCATGGCTGCCCGATCCTGTCAGTGCTTGGTTGTTACCATTTAGCTGCACTGAGAGAAAAAATTCGTGTGTTCAAAAAAACCTTGTTTAGCCCAACAAAACGCGGCGTTCACGGGCGTTCAAATGAATATTATGTAAATGTGACAAAATATTGGTTGCTTGAACTAAATTTGTTTGATTCAAATGGCCGAGTATATTATGGTAATTACGGCTTATTCATTCCTATAGAATGATGGTTGAAACAACTATTTCTTAACAACAAAATCAGTATGATAGATTCAACGACTTTTTTCCCTCAGTGTGCCGGATAATTTATGAGAAAAATTTTCGATTAAATAATTAATATACTAATATCAATTTGGAGAGTAGAAACTTATCGTTTTGTTTTTTTATTAATTTTAATTAATTAGTTAACATTTTTTTTCCTTCCCCTGAGTATTTGATTGAGAAAAATTTTCGATGTTGCCGGTTAATTAATTTATCCACATGGCCGCCATGTTATAACCAGGGAGAAACCATGTCGTCAACCATGTTGCCGCCACATGGTTGCCACAAGTGTTAGTTGTCGTTGCCGAATACATGCCGAGACAAGGCCGCGAACTGGCCACATAGCCGCCACACAGTCAGATCGGTTTGGCCATGTGGCCGCCATATGGTTGCCAGGTTAAAGTGTTACCCGGGTACACTCAAAGACAAGAATTTTTGTTTTTTATGGCTAAGAGCCCAATCCTGACTAGTTCATGGGAATTGCATTTTGCTGATGTTTTGCTGACGATATTCGTTGAAATAGTTGGCTCTCCTTAAAATAATTGATAGCGAATGTCATCGCCTGGTTTGATCCTTGGCATGAAGTTATCCCTCGGCAGCACACCTGCGCCTATGTTCATGCCTTTGTCAATTGCCGCGAAATTGATAATTTGAAATCGCTGTTGCAATCGCAATTTTGAATAAATAATTGTCAGTACAATAACTTGGTAAAACGCATGAACAAAGGCGCAGGTGTGCTGCCGCGGGATAACTTCATGCCAAGGATAAAACCAGGCGATGACATTCACTATCAATTATTTTGAAGCGAGATATCCCAGGAATAAATTTATTCGAGGGATAACTTTATGCCAAGGATAAACTACGTTTGTGCAACCGGGCATAAGACTTTTAAGATTCAGAAAATCTTTGCATAATTTTTGTTAATATTCCGCAAATTCTTTCGACTTTCATCATATGTTTTGGGTATCATATATGTCAAACTTTTGCAGCGTCTAAATTTGCAATCCCTTAACATCGATTTTAAACGCACTATTTGGTGGATCATCCTCCCTCAAGCTCGGAGTCTCGTTTCGCATTCATGTACACTGTTTTTCATTATTGAAAATGACTGTTGGTTTGAATTCTTAATTGACACAAAAATGTATGAAGAAGTGGACACCTTATTTCAAACAGAGTTGAATCGCAAAGTACTGGATGGGAACATGAATTGTTCAACAAATTTCGTAGCTTATAAGTTACCCAAGAATCAATGAGGATGTCAATTATAGTCAGAAAGCAATCACAATTCAACAGGGAAATAAAAAAAAAAACGAAATGATCATAAACGTTTTCGCAATTTTGAAATGAAATTTTCAGAAAAGTGATACGCGGTGTTGACGGTGTTGTACAATATACATGAGACGAATACGATGGCGGACGCGCCACTAGCATTCGGCGGCGGCGGCGCCGTTTTGAATAATATGGCTGTGACTTCCTAAATCTATCACATTTTTCGACGCCGATCTTTCTGCATGTAGATTAAGTCACTATAGCATTCCAAAACAAACATTCAAAAAATAAACGATGTTTTCAAAATTCCGAGGTGTATATACACTAGGGTACTTCGTTTTGGATTATCATTTTTTTTCGTTCCATCGACGAAATATTGTTGTATGTACTCAAAAAAGAATTCCCTCAAAGTTTAAGCCATCAATTCCAATTCTAACACCAATCTAAACAGTTTTTAAATTTTCCCATTCAAAAAACATGTAAATCTAACGATTTTTTTCAATTATCTGATGCTTCGCTGCATTTTATGATATCATCTCGACGCTGCTTACGAAGACTAGCACGTTTCAGATTTCTTACGAAAACTAGCACGTTTCAGATTTCTTACGAAAACTAGCACGTTTGGATATAAACCACGAAGACTAGCACGTTTCGATATTCATCACGAAGACTAGCACGTTTCGGTTTTCACCGCCAAAAACGCACTCCTGCATTCGCAAATTAACTTTCAATTTAATAGGCCTCTTGGATACCTTTACAGACTAAGTAGACTAAGCTTGTGTGACGTATACATGCATGAAATTCACGTCCAAGTTTTGTCAAACGTCCACGTTAGGCGGCGCTGTCAGCCGTATATGTACACAGCTCTCACGCACACTAGTAGCGTGTCTGTATGTTATCCAAGAGGCCTATTACCGGACACCGCATAATAATCTTCAGAAAATCCTTATTGCATTGATCTAAAAATAATCATTTTCGCAAGGATAACCGAAGCCTGCAAGCTTCCGTAGCAATAACTGAAACGTGCTAGTCTTCGCGGTGAATATCGAAACGTGCTAGTCTTCGCGGTGAAAATCGAAACGTGCTAGTCTTCGTGGTTAATATCCAAACGTGCTAGTCTTCGTGAGAAGCCGAAACGTGCTAGTTTTCGTAAGAAATCTGAAACGTGCTAGTCTTCGTAAGCAGCGTCGATCTGATAATGATGATTTACATGTAGGGAATTGATTATTCTTCAAAAGTGCCGAGTGTGATCTCAGTGTAACTCGAATTGTTTTACCTGTATCAACCTCAATATTATAAATATATAAATATTTGAGTCCCTCAATCTTCTAAGCTATGAGTTCTAGGCGATGAAACAGAAGGACCTTTTTTGTAGAGAATTGAATTTTTTTCACACATGAACGGAAAGGCCTATTTCGCTCCCAGTAGCGAGGGAGCGAAATAGGCCTTTCCGTTCATGTGTGAAAAAAATTCAATTCTCCACAAAAAAGGTCCTTCTGTTTCATCGCCTAGAACTCATAGCTTAGAAGATTGAGGGACTCAAATATTTATATATTCATGTTACAGCCCTTCCTACCAACGGACGCAAAACTTCTGTTTGCTCCTTCTCTACCGGGAGCGAAGTAGGCCTTTCCGTTCATGTGTCAAAAAAAATATCGTGTGCATCACGGGAGGAAGTTTTTGCTCCCTCGGCGAAGCTTGCTGCCCTCGTGAGCAAAAACCTACTTTCCTCCCTAGATGCACAATATACTATTCTTGCATGCACTAGTATCGAATCCTTCAGAAGACTGAAGAAACATCCGTCCACAGGCCAAACTCTATGGCTGCAATGTGGTTGCAAGGTGAGTGTCATGATATGATATTAACGAAAAAAATTAACTGCTTCTAGCGTGTAGTAAGATAAGTGAGTATTCAATATTAGCAGAACCAGATTGTCCTTCGTGGCTTTAGGTGCTTGAAATGTGATAGCCAGTGTGTAAAAAAGTCAGTGTTGAGGTAGTTGTCGTGCGTATCGACTTTTCTCAAGAAATTGATGAAACTTATATGAGCCATATGTTGACGCATTATACATCTCCTGTTAAAATATTTCGGCCTTTGACCGTTCCATTGTTGAGAAAGAAGCATTTAAAGTTCGTTCCTATATACACAGGCTGATATGGAAAGTGTGGAAAAATATGTTCAAAAATTGCCCCTCGACGAAGACAAATCTTAGCATTTCGACAAGAAAAATATCATATGGTAAATTGTAATCTTCTGAATCGTTTGATTCATCATTCAGCGTTTTCGACCATCTCGTTTAGGTTTTATAGTTAAAACTGAAACATGAAGCGGCGCGTATCTCTCTTGCTCTCGAGTGGATATCTCGTGGCTCTCACTCTCACAGAACCATACATTGTCGATGACTAGTAAGGGAGTGTGGAGTAATTGGAGCTACGTAAGGAAAAGCAATAAGAAAAATGAATT
The DNA here is from genome assembly GCA_943736025.1 of Tenthredo mesomela. Classification (NCBI taxonomy): domain Eukaryota; kingdom Metazoa; phylum Arthropoda; class Insecta; order Hymenoptera; family Tenthredinidae; genus Tenthredo; species Tenthredo mesomela. The sequence goes on along the minus strand of OX031014.1, from coordinate 14,808,693 downwards.
TAATCAACTAATCATATTTATTTTTCGTACTTTTTTACTTCTTTCGTTATTTATCTATAATAATTGTAATGAATTTTTCTATTTAATCAACAAAAGCTTTAAAAAATCACCATTAAAAAAATGTTTCCTTCGCTCCCATTACCCCACCTGTCGGGTAATGAGAGCCACAACTCTCCCACATGTGCAATAAGAGCCATCAATATAAACTTTCAATCACTTTAAAAACGTAAGATTTACTTATGTATTTGGCACTGCTTCACTTAAACAAAATTATACCCTGGCTCTCATTACCCGAAATGCTTCTCACTTGAATTGATAAAAATTTACAACGTAATTTTATTATTGTCCCTTTTAACGTACTGTTTCTATACAAAAATACATTAAATTAGGTAAAAGATAATTGCCAAATACAATTAAAAATAATTAGCTAAGCCACTCATTTCAAATCCACAAAAAAATCTTTTTTTACTACAGGAATACACAAAACTATCACGCGTTCGTAGCCGCCGTCTTGCTAGTACACCGTGGCACCCGGCTGCGATCGCGTGACGTAACCGAACATTGAAGAAGACAACCGAACGACTTCCGAATCACTGACGCGTTCCTATTTACTTTTTGAGTATTAGCTCTCGTTACCCGCTAGCTCTCATCACCCTACACTCCCTACGAATATATGGGTTTTACGTTTTGGGTCGGACTGTAGCATGACAACTAACTTAAGGGGGTATCCCCACCTTTAAATAGGTCAACATTCTGAGAAAGAGATTGATATTTTACAGCGAATTTGAGAGTCTGATCAAATCCAAAAAAATCATGAAATTGAGGGAGGGTTTGACCCTCATTATCCATACTTAACATTGGATATTACTTTGAGTCTAATAGTAGTTACGCTGAATATAGATAAATACAAAATTACTCGGTTGTCGCAAAGAATCAGTAGTACCGTTGGATCGATTCTGGAATTTTTGGTCCTCAATTGTTGAGAAGAGATGCCTCTATCATATGAACATAGAACTTTTTGATATCGCGAAAATTGCCTGACTCGCTTAGTTTTTACTGAGATTTTTCTAATTCTTCAATTTTTTTTCTCTATTTTTTCTATTATCTCAACCAAAAATAGTCATATCAAAAAGTTCTATGTTCATATGATAGAGGCATCTCTTCTAAACAATTGAAGACCAAAAATTCCAAAATCGATCCAACGGTACTACTGATTCTTTGCGACAACCGAGTAATTTTGTATTTTTCTATATTCAGCGTAACTACTAATAGACTCAAAATAATATTCATTGTTAAGTATGGATAATGAGGGTCAAACTCTCCCTAAACTTCTTGATTTTTTTGGATTTGATCAGACTCTCAAATTCGCTGTAAAATATCAATCTTTTTCTTAGAATGTTAACTCATTTAAAGGTGGGGATACCCCCTTAATATAACTGGTGTCAGCTAGCATTCCTATCGAATATGGCGATGCCGAAATTCCACCTAAATCTTGTAGAAAAGAATTTTAGATTTGATATTTTTTTTCATTTTAGAACTGATGAAACGATTTTCACCATTTTTTTCCGGCGAACTAGTAAGTCGAAATTCTTAAATTTTGAACTGTCTAATGCATCAATATATTTGCAATATCCACTCTCCCTAAACTTCTTGATTTTTTTGGATTTGATCAGACTCTCAAATTCGCTGTAAAATATCAATCTCTTTCTTAGAATGTTAACTCATTTAAAGGTGGGGATACCCCCTTAATATAACTGGTGTCAGCTAGCATTCCTATCGAATATGGCGATGCCGAAATTCCACCTAAATCTTGTAGAAAAGAATTTTAGATTTGATATTTTTTTTCATTTTAGAACTGATGAAACGATTTTCACCATTTTTTTCCGGCGAACTAGTAAGTCGAAATTCTTAAATTTTGAACTGTCTAATGCATCAATATATTTGCAATATCCACTCTCCCTAAACTTCTTGATTTTTTTGGATTTGATCAGACTCTCAAATTCGCTGTAAAATATCAATCTCTTTCTTAGAATGTTAACTCATTTAAAGGTGGGGATACCCCCTTAATATAACTGGTGTCAGCTAGCATTCCTATCGAATATGGCGATGCCGAAATTCCACCTAAATCTTGTAGAAAAGAATTTTAGATTTGATATTTTTTTTCATTTTAGAACTGATGAAACGATTTTCACCATTTTTTTCCGGCGAACTAGTAAGTCGAAATTCTTAAATTTTGAACTGTCTAATGCATCAATATATTTGCAATATTCACTCTACATTTCTATGGTAAAAATATTCACATACTTCCTTAAGGAAAGAGCGACTTCAATCTTTTTTAGCCTTTTTTGCAGAGTAGAATCAGTCGATCCCAATGATTTGGCTACTTCTCTTGTACTCTTACCATTGTCGAATCGCTTTCCAACCGCCTCGATTACTTCCGTTGGACAGAGGGCTCTCCGAGTCTTCCTTATTCTCCTGGACTTCTTTCCATATTCGTTGCATAATAACGAGCATTCGGTATTCTTTTCTTCAATTCTCAGACGTAATAAATATGGAGATATGAATTTTGGTTTATTTACAAGTTGTTTATAAGAAGAGACTAAATTCATGTGAAGCTGCATGCCGTAACTGTCGTCAGATTCATGCCGATTATTTTGATTATTAGCAATTTGATCAAATCCAACATGTCCTAAAATCAACTGAGAGGCCGAAAGGAACATGTGTAATTAGGCAATTTGCGGCGTTTTCAATAACAAACTTATAGACGAATAGATGTCGAGTTCTTGTTTAAAAACCAATAGACCTGAGGAATCATATATGTAGCTAATATCGTAGACATCTTTAAAAAAAATTCCACGCAATAGTGCTTGGAAAGCTCCACAAAAATTGCGTTTTTAACAGAAGGTAGGGCAGAAAATAGGATGTAGGGCATGGGCACATACAGCTGGGACTTCATAATTCATGTGAGTAACGCACTCGCTCTAGGTTCGTGGGACATTTTCACACTCGTCATGTAGTACCCCTTTCCGCACCCTTGCCATACAAATAACTATTGTGTGAAATACTGCTAGACCAGTCATGACTGTTCCGAATACTTAATTATTAAATCGATTGACTGTACCCTTCGTATGGTATAATTCTGTGAGCGGCTATTACGTGTGCTGCCTTGAAGAGTGCCAATCACCCGAGAGCCCCAATAACTATCAAAGCATGTTCTTATACTGCATAGCAGCGTTTATAAGAATCTATAGTTGATATAAATAATAATCGAATAGTAAACGGGATGCATATACCCAAAATAATTACGTTATAATACTTCTTGCTTCTAACTGATGTGAGGATTACTATGCTTGATTGAGTGCAATGAAAGTGGAAATTAGCATACTGCCGCAACAAAGTCCTGCCCGAGAAAACATGATCAGATACGATCGGATATGATCATAATATGGGGATTAATCACATATGATCATATCACATAATTGGCCGGATCTGATCATATAAGTACGGTCATATAATATGATCATACAAAAATTATATTAACATACATAATCATATCCAATCACGTGTAATCAAGATCATGCCATATTATGTCCCGTACAGCGATTCTGTCCGCAGGTTCGTTTCGAAATTGTTATTGACAAAATAATGCAATATTGCAAAACTCTACCAACTCAATACGGTATGATAATAACTTTTTCAAAAGTCGACTAGGGTTGGGTGATATTTACTTTCAGGAAGGCATCGTGAATAACAGTTATCATCAAACAACTGTAGGTCACCAGTTGATAAGTAGATAATACTGGTAGACGGTGATCGTATTGAGGCTCACATTATGCTGGCTGGAGCATTTCGCTCACGGGAGGATCGTGGCGAGATCGTCACGTAGTGGCGACGACGTGAAGCGCGATAACAGCGGCTGTGCGGCACTCGAAACTTTCATAATCATAACTAATACCAATATGATGTTGAATGAAAATGTAGAGAATAGATTCATTATCATTACTGAAATTCGCACTCAATTGTGAGGTATACTGGCAGTTTATAAATGGAAATTTCCAATAAGTTATATCAATACAGTCGAACCTCGGGCACTGACAGAGCTCGGGAAACATTCCCTCGGGTACTGACAAAATAACCTAACTTTCCCGCGAACCAATAGCAGCGTTAGGCCAGGGCCGTAGTCATATTATTCCGAATCGGTTCCTAATGTTTTTTTTTCTTCCTACTACAATCATTTCTAGCCGAAGAATTTTCACATATAATACCACAAGAGCTTCAAAATTATCGGGTATTTCCCAATAGGTGCGTTGCAAACAAATGAAGGAGTCAAGTTTTTCAGTTTAAAAAATTACAGGCGCGAAGCGCGAGTGATTTTTCTGAAAAACTTGACGAGTTCGTTTGATTGCAGGGAACCTTGAGGGAAATACCCGATTAATTTTGAAGCTCGAGTGGTATTCGGGGGATTATTTTTCCATCCGAATTTCGGCCCATAGAATTGCATCATGAGACAAAATCCATAGTTAAAAATCAAAATTTAAAGGTCACAGAATCATAATTATAATTTAATCTGTCAGATTCGATGGAGCGTTAACTGTATTGGAAAATCTTTTGTTTTTTATATATAGCTAACATGAAAAATGACCGCGGTGAAAGCACACGTGAAATTAGCAGTGGAATTGTCAAAATTATCAGTTAAATATCGTGTAGGCTATGCAAAATAACATCGAATGGTGCGATTCTATTGGCTGAAATTCGGATGGGAAAAATAATCACCAAGATTTGACGATAACCGTTTTCATATACTAATATTTTTCAACTTCAACTACATACATATGTAAAGAACAATGGCACAATCCCGTAAAGAGGCATAATGTAACACGCGCCGGTTGCTGGTTGACACGTTTGATTGGAGGTTATGTAGCCTCGAGACTGAGGGCTCCCTACAAAGCGCACCATTCGGTGACGGCCCTAGCGAGAAGGTATAAAGCTGTCAGTGCCTGAGGTAAGATCTCTTTCAGTACCCGAGGTAAAGCAGTGCCCGAGTTGTCAGTGCCTGAGGTTCGACTGTATATGATCATATAGATCGTATCTGATCATTTTCTTCCCAGGTGAAAATAACCGTTACATATCGTGACGCGAAAGCTCCCATATATATACAGGGTGAGTCGTATCAAATGTCCAAAAGAGTGGGACTTCCGATTAGTTGCTACAAAGCTAAGCCCATTCGTCCAATCAGATGAGCAATTATACAGGTGGGGATCGCAAAGCAGCGCTCGATCACAGATTTGACAGATCACAACGCGTGGTTGAATACTCTCTAAATCTGAATCAGTGAAAACTACTGACAATCAGTGAATAGTCACTGGTTTACAGTTATAAGTCTACCACTGATTGGTCTCAGTGGCAGACTTACAACTGCATCGTGACCAATCAGTGAGACCAATCAGTGGCAGACTTATAACTGCAATCAGTGAATTCTCACTGATTCAAATTTAGAGAGTACAGTCGTGCTAGTATGGACGTACCTTTGTAGCAACTAAGTCCCACCCTTTTCTACGATCGCAGAATAAGTTGTCATCCACTAAAGTGGAACAAAATATCTAAATATTTGCCAGGATAAATGATTGTACAATGATTCCTTAATGGGGGGGGGGGGGTCTACTCGATTTTTATTGGCCTGTCTATTTTCTCGAATATCTCCGATACGGGGCTATCAATCGAATTGTCTTTTCGGCAGCCAATGTTGGACGAGTAATGAGTTCGAACTGTTACGTTTGATCGGATGAAATCGGATGTTTTTTTTATTATTTTTTTTCATCGTAAAGTGTGCCCCATTTATTTCGACTTATATCAAAGCCTACGCATCAGAAATGCAAAGTCCGCCGTCATTCTATATCGAATTCCGAATCCAACCATCCCAAAACATCTTTGTTTTCGACCACGATGGAGGGGTCATTTCGGTACGTGAGTCGAAGAGTATGCCACCTCAGATTAACGCCCAAAACTGTGCCACCTCAAGTTAACGCCCGAAACTATGCCACCTCCATCTAATTTAACATGGAGGTGGCATAGTTTCGGGCGTTAATTGAAGTGGCATAGTTTTGGGCGTTAATCTGAGGTGGCATACTCTTCGACTCACGTACCGATTTGTAATCTACGATTTTGTGGTAATTTTCGCGATTGTCAACGGCTGAGAGCGGCCATTGCCGCTAATGTCATGATATTAGTTCCCAGAACGCCCGTGAGATGTCGACAGAGACAGGCCGGTAAAAATCGAGTAGACCCATTAAGGACGTTCCGAAGGAAAATCACTTTTCTTACGATCATCTTGAAAATGTAAATATGTATACTTATTAATGTTCTCCATACGTAGAAAAAGTTTCAATACTCCTTGCGGCACTAAATTTTGAGAATTTGATTGTTAAAATTTACATTTTTAACATATACGAACCCTATACTGGCCTAGGTTGAAAGGATGTTTCGTGATATAACAATGGTAATTTTCTTACGACTTTTTTGAAAAACTTGGAATGATCAATTGGAAAGATAACAAATATTGTCGTGTGAAGAAAATTATAGCAAGCGGTATTCGTTTTTTTATAAAATATGTTGAAAGTGAGCTACTTTTGATTGTTTTCGACTTTCCTCACGTAATCTAGTGGCTAGAAGATCGCGATTTGATAACGTCGCACTACGCGGGAAGTTATGTTATTTTTTTCATTCCTGCGCATGTGGGACAGGGCGAAAGAGTGTACTGCGCATCAACTATTTTTTCATTGTGTACATGTTAGTTCACATAGTTAGATCTTCTGCAGGTTGAGCACCACTGCCCCTTCGGAACGTCCTTAAATCAAATAATTATCAAATAATATTGAAACTGAAAAAACACTGTAAGTGAATGAATGTTTTCAATACCTGAGAGTAGACATCCTCCGGGTAGGTAGTTCTCGCATGATAATCAGTATATCCACTCGGCGGCCTGGGATAAGGATCTTGCATCCCAGTCGTGGCGCAACAATCCGGTATTTGTGCAGGATAGGTGTCGTAGGGACACTTCTCAACAAGGTTTGTCCTCGAAACCTGGTGCACCCTCTCTTGAGGACCGGGTCCATAGTTTGCCGGGGTATGGTGCATCCTGGTTATTTTACGAGCTCAAAGCCGCCCAGGGATGTGCGACGGTCCCTGCAGTATTTCAATACTCATCTTTTTCCTGTGCATCATGAGTGCATATGATCATCCTAGTCTACAACGAGACTATGTGTCTCTTGAATCTCCTTCGAGTCCTTCCGCTTCCGAATTGTGTTGAACGCGGTGAATCTAGTAGCACGAGCGTAGCACACGGTCTCCTTTTTAATGATTGGGGTATTGTCCAGAATCCTACAAAGGATCAGTCGTTTTATTTTCTTCAAATTTTTGTTCGAATTTATTGCGAGTTGGAATCAGGTTCCTGTGAGCATCTATATATATATATTAGGGTGCTTTTTTTGAAACGACTATTTTTTTTCAACTTCCCCTTGAAAATCTTGTTGTAGACGTTGAAAAAGGAATTCTGTCCTATTTTCAGCTCCATATTCCAATTCTAAGTACTCGCGCTCTTCTTTTTAAGTTTTTTCCATGCTAAAAGCATGTGAACATTACGGCTTTCTCTTTCGCCGTGCACAACTCAGCCGCATTTGAATGGATTGTTCTGATCCGAGACTCATTTTACAGAGAATTTAGTGTTTTTCAAAAGTGCCTACGGTAGCTTGGCTGTGATTTCAACCGCTGCACCTGTTCGAGCCTTCGAAATCGATTTTATGCATAATTCTTCTTTCCTCACTGTGAGCGAATAAACGGTTGGACTTGGAGGAACAAATTTCGCGACAATTTTGTATGAAATTTAATTCTCTACAAAAAAAAGTCGAATAAATGAAGTCTCTCAAACCAGTATTTAAAAAGATATGAGGACTTTGATTTTTTGAATATAAAATTCAAAAAAAAAATGTCAAGTTTAATATTTTCAAGTCAGTCAAACTACCACGGGCACTTTGAAAGAACACTAAATTCTCTGTAAAACGAGCCTTGGATCAGAACAATCCATTGAAATGCGGCTGTTGTGCGCGGCTAAAGAAAAATTCGTAATATTTACGCATGCTTTAGGCACGGGAAAACTTAAAAAAAAAAAGAGCGCGAGTTCTTAGAATTGGAATTAAGAGCTAAAAATTGGACAGGATTTCGTTTTCAACGTCTACAACAAGATTTTCAAGGGGGAGTTGGAAGAAAAATAGTCGTTTAAAAAAAAAGCCCCCAAATATATATACATACATATTACGTGTATACCATATACATAAATATATATGGGGCATTCCCTCCCAAAGCAGCCCGGCCGTTACCCTGACTATTTGTAATGTTATTTTGAAACCCCTTTCGCCAACTCGCACATTTCTTTGAAAATATATCTGGTCATTTTCGCTCAAAAATTGAAAGCACTGTTCGACCGTTTGCATTCTGATGACATTTGGCAAACCGAATCCGTGTGCAAAATAGTTATTTTCGTACCATGGGCGTAAAGTACAACTTTACGCCCGCGGGTGATCGAACGTGCCAGAGGGCCGGCGTAGCCGGCCCGAGGGTCGCGCGATCACCCAAGGTCGTTCAGTTGTACGCCCGCGGTGCGAACCAGTGTTGGGCAGATTTGTAATTAATTAATTACAAATTACAAATTACAATTGTAATTTTCAATTGAAAGTCGAATCAATTACAAATTACAATTGTAATTTGTAATTGGAAGTCGAACCAATTACAAATTACAATTGTAATTTGTAATTGAAAGTCGAATCAATTACAAATTACAATTGTAATTTGTAATTGGAAGTCGAACCAATTACAAATTACAATTGTAATTTGTAATTGAAAGTCGAATCAATTACAAATTACAATTGTAATTTGTAATTGAAAGTCAATCAATTACAAATTACAGTTGTAATTTGTAATTGAAAGTCAATCAATTACAAATTACAGTTGTAATTTGTAATTGAAAGTAAACTCAATTACAAATTACAATTGTAATTGAAATGTTTCTTCGAATCAATTACAAATTACAAATGTAATTGACACCTTTTTTCGAATCAATTACAAAATACAAATGTAATTGAAATGTTTTTTCGAATCAATTACAAATTACCAATGTAATTGAAATGTTTTTCGTATTCAATTACAAATTACAAATGTAATTGAAATGTCTTTCGTAATCAATTACAAATTACAAATGTAATTGAAACGTTTTTCCGAATCAATTACAAATTACAAATGTAATTGACACCTTTTTTCAGATCAATTACAACTTTTAAATGTTATAACTTTTAATTGATTCGAAAAACTGTTTCAATTACATTCGTAATTTGTAATTGATTCGAAAAAACATTTCAATTACATTTGTATTTTGTAATCGATTCGAAAAAACGTGTCAATTACATTTATAATTTGTAATTAATTCGGAAAAAGGTGTCAATTACATTTGTAATTTGTAATTGATTCGAAAAAACATTTCAATTGCATTTGTATTTTGTAATTGATTCGAAAAAAGATGTCAATTACATTTGTAATTTGCAATTGATTCGAAGAAACATTTCAATTACAATTGTAATTTGTAATTGAGTTGACTTTCAATTACAAATTACAATTGTAATTTGTAATTGATTGACTTTCAATTACAAATTACAATTGTAATTTGTAATTGATTCGACTTCCAATTACAAATTACAATTGTAATTTGTAATTGATTTGACTTTCAATTACAAATTACAATTGTAATTTGTAATTAAAATGTAATTAATTACAAATGTAATTAGATGCTGCCCAACACTGGTGCGAACATTATTTTTCGTCATGGTGGCGTAAAGTAATAACGCATTTTTGGCCTTGTTTTGCAAGCGTCAAGTTCGACTCTACGCCCGGTGTATGTAAATAAAAACTATTTCCACGCGCGACGCCCAAAATGTTGTTTTCGTCATAGTAGGCGTAAAGTACGCATTTTTGGTCTTGTTTTGCGAGCGTAAAGTTCGACTTTACGCCCGGTGTTTGTAAACAAAAACTATCCCTACGCGCGACGCCCATTGGGCGTCGCGCGTAGGAATAGTTTTTATTTACACACACCGGGCGTAGAGTCGAACTTGACGCTTGCAAAACAAAGCCAAAAATGCGTTTTTACTTTACGCCACCATGACGAAAAATAATGTTCGCACCGTGGGCGTACAACTTCACGACCTTGGGATGATCGCGCGACCCTCGGGCCGGCTACGCCGGCCCTCTGGCGCGTTCGATCACCCGCGGGCGTAAAGTTGTACTTTACGCCCATGGTACGAAAATAACTATTTCGAGCCATAAGCGAAGGTGGGCATCGCTTTAATTTGGCAGATAGGAAATTTTTTCCTATGTCCGAAAAACTTTTTTCACCACACCTGCACGGGAAGTACGACTTTCGGCCCCTCGCGTGAGCGGGAAGTCGTACTTTCCGATGCCAGGGGGTGGTGAAATAGTACATTGTACAATAAGGGGGGGAAATGGGTCATTTCTAGCGAGGGTCAGATAATGTTGCACGAGTCGGAGTCGAGGGCGCCGAAGGCGCCTGAGACAAAGAAGAGTGCAACGTCATCACCCGAGCTTGAAATTACCCTCCCGCCCTTGTTGCACACCGTAATTTTTTCAACGAGTGCATGTATAGGCCCTTTTTCGTGCATGTACGGCGGAAATTTTGGAAATTTCCAATAATTTTGGAAATTTTTGGAAATTTTTGGAAATTTTTAGAAATTTATGGAAATTTATGGAAATTTTTGGAAATGTTTAAGATGTCGAAATATTTGAAAACCTTCGAAACCCTCTCTTGGAAGGTAGTAATAGATCCATTACTTCCCTAGGGAAATAATAGATATTACCTCCCTAGGGAGGTAATGAAGTCCACGCTAGAAATGGGCGATTTTCTATTCGTTTTACATGCAAGAAATAGGGCCTATTACATGCACATGTTGAAAAAAATGGTATACCTCACACGGGAGTGAAAGAGGCCATCCCAAACTGCGTGGGAGATTAACACCCGAGCCGAAGGCGAGGGTGACAAAAACGCAGTTTGGGATGGCCTTTTTCACTCCCGTGTGAGGTATACTATTTTTCACCACCCCCTGCATCGGAAAGAATTTCAAGCTCGGGTGATGACGTTGCACTCGTCTTTGTCTCAGGCGCCTTCGGCGCCCTCGACTCCGACTCGTGCAACATTATCTGACCCTCGCTAGAAATGACCCATTTCCCCCCCTTATTGTACAATGTACTATTTCACCACCCCCTGGCATCGGAAAGTACGACTTCCCGCTCACGCAAGGGAGCGAAAGTCGTACTTTCCATGCAGGTGTGGTGAAAAAATATTATACTTGCTAAAAAGTAATATTTAAACAAAAGTAATATGTGATGAAAGTTGAAAAAAAAGTCGTGTCCCCGTGAATCTACCAAATTAGAGCTACGTCCACCTTCGCTTGTGGCTCGAAAATTTCGTTTCTTTACACAAATTCGACTCTCCAAATTTCATCAAAACTTAGTGAGGGGTATTTCCGTGATGTCAAACAACATACAAGTTTAACCCTTCGAGTCATAGTGGGAAGTATACTTCCCACCTATATTTTATTTTCATTCAGTCTTGACAAAATGGCTTGAATTTTCATACTCGGGGGTTTTTGAGGTCGCTGATCACGAATTTGAAGTCAACATTTAATAATTCAAATTTCAAAGTTACAGCGATATTTTTAATTTTTTGGTCCGCTGAATTGAATCCGCCATCTTGAATCTTAAAAATCTGATTCCAGATCCGTTTTCAGCGACCCCAAAAACCCCAATGTAGAAAGTTTCAAAGCTGGAGCGATATTCTTAATTTTTTGGTCCACCATATAGGATCCGCCATTTTGAATTTCGAACATCTGGTTCCAGATTCGTAATCAGCGACCCCAAAAACCTCCGAGTTAGAATTTTCGCGATCAGACGATCATTTAAAAAATGTATGATGCAAAGGGTTAAAGAAAACAGCATCAAAATAGTGAGGGCCAGGTCGCTTTGGGAAGGATCGCTCTATATATATACCGCGATAATCAGGTGAAAGAGAATGGTCCATCCGCCCAGGCAGACAATATTTCGTATTTTTAGGGGGATAGCCACTCGTTGCACTGAAAATCCCTAGGGTGATTTTGGCGCGCGGTCGATGCAACTCGGCAGCCATTGTTGATACAAGCCGGCTGACTGTCAATACATCGCGGAAGGTAGACAAGTGTGGTTATGTTCGTTTATTTGAAGGAAATGATAAATAAAGTGAATGAAACCTACGTGAATAAGCTAGGAATATTTATCAAAAATCGATCAATTAGTTTTAAATGATAATTTCGTTCAAATTAGTTGTTCTCGATGAACTTTTCGATTCTCATTAATTTCCAGTTATAGCTTGGGTTAAGTCGTTGATTGCATTAAGATATCATTTAAAACTAATTGATCGATTTTTGATAAATATTCCTAGCTTATTCACGTAGGTTTCATTCACTTTATTTATCATTTCCTTCAAATAAACGAACATAACCACACTTGTCTACCTTCCGCGATGTATTGACAGTCAGCCGGCTTGTATCAACAATGGCTGCCGAGTTGCATCGACCGCGCGCCAAAATCACCCTAGGGATTTTTTCAGCGCAACGAGTGGCTATCCCCCTAAAAATACGAAATATTGTCTGCCTGGGCGGATGGACCATTCTCTTTCACCTGATTATCGCGGTATATATAGTACTTTCGAATCTTTACCGACTGTTTCTACTCAGTCTTTAGTACTCCCGAGCTATCCTCAACCTTTTTGAAAAGACTTCTGAATCGCTTATTAGTCCTTATATCATCCCGCGACAATAGAAGATGTACGCCATACTTTTTATGCATCGTGCATGCCTTAGGTATTTATGAGCATTGTATACGCGGCCTATGGTATAGCGTTTTTGTCACTATGCTGTGCAAGTCTATTGTTATTTTCCTTGCTCTTTGTCGTGGTATTTTCTTTTTATCGAGAGGTGTTTAAAAAATGCTATATGTCATCATTTCACACGAAGCCGGGTAAAATGTTAAGATAATACATGCAAATACTACTTGGTGTTATAAACTTAATCGTTTCAAATGCACTACTTCGTAAGAACAACACAATACGACAACACAAAAAGTGCAAAATATTATTTGTATATCGAGTAGTGTCGTAGGTCAGTCTGCAAACTTATTCAATTAAACTAGTAATCAAAGCTGAGATCATGATGTCTAGTTCACCATCAATTCATCTCTAATATGTGTATTCGGAAGAAAGAAGAACCAGAAGAAATAAAGAACTCAATTAATAAATTATTTATCATATTTCCAAAAATATTTCTCTTTTCGTCGATTTCATTTACGAGTGACGCTTTCTAATTCTTACGATATGTATAATGCTGTTTAAAATATATTTTTGTTGACAAAAGCTGTCAGTTATATTGCAGAAACTTCTGCACAGTTCGATATCTCACTTTAAAAAGGGGTTTCATGTAAAAGTTTGTATAAAGGAGTCATGCATCGGAATACCGATTGTATTTTTAACGCGGAAGTTCGCGATTCCCCGTGGGAACGTTGAGCACAAATAAAGACGCTCTCTTGCAATGCAGAATTTTCACGCTATACCTCGTATGGAAGCTACATATTATTAGGGATGCTGGGAAAAAATTCTCCTATAGATTCCTAAATTTTCGTATTTCGTTATTCGCTTCCGCATATTCAGTTTGTCAGAGAATCTAAGCTTCAAATAGGAGTGTTTTCGAAGGACTGGCATATGTCTATAATATGTGATTTTAAACAAGCAGTTTTATTACAGTAGATGGCCAATTTTTTTAAGCATAAAGTTTAGAGCTGTGAGTTGTCAGTTTTCCGAGTTAGATGCAGTCAAAGTGAAAGCACTCAATGCAAGGATTTGGATCAACGAATGCTATGATTTGAGATATTCGGGTCCCTTAGAGATCATGAAACGAAGCTCCATACGATAAACAGATAGCTTTTTAAAACTGCAAGCTTAACTCGAATAATCAATTTTTAGCTCTCAAATTTTCAAGTTCACAATCTCTTCTTTTTTTTTTTACTGCTTTTTATTCTTCTGGAACAAAAATGAACAAATTAAAAAATTGTTCGTCTATTGGCTAGAGGTTTGTTTCCTGCATCGGTACTTATAGAGATCCGCATATTCAAGATCAGAGCAGCACTTGATTTAATTCAAGTCCTTGCAAGTGCTTTTACTTACAGGGCTCACATACCCCTACGCGCGCTAAAAATCGAGTAAATTTGAAAAATTATTATAAAGGTTATGTGGTGAAAAAAAAAATTAAATTGTTGATATCACATTTTTTTAGTAACTTTTCAACTCTAAGAAATTTATTCTCTTTTTTTTTTCAATATCAACATTCTTTTTCCGAGTATGAATGGACTACTAATTAAAACCATGGCGCCTCCTTGTCGACATCATAACTTCAACAAAAATGATTCAATCTCCAAAAATAAAAAAGATTCTAGTGAAATAATGTAGTAGTAATGGTCTGACGGAAAGATTTTTTTTTTTATGAAGAATTTATAGTATTTCAAACTTTAATATGCAATTCAATAAAGAAAAATTGGTGTTTAATAATTTAAAAACCAGACCATAGAGAAAATAATTCATTATCAAGATTAAAAAAAAAAAATTTGAAAAATTGACCAAGTTATCGTGCTGACACTGTTTAAAAACATAGTTTTGAGAAAAACGCGTTTCAAGTTTCTGGTAGGTAAAACGTGAACTTACGGCTAGTCTCCCATTCCAGCCTCGATACTGTACACCTACTCCTCTTGTATTCTCGTGTTTTTTTTTTTTTTGTTTTTTTTTCGGATTTCTGTAATCTCTCGTAAATTAAAAAAAAAAAAAAAATATGAAATACAGCTGTTCAGAGAGGCGCGGCAGATATCAAGATAGCCGTGCCAGCCCGATGGCCGGTGGCATTTATTGCTATAACTTTGTAACGGAGTGAAATTAAATTTTTTTTTCATTTTGTTTTAATTTTCAAAAGTATAAAGAATAAAAATCTGTGAAGAAAATAAAATCGATTTTTCGAAAATGTCAGGGGTATGTGAGCCCTTAATGCATATAGCTTCGAGACCCGATGACTCACCACTCCTAATCTTCATTACAACTGATGTGAGGTATTGTACTAATAAAGGAAAAAATAATTTTTTTTATCAAAGTTTGCTTTTGTACCACCACCTGCTACCACGCGCTGCTCGTAAAATCAATTAAAATCTCAAAAAATGAAAAAATTGAATCAATCATAATAAAAAAATAAAAATAAAAAATAATAACAATAATAATAATGTAATAACTTAAATCAATTTAAATCTTAATTTTAAAGCAAGCTTTAAAAGCTAAGAATGGATATTTCGGTGTTCTTCGATGTCTAGCATCAGAATTTATGCATTAAAATAGAAACCCAGAAAAAAAAAGTTTTTTTTGTCGACCTGTGTTATCTAAAATAAACCAAATCTTACATGAACATTCTAGACATGTATGTGAGCTACGGACATTACATTCACCACCTACGTAGGAAGTTTTTTTTTTTTTTTTTTTCAAGATTTACTTTTTTTTTCTAATTATGCCGCCCATCATTCCCGGGTTTGTAGGTGCTATCATATGAGTCTTTCAACCGGTTTTAATATTCGTAGTACACACAGTACGGAAATATTCAAATGTGTACTAAATAAGCATATTGAACCTGAACCCTGATGTATGTATGGGTCAAAATCATGGAGGTGGAAAATTCTGGTATTCAAACTCCGAAAAATTCAACTTGGTTTTAGAGTCAATATTACTTGCTGAAATCATAGCTCTATTCTTCATCAATCATTATGTAAGCGGGCAGCGCACAAAATTATCTTTCAAATAATTTATTGACAATATTAAGAGCAATGGCGTAAGAAAGAATCATTTCGGGAATGTCATTTAAAATACCAAATGAAATGTTCGGTTTCGTTGGGATGGACCCATTTTACGTTATTTCAGTTTCAATTGGTAAGAATAATACAGTCCGATCCCTCAATAAGGCCTCCCTCAATAAGCCCGCTTCCCCAGTTTGTCGCTCGCAGCGTTCCCCCACTCCGCCTATTAAGACATAGCGTAGCGAGGAAAGAGAGAGACGGAAAACCATTGGTGCGACTAGCGAAGAAGGCAGAGTGGGGGTACCTCATTTCGTGGAAAAACACTTCCCCTTGGCGGCTTAGGAGGGCTTATTGAGGGATCCCACTGTAGTACATTGGACAACAAGGGGGGGAAATGGGTAGTTTTTAGCAAGGGTCAGATCATGTTGCACGAGTCGGAGTCGAGAGCGCCGAAAACGCTCAAGACGAAGACGAATGCAACGTCATCACCCGAGCTTGAAACAACCCCCCCCCCCCCCCCCCCCTCCCTTTGCTGCAATAGTATATTACGTATCTAGGGAGGGAAAGTAGGCTATGCCAAACTGCGTGTGAGATTACAAAAACGCAGTTTGGGATGGCTTTTTTGCTCTCGTGCACTGAGAGAAAACCGCGATGTAACTGTCACAATACACCATGGTTAAAATTTTATTGTTCTACAAATCATATTTATAGTCATTATAACAATGATATTGTAATCGGAAGTACTGCGATATAGTTACAGGTACACATGTGAAAAATAACCATACACGGAGAGAAGAACTGCGCGCGTGGCGTACTACGTTCGACAGGGAACGCACCAATCTGTTATACGAAGGCTTCATCGCGCCTCAACGCACAATGCGTTCCTTGGCGATGGCGCTGCCGTGTTTATAAAACGCGGGTTCGTCGCTAAGACATTAGCATCTATAGCGTCACAAATTTTGGTGCAGCTGGCGCGCTTTTGCTCGATATGACATGTGTCACATTGCGTTTTGACAATTGCGCGCGACACGGAGAAAACAAAAACACACCACCACTAGCGGCGCTGCTGTAACTCGCGTTCTGTACGAGATCCGTGTCTTTTTAGCGCGCCACACGCACCAAAATACGAAACATCCGAAGTCACAAATTCGTGATATATAAACTGTAACAAGAGAAGTACATTGATTGAACCGAACGTATAAATATCTCATAATCAATTTCCCAGCAATTAGTCATTAACTATATATTATTATATTATTATCATATATGATAATTCATATTTATGAATTAACTAGAATTAATCAGTGCATATAGTTTCACTATGGATAATTTCCTGGAAAAAAGTGGACATGCGCAGCTGAAATATCACCTCAATCGTAAGTTAACCTAACTTTTCATTATACAAAACAGCACTTTTATAAAGAAATTCTTCCGCATGGTGTAAGGTTTGTTATATATATATATATATATGCATGCAGTACATAGAACTCAGCTTTTGAATAATTATCATACGTAAAGCATTTTTTGAATTTGTTCTCTTTACTTTATTGAAATTATGCGCGGGAACAATTTTAATTTTGATAAAAACTTTTACATTGCGTCGTTTTTTAATTCCGTACCCACTTTTGTACCTTGGGTTCCCCAATTTGGCTCAAACTTTTAAGACTGGTTGTCTACATAAGTGGAAGGATAAAAACACACCTCATCAGTCCTCGAAATGACCCCGCCAATTTTGGCGCGCAATTCGAATTTTGAATTAGCGCTCTCTTTTTGAAATCGATTTCCATATAAAAAAACTGCGAGGAATCGAATGGAAACGTTCATTTTGAAATAAAGTTTGTGATTAAATATGTCCTTATAACTCCTTTTTTTTAATTTCGAGGCAAAAAAAAAAAATTATCAAAATCCCACGATTTGAATTTTTCATACTTCGAATTGCGCGCCAAAATTGGTAGGGTCATCTCGAGGATTGATAAGGCATGTTTTTATCCTCTTCTCGTGTCGACGACCAGTCCTGAAAGTTTGAGCCAAATCTGGGAACCCAAGGTACAAAAGAGGGTATGGAATTTAAAAAACGACCCTGTGCATGTGTGTAACAGGAAAAGGACTGAATGATGAGAACTTTTTTACAACTGAAGTCACAGTTCTGTGCAATCTGCTAAAAGGATATGACAACATAGATCGATTTGTAATATCATATATCCAAGAAAAATCTGAAATGCATAATAAGAATGAAAAAATTCCGGATCAAAAAGATCAATCTATGGAAGTGGATGATTTTCATCCAAATCTAGATATTCAAAATCTAGATGTTGTCATTGAACAGAGTGCACCCAGCACACAGAATAAACACAGTGATGTTTCTGATGTTGTTCCTTCTGCAACAGTCATCGATTTAAAAGAAATAACGAAAAGTAATACAGTGAATGGACAAAATGTTTCGGACAAAGATGTAGATTTTATAAAAACTAATGTCACTGAAGGTACTTTCAAATTTCAGTAATATTTTGTTCATTTTTATGTAGCTGAACTTTTAGTTTGTGATATTTTTTCATTCTTTCCATGCTTCAATTCTTTTAAATTCACTTAGGTTTTGAATTTGTGCAAAATCGCATGTTTCATTTTCTGAATGATGAAGATAACATAGATGGGAAAATAGTTTTGGGAAAGTATAAATTAGACGGTATATTGGATATGGCTAGATTAAACCACAATCTCATTCAGTCGGAATTCTCAAAACATCCGGTAAATTATAAGTAAGTGTAGTATTTTGAATGTAATGAGTTTAGTGTATAGTAGAATTTATATCTCATTTTGTAATTTATTCTGTATTAAGGATGTGCAGGTGGTACAATCGGCATCAAAACAATAAGACAGACAAAAACCGAATTTGATCATTTTTGATGATATTAATGCGAAAAATGATTGAATAATATCGAAGATCGGATATTCCCACAACCTCGGAAAATAAAAAAACTCTCAATTTAGTGACAGAATTTCGAAAATACCAACAATCATGAAAAGTTGTAAAAACATTTTACAACTAGGGGAGAGTGTGGTTGTACCGCTCAGCAGGTAATACCGCTCACCCCTTTTTCTTTATAATTAGGAATTTTTTCACTCGTTTTTTTTTCCCAATCTTCAAGATCCAATGTCAATATCTAATTTCTGTGGAAATTTCATTCCTCTAATCACTTTTAATAGAAAAAATAACATCTCTCTGTTTTGAGGTCCTTACAGCGTAAAATTGCTGGACAAGTAAATAAAGTTTTTTGTCATTTCAAAATTATTATTTTCACGTCAAACTATGGTCATTCGATTCGTGGTACTTTTCCGCGTAATTTGATCACAAGATGAAGTCCTATCTCTCTTTATATTAATAATTATTAATGATTTTGTTAACTCCGCGCGATACCGGTAATACCGCTCGGCCGGTGAGGGTAATATCGCTCGGCTGTATGCCAATATACCGCTCAGCATCTGACAGCGCATATTTACCGGCGGATTATCAAAATCACCTAAGTAAAACAAAATTATCATTTTTTTTTTTGTTGGAAATGTGTGTGACGACAAATGTTGAGACAATCAGAAACCAACTTTTGCGATGACAATGGTTGTGACATAGTATTAAATCCGTGAAATTAGTAAAAAAAATCGTAGTGAGGTTATGTGAATAATAATGACAATGATATCAATAATAATAATATTAATTTACTCTATTATTGTGTTATAATAACGTCTTCAGTGAAATTTAACATTGTGATGACAAATTTCATCCTTCATACCCGAGTTTACTATTTGACTACATATAGGTTAGGTCGGAACCCGAGTATTAGAGAGTGAGCGGTATTAAAATTGGGCCGAGCGGTATTACCCGCTGGAGGGTAAGACCGCTCACTTGCGTCTCGCGTTTCTTTTTTCGTAATTTTGTCAATTCTAAAGGAAATTACGGCTCTGAATTTTCAAAACGAAGAGTTAAATAGTTGCAGAAGCCATTACAATAGTCTTTTGCACTTCAAGTTGACGTTCAACACATAAAAATTAGCATTTTTTCTTAGGTGAGCGGTACTCCCATCCTCTCCCCTATGTGCTGAAAATGATTAAAATTGTTCATTTTTGATCCGATTTCAAAATTTCAGGGTTTGTTACACTCAGTGATAAAATCTCTACGAACTCACTGAAAAAAGTTTTGCATAAAACACTCATATTCAAGTCAGAAATGTAACGGTATATGTATCATATGAATCTCAGAATGCATTCGGATTGTGAACAACTGAATTCTTACTCAAATATGAGTGTTTTATGCAAAACTTTTTTCAGTGAGTTCGTAGAGATTTTATCACTGAGTATAACAAACCCTAAAATTTTGAAATCGGATCACAAATGAGCAATTTTAACCATTTTCAGCACATACTTGTAAAATGTTTTTACAACTTTTCGTGATTGTTGGTATTTCCGAAATTCTGTCACTAAATTGAGGATTTTTTCATTTTCCGAGGTTGTGGGAATATCCGCTCCTCGATATTATTCAATCATTTTTCGCATTAATATCATCAAAAATGATCAAATTCGGTTTTTGTCTGTCTTATTGTTTTAATGCCGATTGTACCACTTGCGTACATCCTTAAATGTGCATGTGCGTGTGCTGTAAATATTATTGTATGACTTGAATTACGAATGTGATACATATTTTTTATTTTTTCACAGAATAAAATCTTCTAAATTCTTGGAGTGGCATCTTGATTTTAAGCAGTTATTTCCTAGTGTAGATGTAACATTATTCTTCTCTCCATACAAGTATATTGCATATGGGGAATCTATAGGAGCTAGAGGAGCTGTGTACAATCATTATAAATGTGAACGAATGCAGTTAAGAGGAGCTGGCCTTTTACAAAATAATGGAAATCCACGTACCTCTGATAATCTAAAAGATAGTTCGTATAACATTGCTCATCACTATTACATTTGTTAAGACTATTCTAATACTATTGTTATAATTTGTCATAGTTGATTGTCCCCATCCGTGGAAATGTTTGACTGATCAAGATAGAACTTTTTACACAGAGACTGCAGATATTTTAAATACCTGGACTAATTCATTTCCTGAAAGGATACGACTTATAATACCACCTCATAATTCCAAGGAAAAACCTGCATCAATCGAATCATATCTGGAAACGTTTCAGTGTCTTTGTCCACCTTTAGGAATATCATTGGTATTTTTTAATACATAAATATCACTCAAGTTCTAATTATTTTGTGAATTGAAATGACTTTCTTCTATTCACAGCTAGAAGTTGATTACAATAAGTTAGCTGAACAGAAAATTCAAGAAGGGGAATATCCAGAAAGTCTGAGATACTATAAAACCGTTTTTTCGTCCAATTGGCCACAATACGCAACAAAAGTCATAGAAATTGTGAGATCTGGCACAACAAAAGATTGCAAACATTTTGCTTCCGAGATCCAAAACATTATAATCGATGGTTAATTCAATCATAAATTCATTTTTGCGTAATAAACTTTGAAGAAATTTCTGATATTTGTTATTCGTTTCAGAAACCAATGTAAATAGTATTAGCTTACTTGCTTTGCCTTGGTGCATTAAGAGTGCAGCGAAGTCTGTTAAAGTAACCTCAAGAGAAGATTGCGGAATAACAACACGAACTGAAAATGTTAAGAAATCTAAGGTCTGCGATTGCTTCATTCTCCATATTGAGGTGAATAATTCAATTGATGAAGAAAAGTTCATTATTATCCGTGATTTTTCTTTTCTTTTTTTTTTTTTTTACTATAAAACTTCTTTCTTCACAGGATGGAAATGAATTAGAAAATAAGCGATTGGAACACGAGCAGTGGCGCAAATGCAATAATTTGACTGTTCTACCATATACGATATTCTGTGGCCCATTGAAAAGAATCAGTCAAATCTATATTGCCTTCAACTCACATCTGTATGCGTTTGACAATCCAGTCATTGCCGTAGAGGCATGCTTCAAATGCTTGATAGCATTAAGTAGGTGGCCAAGCATGTGTGATTTCGTATGGAACGTAATTGAAAAGGGTATATGTAGGATGCCGATTGGTAAAAATATCAAAGCATCAACTGAATTTATTGGTTTATTGATCGGAGGAAACAAAATTAGTTCGGTTCCAAAGAAACTAACACAGAGAAATAAAGTAATAAAAAATAAATAAAATAATTTGTAAATCTAGCAAATCGAGCGGCCGAATCAAAAATCGTTTTTACGCATATGATATAGCGTTGTATTTAAGTTCATTTTGGGTTTGTGAATCAAATTTTGTAACCCTGTCAAGTTCTCTGTAGACTTCTTTCATAATGCCGCCGATACTCTCTCACATATTAACTTTCATTCTGGCACTTTATAGTGATTCTTATTATCCACGTAAGGTTGTTCAAGAATTCGTTGATTATTTCGATAATTTCATACGTACTCTGTTCTTACCACACTTAAAAATAGAAATCATCCGGAAATTGAGAGATGCGGGAATAACTGATGATCATATTTTAAATAGTTTAGACCCTTGTTTTGAAAAATATAGTAATATTTTTGAACCTGTGATGACTGAATATAGGAGGTTTAATCTTTTAAGGAAGATTGGTTACATTGATTACGAAGAATTTCATATAGCTGATTATTTCAAACGTACTATAATTAACAAGAAGATATTTTTCGTACCGAAGTCAACATACGGTGTACAAGTTCCTCTCCGTTTTAGCCTCAAAGCCTTTTTGGAAATACCTGGATTATTTAATGAAATTTTGAAATATATCAATCAATTAACTGCAAAATCTCATGTTATCACTAATATAATGCAAGCTCGATTATGGATCACAAAATATTCGAAAGAATGCTTGAATGAATTAGTGCTACCGTTATTTATATTTTTCGATGATCTAGAAACAGGAAACACCCTTGGGAGCCATTCTGGTATCAACAAATTCGGAGCGGTGTATGCCATGATTGCTAGTTTACCACCATATATATCCTCGCGATTGAGTTCCATCCTATTCTCAACTCTTTTCCATTCGGAAGATAAAAAAAAAACTAGTAACAGTAATCTGTTCAAACAGTTGATTCAAGAACTGAATTATATTCGAAATACAGGAATAACCATCAACATAAATGGAATTAAAAAAATAGTTAAATTTCAATTGGCATTAATTCTCGGAGACAACCTGGGTTTAAATGGAATGCTTGGTTTAGTTGAGTCATTCAAAGCAACATATTGTTGCAGAATTTGCAAAATGTCATCCGATCAAATGCGATTCAGTGCGAAGGAAGTTGAAAGTTTACTGCGAAACAAGGTAAACTATGACATAGATACAAAAAATCCAAAGCCAAATGAAACTGGATTAAAAGAAAAGTGTACTTTTCACAACGTTTCAGGTTTTCATTTGACTGAAAACCTTACGGTTGATATGATGCATGATGTGCTAGAAGGGGTAGGTTTGTACGACATGAAATCATTAATTAAGATATTTGTTGATGAAAAAAAATATTTTACCCTTGAAATGCTGAATGCATTAATCGAAAAATTCGAATATGGTCCTATTGAGTTCTCGAATAAACCTACAGACATAAAAATCAATAGACTCAAAGATAGTAAACTGCAATTCAATATGTCTGCCGCTGAAATGTTGTGTTTTGTACGCTATTTTGGTCTAATGATTGGTCATTTGATACCTGTATATGACGAACATTATCAAATTTATAAGTACCTGCGACAGATAGTAGATATTATAACAGCGCCTAGAATAACTGAAAATTGCGCGACCTATTTAGAAACTCTGATTGAAAAACATAATTTACTTTACATAAAGTTATTTGGATACTTGAAGCCGAAATACCACTATCTTATACACTATCCACGAATATTACTGGAAAATGGTCCTTTTATACATTTTTGGAGTATGAGATATGAGTCTCGACACAGAGAATTAAAAGCCAACACACATGCAACCTTTAATACTAAAAATCTACTTGTAACTATTGCGACGAAACAAGTTCTGAAAATGTGTCATACGAATAATTCTTTCATTTGTGATAATCGACCTAGGTTTAAATCAGAAATCGCTGCTTGCGGTGATATTCAAACCATTTTTTGTAACGATGCGAAGAATTATAAATGTTATCGAGAAGTTGATATTTCTAGTATAATTTATAAGACAGGTATGTTTATCGTCATCGATATGGAGGATATTGAGAAATGTTTCGGAGAAATTGTCAATATTTTTGAACGTGAAGATGAAGTTATATTCTACGTAAATGTATTTGAAGAATTCATGTTTGATTCCCATTGCCATGCATATGAAGTGCATCCGCGCAACGAAAGAAAGCTGATTAATTATAATGATCTGCCTATAAATACACCATGTCTTTCTATTATGAAAAATGGTATTCGCTATGTAGCATCCCGCTATCGGTTGTAGAATTCTTCGAAGGAAGTTGATTCTCTGATCAACTTAATTATAGCAAAATATCAAATTTATATTTTCATCTTACAAAAAATCCTGTACTACTTTATTGATGAAATAGTCTCGTAATAAATGATTCGTACAAAGATTTGCATTTATTTTCATTGAAATGAATAATAATAAAATAATCTGGCTTAGACTCTGTTTTTCAAATTATGTGATTTTTTAGCATATTTCTCAACAGTATTTTATATATGCTCTGATCCTAATGATCAATATTGACTTCAAATACTCTGTTCCTTCTATAAATCGTTAAATAGTTATTGACTAATTGCTGGAAAATTGATTATAAAATGTTTATACGTTCGGTTCAATCAATGTACTTCTCTTAGTACAGTTTATATGTCACGAATTTGTGACTTCGGATGTTTCGTATTTTGGTGCGTGTGGCGCGCTAAAATGACACGGATCTCGTACGGAACGCGAGTTACAGCAGCAAAACTAGCGGTGGTGTGCCGTGTGTGTTTTTGTTTTCTCCGTGTAGTTATCGTCTACAGTACAATATTTGCTAGAGTAATGGCAGCAATACATACATGTTAACAATAACCGAAACTTATAGCGATGCTTCCCTGGCGACACTTGTATAGGTAGACATGATGTATGGTCAACGGTTCGTAACTATTTTTATTGTTAAGGTACCCAAATTTATGGTGAATTATACTCCTACTACGAGTGTACATAATTTCTTATGTTCACAGTTATGATTGCAACACGTATTGCTTCCATAATAACATAGTTAACATTTCAGAGTGGAGACAACTCATTTTTATAGTGATGTATTTACTAGAAAATGGTTCGCCGTACCATATGACGACAGTGAGATTCTTCTTCTTCTTCTTCCTAGGGCTTTTCCCGTCATCGGAGGTAGCCAACGACAGTGAGATTAAATGTAAACTATGAAAATAGTAACAGAGACTATATTGTTATAGATATTACTACATATTTATTGTAAGCGTTACAGTTGAGAACTTTTGGAACTCTGGGTAAGAAATGGAATTAAAAAGATATTTGGAACTCAGATGTTCAGTTAATCAGATATCTTAGCTGCATTAAAACATTGATATCATTGAGACAGATGCCGAGTTCAGAATAAATAGGAAAAAGTGATTACTGATTTCAATAAATAGTTTAGCGTAGTCGGTAGAGCGTGCGACTAGTAATGCGAGCGAATGCGTGCATCCCGGATCGAATCCCGGCAAAAATGATGCGATGTTTTTCTGATCTAAAAATCTTTACTTTGTATTAATATGCGATTAAATGTAATTAGTAGGTGTTTCTCGACGCATCCTACAATGTTATAAATTCATTGTAACGAGCTAAATTTATTTTTTTCCGCACAGCAGCCTTGTTTTTGGTTGCTAGGGTATATTGTACTCTTTACTATGTCCAAATAGTTGAGCAAATAGTATAATTGGAACTAGCGATTTTATAATACGTCAATACAGCGATTCGTATTGCATAGTTGAATATAAAATTTGACCTACACAGCCATAATATATTGTCCTTGGAACACATAGATTATAGTGTAAAACACATAGCAACGTTAACTATTTGCGTATAGTTAGTTAGTTATGTGACGTCTACTATAATATTATGTAACAATCACGATATTTTTCAGGGCTTCTGTGACTATAAAAATTGGGTTGGTGCCATATTTCACCAAAGTTTATAGTAAAGATAACTGTGGCAATTGTAATTGTAACTATATTTTTCTTTCAGTGTTTGACGTATACTATTTTTCACCACCCCCTGGCATCGGAAAGTACGACTTCCCGCTCACGCGAGGGGCCGAAAGTCGTACTTTCCGTGCAGGTGTGTTGAAAACCGAATTTTTTTCGAAGAGTGCATGTATAGGCCTTTTTCGTGCATGTACGATAGAAATTTTTGAAATTTTAAAAATTTCGAAAAATTCAAAAACTTTTGAAATGCTCCCTTCC
Organism: Tenthredo mesomela; assembly: GCA_943736025.1. Classification (NCBI taxonomy): domain Eukaryota; kingdom Metazoa; phylum Arthropoda; class Insecta; order Hymenoptera; family Tenthredinidae; genus Tenthredo; species Tenthredo mesomela. The sequence continues at coordinate 14,782,293 of OX031014.1, read as the reverse complement.
TTCAAAAAGTTCCCTCCCTTTGGAAGTAAATGTACTCAATAGGGTGGAGTGAAAAATGCACTTTTTTTAAATCGCTATCTCCTTAGCACTCAAAAATTGCGTCTTGACATCCTGAAAACCCACACCAAAGGATTTTTTAATGAGACCACATCTTGAGGTGCCTAGATGAAGATTACATTTTTACTTCACTTTCGGGAACTTCCAGACTCGGATATATCCTTCCATTCACTAGAATGCAATTTTCAGCTAACAATTAAAATTTCGAATAATGATCGAATTGGCTTCATTTCAAACTTTTAAAGAAACAACAGAAATTTGGTTATTCTGAGTATGACACGGAAATAACCAAATTTCTGTTGTTTTTTTGAAGGTTTGCAATGAAGCCAATTAGATCATTATTCAAAATTTTAATTGTGAGCTGAAAATTGCATTCTGGTGAAAGGAAGGATATATCCGAGTCTGGAAGTTCCCGAAAGTGAAGTAAAAATGTAATCTTCGTCTAGGCACCTCAAGATGTGGTCTGATAAAAAAATCCTTTGGTGTGGGTTTTCAGGATGTCAAGACGTAATTTTTGATTGCTAAGGAGATAGCGATTTGAAAAAAGTGAATTTTTCACTCCGCCCTAGTACTCAATTACCTCTCTAGGGAGATAATATCCAATATTTTCTTTGGGAGGTAATGGATATTACCTCCCTTTACAAGAAAAGGACTTATCATCTCCCTAGGGAGGTAATATTCATTATTTCCCTTGGGAGATGACAGTACTTTTTGATACTAGTGCGAAAGTGTTGATTCTCGGACGAGTGTGAACTTCTTCGCCCTAGCGAAGCAAGGGTGACAATCACACGAGTCGAGAATCATCTTCCGCACGTATATCGAACTTTATTTCTTAACACAATGCGCGTTAAGTTCAATTTTATGCACTTATATTATATTATATTAAATCGAACTTTGCACACGCAGTGTGGAAATGAATATCAACTCCCTAGGGAAGTCATGAAGTCCACGCTGGAAATGAGTAATTTTCTATCCGCTTTACATGCAAGAAAAAGGGCCTGTTACATGCACGTGTTGAATAAATATTATACCATGAAAAGTTCAACTAACATTTTGGAGTTTCAGATTTTTTAACAGATTTTCACTCAATAGTGCCTTCATGGCAAAATGTCCTAGTCTAATCTTCAATTTATTTTATATTTGTGAGTTTTGATTATCTCATTTGTGATTGAATTTTATCAGTTTCTTGCAGCACACTAAATTCGTGTGAATTGAGTTCGGGAAATCAAACATTTTTCTCATTAATTTAGATTTTGCATCGTTTTCGGAAGTGATGGTAGCGTCCCCTAAGTGATGGTAGTGCATAGCATGTAACTTGATATGTATGAGTGAACTATTATTATTTTTGAGAAATTTTGATTGCACAAGAAATATTCATTCCTAATACAATTTATTGTCAGAAAATGATTTTTTCTGAAAAATCATATAATTGAAGAAGAATTTGCCTCACAGAGTCGTTTCGGGAACGCAGGCGTCATTTCGGTAACGCTCGTCATATCTACTATCATCATAATTACTATAAAAAGTCTCATCATTCGCATAAACAAAATGTTTGACAGCGTTCCCGTGATGATGCTGTATTGATGTACGATATTCAAATATCGAATTGAAATGTACTTATCAATTAAATAATTAATTCAATCCGGGAGAACGATAACACGCCGGCAACCTGTTCACTGTCACTTTACATGACTTCTAGTAAGCATCATCCACTACGTTACACGCGCAATATTTTCACAGATTATGAGTGCGTTCCCGGGATGACGAATTTTTCGTCGGACAACATTTGGTAAAACACAAGAATATGTTTTTTTTTATTTATTCCGAAAATTTCCCATTATCCTAAACATTATATTTATTATATTGTTTTCACTAGAATAGTTATCTCTGCAGAGTTGATTTCATTACATTTTTTGCCATGTGAATAGAAGAAAATGTAATATGGACGCGTTCCCGAAATGATATTACGACCATGTTAGACTGAATAAAAATGAAAGTGGAGAAATTTTATGCGGAATTACTTGATGTAGCATCAACTACCATCAATATTAATCGATCAAAGTAAAAAAGTCCATGATATTATGTAATTTCAATAATAAAAATCCTTTCCAACCCAAATTTTCCACCTCCATGATTTTGACCCGTATGTGCCATAGTTTTCAGGTAATCCTGCACAAAGTTCCAGAAAAATTCATCGCACGAAAACGCAATATCTGTTGATAAATATTCAGCTGAAACACGCTATAAGGAAAGCGAGTAAAAAATAAAAATGTGCAGACAACGAATTTCATGATCATATAAGCTGTTAACACAGTTATGAATTTAGGTACACGTATGCATTAAGGGGGGTGCCAACCTACGAGAAGGATAAAACGTTCATCGCATTCAATGTTTTATTGTGGCGAGAATGAAGGACGCAAAATAATTGTGAAAATGGCATTTGAAAGCTATTAATTTCCGCATCAAACTGAAAAAAAAATTTGAATGTCACAAAAATCAAGTCCGCTGCGTCCATTTAAGTAGACAGTGGGCCCAGAAACGGTGACCACGTCTATGGACGAACGGAATATCTGAAACACAAAAACCAAAACTTTTTGGAATCGTCAATGTATACCCTCTAAGCTTCTATGGAACGGATTTTTGATCCACTCTAACGGGGTTAAGTTACGAATCTTTTTTGCATTTGATCGCGTTTTTCGGGATTTTCGAGAACGTTTTTATCAATTTTTCAAAAACGAAGGGTCGATTGAGAAATTCGTTCCATAGAAGCTTAGAGGGTACATTGACGATTCCAAAAAGTATTGGTTTTTATGTTCCAGATATTCCGTTTGACCATAAACGTGGTCACCGTTTCTGGACCCACTGTCTACTATGGACGCAGCGGACTTGATTTTTGTGATAATCGATTTTTTTTTTTTTTTTTTCAGTTTGATGCGGAAATTCGTAGCTTTCAAATGCCATTTTCACAATTATATTCCGTCCTTCATTCTCGCCACAATAAGACATTGAATATGATGAACGTTTTATCCTTCTCGTAGGTTGGCACCCCCCTTAAAAACATGAGATTGGCGATGATTTGATCAAAAAAACTTTATTTTTTTGCCAAGAAAAAGAGATTTTTTCATTGTTACTTCGAATTAGCTAATCACGAAAAAAAAAAAAAAAAAAAAAAAAAACCCGTCCGTTGCTCTGAAGATAAATTTGCTGAGAATGTGCATGTCAAATTGGAAGACAATCGGATCAACGCTAGTCAAGTTATTTGCCCCATCTGTTCGAAAATAGTACATTGTGTACCAAGGAGAGAAAGTAGGTCGTTTTTCAACGCTCAGCGTAAAATAGTATTTTGCCTCCATGGTGTACACTATACTTCATGCAACAAAAGCATCTTTTACAAGTATATGCTCGATCCGGTACACAAAGTAGCCGGACTACATACAATATAACAACACGGGTCGAAAGCTACTGCGCATGCGCGGAGTACAATAAAACGCACTTTTTAGTCTTAGGAGTAAAAAGTGCCTTTATTTGTACAGTTTCGTGCTGCCCACCACTGACTCCCTGCGACCGACGCGCGAACGGCTACCCTGTGTATCGAAATCGCGCATGAAAAACGAGTAAAACATGCTTGCGTTGTACAAATGTATTTTCCAGAAAAATGCTTCAGAAGTTCTTGTCTACGTGTTTCTTAGAAAGAAACTAATATTACCTTTAATAAATAATGCCTGGGCCATGGGAAACTCCTTCTGCGGTTGATAATAATTCTTCTGCGTCATGTCTTAGAGTTTTTTCTTTCGATTTTTGCCTGTTTAGAGATCTGTTTTGGCAATTTTCACGGCCGACCCGCGTCACTTGAAAAGCTATAACTCACATAAGTCAATTTGAGGAATTTCTACATCCAACTATGCTCGAAATATTCGTTAACCGGTTCACTGGTAAGGGCACATATATGTGCAAAAAGAAAAAGTGCCACAACTGGTAATGGCACATATATGTGCAACGTGGATATCTCTGTCAGTTTTGAACGGATTTGCATCAAACTTGATGTTCCTAAGTTTTTTGGGCTTCATGTTGAATACGAAATTATTTCCTTTCACCAGTTTTGGCACAAAACGTTGATTTCGGGTCCACCAGTGAACCGGTTAAAGTTCATAATACTTTCAGAATATGTAACCAAATATTTCCATTTTTTTAAGCTCCAGTCTAGTCTGAAGCCAGAAAATTTAGTTTCAGTATTACATTAAAAAAATTGGTCAAGATGGTGTGAAAACGGGACCACGTTGTTCCCACCGATGATATTACGGTACCCAATAGAATGCGCATCAATATCCACGCTCATCTGTTGGTTACTTGCTGTATCAACGTGCCCCTGTATCAACTAGCCCCGGGTCCCCGTAATTTTGGAGGACTGTGCCTCAACAGAAATTTTCAATTCAGATTCGTTACGCTCACTAGTTATTTCGCAGCATCATCAAGTAAAATATCGGGTCTGTGAGGCATTTCATTGCATCTCTGACTTGGATCTGTAGTTGGATTGGAGTAAAAGTAGTGGTTTTAACTATCTTATTGTTAATGATCAACCACCGCTCTGGCTAAATATCAGATTTTCGAGTTTATAATTTTTTTCTTCACACCTGCTCGGAAAAGGCCCCTTTGCGCCCGCTCACTCGGTCGTAACAGAGGCATTTATGCAGAGCAGGTGTTAGGAAAAATATCGTGTGCATCACGGGTGCAAGGCTATTCTGGCGGGTGTGCATGCAGCACACTCACTTTCGGCTCGTGCCGCATATTGCACACTCGCAATGTAGTTCTTTTCGCCCTTGATACACAATGTACTATGAGAAAAACAATCTCTATCGGATGAACAGACAAATGGTCAACATGATATTCATACGCATTTTTTTTTTTTTTTTTTTCTTTTTCTTCTTCGTGAATGTTGTAACTTAGAAACTGAACAGAAACAGAAACTACTTCCCTTGCTTGTGATTGCCATAGTTCAGGATTACTAAATTGAAAAAAATAACTGCCAAATAGGTGGCTCAATGTTTTTTTGACCACACCTGCAAGGAAAGTACGACTTTCGGCCCCTCGCGTGAGCGGGAAGTCATACTTTCCGATGCCAGGGGGTGGTGAAAAATAGTACACGTCACACGGGAGTGAAAAAAGGTCATCCCAAACTGCGTTTTTGCCAGCCTGCTCGCCTTCGGCTCGGGTGTCAATCTCACACGCAGTTTGGCATAGCCTACTTTCGCGCCCTAGATACGTAATATACTATTGATGATATACCGTGAGCGCGTCAGTGAAACGACGATGATTCTAGCTCTTTAGAATTTCACAAACGAAACCAATACGCTAAGAATATCCCTAGATCGGTCACAACTTCATACCGAGAAGTTCTGTGGACGCGGAACGCTAGGGATACCAACCCAAAGAGCGTCCTATTTTATGGGCAGTAAGCTGCAGCAGCAGCTTAGTAACTTACTAGATGTTTCTAGTAAAATCATTAGAAATCACTGGAAATCTAGTGACCAATGATCACTATATTTCTAGTGATCTCTAGTGATTTTGCTGGAAACATCTAGTAGTAAGTTACTAAACTACTGCTGCAGCTCACTGCTCATGAAATAGCACCCTTTTTGGGTTGGTATCCCTAGCGTTCCGCGTCCACAGAACCTCGCGGTATATTAACGCAATGGTGTGCTGCGGCGATCATTATATTTGGTTGACAGCTGTTAATCTTTTTTTTAGGGTTCTGCTGATATCCCTGCTAAAAATTCCCAAGTGGTCCCATGTGGGTTTCACACTGGTTCCGGTAGGGTCCATACTAGACCACACAGGAACCAGTACGGTTCCACAGAGGACCATGCTGGAACACATCGGTAGTATGGTAGAACGGGGATGGTCCTACATCAGACCAGCAGGGCCCCATAAAGGAATGACCAGGACCTACGTAGGAACACATAGGAAGTATGTTGGGTCCCCGGATTCCCACGCAGGACCACCATGGTCCCACCCAAGACTGTGTGGGACACATGTAGAACCATATAGTAATACCTGAGAAGTATGTTGAGATCCACTTTTCCTACGTAGGACCATCATGGTCCCACCCAGGACTCAATGGGACACATGTAGGACCACATGGAAATACCTTGGGAGTATGTTGAGAATAATTTTTCCTACGTAGGACCACCATGGCCGCACCTTGTACTAAATGGGGCCCGCGTAGGACCATACGGGGACACATAGGAAGTATGTCAGGTCTCGTGCATCCTACGCCTGGAATCAAAATACTCATAGAGGACACATATGATGGAGAACACTAAATTCTCTGTAAAATCAGTCTTGGATCAGAACAGTCCATTAAAATGCGGCTGAGATGTATGCGGCGAAAGAAAATGTAGTAATGTTTACATGCTTTTAGCACGGAAAAACTTGAAAAGAAGAGCGCGAGTACTTAGAATTGAAATTAGAAGCTAAAAATTGGACAGGATTCCTCTTTCAATGTCTACAACAAGATTTTCAAGGGGGAGTTGAAAAATAAAAATAGTCCTTTCGAAAAAAGCACCCTAACGTATATATTATACCATAAGATTTCCTAACGTTGGCACGATCCATGCGCCTACGTAGACCTCACTGGTCCCATGCGAACCTTATAGGTCCAGACGGGTCCAGTTCCCGCGTCGCAATTTGAAACATGGACCTGTCAGGTTCGCGTGGTTCCAGTAAGGTCCAGATAGGTCAGATCCCCACCTTGTGGCATGAAGATTCGCCCCACCTGGACCTTATTGGACCCACATGAGACCATTCAGGCCCATACCCCACGTCACAATGTGGGGTTTACACCCATGTGGACCCCACTGGACCCATGTAGGACCGACATCGGACCATCAATGTCCTACCTCACCGCGTGTAAATCAGACCTATGTGGATCTTATGGGGACCAGTCAGAACCTTTGTTCCAAATTACGATGTAGGGAGTGGACCCATATGGTCCCCCATGGGACCACTCGGGAATTCTTGGCAGGGATGGAGTTATACACAAACCTATGTTAATAGATTAATGCCTGATAGATATGTTTTCCAAATTTAACTACAGTGTTTCTGTCGATCGCTAGTCATTGTAAACACACGTCTTTGATATTGAATTTATTCGGAATAATTATAAATTCAAATAACATAACAAATTGTATTTTTTAATTAGGGAAAGAGAAATTGAAGAAGTAGGTGCCAAAAGTTTATTAGAGCAACTAGAATTTTATTCGATGTAAGAGAGTGTTATAGTGACAATATTATTCGACAGTTAGCAGACTCTAATATCTGATGATCCATCATATGTCTCCGTTACGACGCGATAGACATTTTTTCTTTGTAATCTTCCCTCCCTGGTTGGATTCGGTGAAATCACCGCCCGAGCATGTTTTTTTGTTACGGCGAAAATAATCATTATCTTGAATTCACCCACAATATGAAATAAATAGCATAATTCTCGTGATTGCACGTTCACTTTAAAGAAACAAACACGACAAAACGCTGACAAGCAAAATAATCTTCAGAATTTTTCTGTAAAACAAGTCATAGTATTAGCGAGTAATTCGACGAAGATTTCTCATATAGTGTAGTGTGCAGGTATCCAATTTCAATTAGTTAGTGTCAAGTCGAAACTCGATTTTCCTGCTTTTCGAGATTTCCCATCGAATCTCACGTTAACAGTGTATTCCACTGTGGTTTAATCGCGTGCTCGATTCGTCGGCTGACACGGTGTGCTGATCAGATATGCGACTAGTCCGCGAGTTAATTTTATTACGAAGTGTCTATTATACGTCACGAGAGTGATTGATTTCAATTATTAATGAAAAACTTCAGCTGGAATAACCAATGATCGCAAAAAAACAAATAATATGGGATAACCAGGTTTGAACATATCGTGAATCTGTGAATTAGAATAAGCAAAATTAGAATGATGACGGTGACAAATTCAAACTAGCGACGGCTTAAACGGATAGAAGATTTAGTTAGTAATCAATTAGGAAAGATAATTAGTAAACCATTGAGAGAGACGAGGCAATGGCGTCGACGTCACAAGTAGAAGAAATAACAGCGAATGAAGGAAGAGGGATAAAGGAAGCGGTAGAGAAGCGAGAGGCGTAAATGTGAAGTTCGAGAGAAATGAGAAAGACTGGAGGAAAAAAGAAGCGTGAACGGTATCGAACGAGAGTGAAAGAAGAAAATAGGTAACCGTTGAGTTTAGGAAGAATCACAGTGAAAGGGTGATAAGCAAGGGGTAGAGAGGAGAGGGAAAGAAAATGAATAAGAATAATGTGGAATAAGAAGAAAGCAGAGAGCGACGCCGGCAAGGTAGAGATGAGCACAGAAGGCACAGTAGGAAAGTAGATGGAAAAGGAGAAGGCAGAATAAAATAGAATAGAATAGAATATTTATAATAGAATTAGGCAGAAGCGAGAGACCGAGAAGCTAATAACAGACAAAGAGGAGAAAGGGGTGAAGAACGAGAGGTAAAGAACGAAATAGGAAGAGAAAGCAGAGAATGTGAGAAATGAAGGAAGAGAAGATGATAAATGCAAAGGATCCTCTGAAACTAATAAAAGAGGTGAGGTGTGTGTTGACAGGGATGAGAGGTCGAGAAGAAGACGCTACCTCTGGCGAAGTCTGAAACTGAGGAGGAAGAAAAAGGGAACGAATAGACCGAACAAACGAACAAATGGACTGAGAGAGACAGTCGTGCAATGAGACATAATCGGAGGAAATAGACAGCAGTGAAGAGGGAGACCGCAGGAAAACAAGAATGGTGGCAGGAAAACAAGAATGGTGGTAGGAAAGGCACGAGGCAACCCGAAAGAAAGAGCAAACAATCAAGCTCAAGTGAAAAAAAGAAGTGGAGAAGGGAGGGAAGGGCGAAGAAATGTTGTGCTGAAAAGGAGAGGAAAAGGACAGGGTCACGTGAAGGTAGAAAAATGGCTGGTGATCGCCACAGGAAGAAAGACTTAGGGGGCTGAGGTAGAGGCGGGAGTAGGGAGGGTAGTAACACTGAAACTCATGAAGTTTAGGAAGGAAGAACGAACGTAGAGGCTCATGGAGAAAAGAGAAAAGATTTGGGAGAAAATAAGAGTGAAGGCAGATTACGACCACATATACGGGGTGATATTCCGACATCGCAGTAATGCAGGTCTCGGACCGGCAGGCGGCTGATGTACGCGAAATTATCAGGTTTGCCGCTCAACTATTAGGTAGGTATAGTATAGTCGAAATTCGATCAACGCGATCGTAGCCACAGATCGTAAATGAGAGATAAAAAGAAAAGAAAAATCCACGGCTACGATCTGTGGCTACGATCGCGTGGATTGAATTTCGACTATACTATACCTACCTAATAGTCAAGCGGCGAACCTGATAATTTCGTGTACATGTTTATCAACCGCCTGCCGGTTCAAGACTTGCATTACTGCGATGTCCCTGGAATATCACCCTGTATACCAGAAAACCAGAACACGTGGCTGGTGAGGGAAAATCGACAGAGAAGAAGGAAAGCCGGAAAAGAGTGGTAAGGGGGTAAAGGGAGGACGACGATAAGAGCGAGATATAAATTAAAATACTTTTAAATACTAAAAAATAAAAATACTTTTGTTGATCCATGAAAATCCTGATCGTTGAATCAAAAGTATTGATATTTATTCAAATTTCACCAAGTTTTAGATGGGTCCATCTTGCCCTACATTTCGCTACATCTAAAAATTAATCAGTAGCCGTTTAAAGGATTAAAGCCTATTCAGACAAGCCTACTTCTATCCAATATTTTGACGTTTTCTGATCGCTGAATGGCTGCTAAAGAGCCTGCATTTGAGTTGAAAATGAAGAAGAATAGAGTCTGTGCCTACAAAGCTTTAGAAAAAGCTACTTTTGCCTTCACTTCAATGTGACCTATTAGACTTTGAGTCCACTATAGGTTGGTATCTCTTCTTTCTGAATCGCCATATTTTTTAAACACCATGAAATATAGTCATAAGATAGTATATTGTTCGAATCAGGGCAATGTTGATTTCAAACATTCCCTGCGTTATTGTTATGTGTAATTCATTTGCGGTCAGTGACGTTTAGTAAAAAATGAAATATGTACCGAATTTCAAGAATATGGCTGTTTGGACAGAATATTTACAGCAACCTCAAATGACTAGTGGCGAGGTGTACTTTGCCAGTCAAATTTCGACTTCGGATTTGTTCAGATCATTATTTCATTTTTACTTCATGTCTCCTGTAGTATTTTAGTAACTAAGCAGTTGATGCACGTCATCTATTTTGCTTTGCGAGAGAGCAGTAGTCTCTGGAATGCATGCAAAAATTAACGAATTTCAACATTAATTTCCGTAGAAGAAGTTAATATGAGGACTTTTGATTATTATTCTTCTTCGAAACCTGTTTGACTTGCACGCAGCTCCATACTAACTCTTTCAATGTTTACACGCAAGATGTGAAGGTGAAATTCACCAACGGAAGAAGTAGACAATATCCCAGAAATGAACTCGAGACCCTGGTTACCTCCGAAAACGCGAGCTCAGGTCATTAACTTATACATCAGGAAAAATGAGCTGGGTCGCCACGTAAATATTGGTCGTCTCTCTGTGCAACAATGTGATTCATAGTAAACAACGTGAGCTCTAAGATATCAGTTATGTTGTGTGGTCGCTGGTCAAACGTGTGCTAAAGACGCCAAATCAATTTGAAGTACCACTTCTGCGAGCCAGTCTTTACAGAGATGACTGGATCTCTTACACTTCAATTTTTCTGACAAGTAGTATGAAGACCGATTATATACTTAGCACTGATTCTTTCAAGCTTTTGTTACGAATTATAAATTACCTCGATTTTACAGGGTGCATAATAAAGTTTGGTCGTGGCTTTGGGTGATGTTCATTAAGAACTTCACCTATATCTCCAGCACGAGATCGGTGAAGATCTTGATTAACATGCATATGCATTCAAATTTAGGTATAGCCGAATAAGCATGTCGGAATTGCTCTCTCATGTCGGTGGGTATTCGATATCTGGCTTTGCCGTTGATTAGATATCGATGAAATATAGCTTAGTGCAAAATTCCAGCCTGCGTCACCTTTTTCTACGCTAGTTATTGGGAATCAACACGGAGGCATGGCCTAGCGAATTGACTGGGAATGAGCAGTTAGATATTTGGCCACCAGAGGTCAGGGTGCCACATGTGAGTTCCCAATAGCGAAAAACATGATTTTTCGTTGTTTTTGGTCATCTCTGCTATTTTGTCATTTTGAAGTATCAATAAATTTCTGCTGGTCAAATTTTTACTACCATAACGTAACAACATTTTTAGTTCGCAACTGCACTCAAAAATCGAGTTTCACAAAATACGTGAAAATTCTGATATGGAAATTTTAACGGTTCTACTGAAAGGCCTAGAAATAAAAAATCTTTCGATGTATTTTTAGAAGTACCATCCGTTTAAAAATCAGAATTTAATGCGTCCCTCTTAAAAAAATCTATCTAGCATTTTCCTGCATAGAATATGTGATTCTTTGAGAGATATCGATTCGAAAATATGTTGTCGAAGTTCAAACACAACACCATAGGTATTTCAGGCTCAATTTGGTTATGCTCGTACAGACTGAAAGAAGTTTCCGATACTTTATTTGTCAAATCCCATCATCTTGAAAAGGCTAATCGAACAGTAACATCATTACTACACGGAGAGAAATATTGAGTAAGAACCACTTGAAACCTAAGCAATATTCACTTAAAAGACTAAGTAAGCCAGGCTGAGTGAAATTTATTGAGTCGGCTTGGTTGATATCACTCACGACTAAGTAAAATTCACTCAGTCATAAGTAAAATTCACTCAGTCATAAGTAAAATTCACTCAGTCATAAGTGAGATTCACTGAGTTAGTCGAGTCAATCTCACTTGATGCTTAGTCGAGTAAATGTTACTCGAGTAAATGAGTCGTTTCGACTCATCTTTTCTCTCCGTGTAGGGTGGGTCGAAAAACCCTTGATGTCGAAAATTGAGAACGGCTAGTGTCGAAAAGTTTCCTTGGAATATGAAACGAAAGCTCCATTTTTTTTGGGATTTTTATCTCGACTCCTTCCGCTCGACCAAGCGGCTTGAAGTTGCCAATATTTGAAACAAATCTCTAAACACTATTAAAAAAACTACAACCTTTTTTATCGTGATACCCTACTCTTTTCTCATCCGGGCTTGGGACCGGCAACGGCAGATTTTTTTTTTTTTTTTTTTTAATTTTTTTTTGTATTGGTCGTTCTTTTAATTATCATAGTAATTTAGACGTCTAATTACTTCAGAAATCTTTCTTACTATCAGGGCAGATTCAAGGGCAGCTCGAATGTAACCATCGCGCTGGTCCCGCCCAGATACTTTTATGAACTTGAGCCAGGACCTTTTACTTGCGAGCGCGACTTTGTTGAGTAGCCACCTAGCGGTGGATGATCGGACATGGAGTTACATACGCTCATGCATCAGATTATTCAGAAATTATAGATTAAGAAAAAAGGATGAAAAAAGAGGAGGGTATCACGATAAAAAGGGTTGTAGTTTTTTTTTAATAGTGTTTAGAGATTTGTTTCAAATATTGGCAACTTCAAGCCTCTTGGTCGAGCGGAAAGAGTCGAGATAAAAATCCCAAAAAAATGGAGCCTTCGTTTCACATCCCAAGGAAACTTTTCGACACTAGCCGTTTTCAATTTTCGACATCAAGGGTTTTTCGGCCCACCCTAATCATTACGTTTTCCATAGTTTATTATACAGGATTTACGAATAAAATGTGTTATGATCAAATTTCCTCTCTTTCAGGGTGCAAATGCACTTAGAAATCCTAAAATTGATTTGTCGGCAATCATGACGTGTTTTTAAACTGAATGGTTTATCAGATGGACGTCTGATCGCGAAATACACCTAAATCACGTGTTAGATATATTCTGTTAATTGAATCGTCTATTTCTTTCTTTGGTCACTTTTACCGTCACATTGTATCCGTAGACGTCATAAACGTGAATTTTAAGAGCCTCGTGTGGGTCAATTAGTTTTTTTTTTTTTTTTAATCTATTTTCTCCCACAGAGGTTAATGATAGAATTATATGATCTTGTCATACATTCTAGACTATTCAAAACAATTTTTGAGATTTGTTCTGAGACACCTTTCTCGTCCAATACAATATTCCCGAAAATTGCTAAAAATTGGTTGTACATTTTTTCAGATTAGACATCTCTTACCTCAAATGACACGAGAAAAAAATTCGTCACCTTATAGCATAGATATACAGGGTGATTCAGAATTCGTGACGAATCTCTTGAGGGGTTGATCCTTGTCAAAATTGGGATCGAAAGTTCCTCAGCGATTTTTCCGAAAAATTATTTTTTTCCTTGGAAATTTTTTTTTTTTTTTCAACACGTTTTTTTTTTTCATCATTCATCAATTCTAAAGAAGCTCATATGAGCGGATCCACGTCACTTCACTCAAAAAAAAACCGTCAAGTCACGGATCTTTGCGCCATTCGACATATCTTTAGTACTATGGGAAAAAAAAATACGACTTCAGGGATTTTGAAAAATTTTCAAAAATGGCGGAGTTAGAGCTATTTGAATGTTGGTAAGTCGCTGTTGCACCGCTATGTTTTAAAATTCATATCTCCGAAAGTATTCACCCTAGCGGACTGATCCTGGAATCATTTTGTTCGTAAAAGAATGCGCTTTCATAAAAAAATGTTGTTTTTAGAAAAAAAAATTCTTTCCATTTTTTTTTGTCGTTTTTATTTTTAATTTCGCTGCCATTTCCGCGGGACCTACAGGAATCCATGGAGATAATTTTTTTCGGATAGCCGAATCTTTCCCCTTCAACCCTTAAAAAACAAATTCATGGAGAACCTATTTGGGCCGGAGAAAAAAAATAAAACGTCTTGTCGCGCGTCGCCGCGCGCGTCAATCTACGTCCGCGCGGCGAGCTCCTTGTGTTGCGTAGTGGGGTTAAATTACATTTGATGCTTCTCTACTTACCCGGGCTATTCATTCTCCGAAAATAGTTGTTTAACCACCTTAGCCTTCGGTTATCCGTCTACTGGTCATGTTTTCATGTTTTTCGAAGTCACCAACTGCACAAACTCTGAACGTTTTGTGTTAAATATCTAAAAGTAACTAATCCTTTCAATTGTATCGGAATATAATCCCTCAATCTACGGGGTTGTTTTGATAATTTCATCAGCGATGTTACTTATAAACAGTGGATATCAGTGGATCGAACGCCTTTGGAGACACTTACCAAAAAGTCCGAGGATTTTGTGGATAACTTCTGTGATCAATTGTCAAAATTGGTTGCACATGATTTCATTGCGAAGCAGCAAAGTAGTTATTGGCAGAAGATGAAAGAGAGCTTGAAAGTTGGCGAATTTTTAGTGGTATGCGATTTCGCTGAGAATTATGCATTTGTTGTACAAGATTCCACGCAAGGGTTTCACTGGAGCAATAATCAGGCGACTATTCACCCAATCGTGGTTTACTATAAAAGTTACGGTGACGACCAGTTGAGACATTTTAGTTTTGTGATAATTTCAGAGCATCTAAAACATAATACAGTTGCGGTTCATTTATTTCAAAAAAAATTAGTCAACTTCATGAAAGAGAAGTTCCAAGATTCAATTCCCATAGAAAAAATAATTTATTTCTCTGATGGAGCAGCTTCCCAATATAAGAACAAAAAGAATTTTATAAATTTAACACATCACTTTGAAGACTTCCAATGCCACGCCGAATGGAATTTCTTTGCTACATCACGTGGAAAAGGGCCGTGTGATGGAGTAGGTGGAACTGTTAAGAGATTAGCTTCACGTGCGAGTTTACAACTGATTGGCAACTCTGATCCTATTCAAACACCGCTGGATCTATATAATTGGGCATGTTCTTATTTTCGAAGCATATCTTTTGCGTACTGTACGGCTGTAGAACATCAAGCGGAAGAATCTATTCTACAAAATCAATTTGATAAAGCCTTGACAGTTCGTGGCACTCTGAAATTACATGCGGTCATTCCAATATCTCATAAACTCGTCAAAACAAAATTATTTTCCGCATCAGAAAATTTTGAATCCATGAAAATTATGAATTAATTTCAAACAGAGGTGTCCTACACTAAGTGCCATCGAGCAAATCATCGCTAGAAACATCGGCCCTTTTCAGAGCCACCAAAATATTGCAAAAGATCGGCGCGGGGCGACGCGCGACAAGACGTTTTATTTTTTTTCTCCGGCCCAAATAGGTTCTCCATGAATTTTTTTTTTTAGGGCTGAAGGGGAAAGATTCGGCTATCCGAAAAAAATTATCTCCATGGATTCCTGTAGGTCCCGCGGAAATGGCAGCGAAATTAAAAATAAAAACGACGAAAAAAAATGGAAAGAATTTTTTTTTTTAAACAACATTTTTTTTATGAAAGCGCATTCTTTTACGAACAAAATGATTCCAGGATCAGTCCGCTCCGATAAATACTTTCGGAGATATGAATTTTCAAACATAGCGGTGCAACAGCGACTTACCAACATTCAAATAGCTCTAACTCCGCCATTTTTGAAAATTTTTCAAAATTCCTGAAGTCGTATTTTTTTTTCCCATAGTACTAAAGATATGTCGAATGGCGCAAAGATCCGTGACTTGACGGTTTTTTTTTTTAGTGAAGTGACGTGGATCCGCTCATATGATGCCAATGATTTTTTTTCCTCAATATCAGAGAGATTTCTCGATAAAAGTTTCTGTTTTGGTGAAAGATGTTGAAAAAATGTGTCATGGTTCCGAGGGACAAAACCATTTTACGGAAAAATGGCTGAGGAACTTTCGATCCTAATTTCGACAAGGATCAACCCCTTAAGAGATTCGTCACGAATTCTGAATCACCCTGTATAATAGGGCTATATGAGCAATTCCACGTCAGACCGGACAGCTTTCTGACCTCGATGTTACCGATTTCGCTATCATTTTTTTTACGGGTTCTATGGAACAATTAAATTCATCAAACGATTTTTTTTTTTTTTTTTTAGCCCCTATTTTCCAAGTTACACGGGGGGGAAATTCACGAAAAAGAGCCAAAAATCGAAAACATACTCCTCTTCAAACGGTCATATCTTTGATTGTATTCATCCTAAAGACTTCATCCAAGAACCATTTCAAATCTATTGAAAGACACTATTATAATATATTTATTTAATTTCGCGGTAACAAACAATTCTATTTGTTATAAACAAATATATTATTCAAACGTGATTTTCAACGCAAATACCAAGCGATAAAATTATCAAAAAAATATGAGCGTATTCCTTGATCAATTCTCTACGAAATCGTTAAGTCAATTTTATGGAGAACCGATGGGAACCATGTTAAAACGATTTAATTATAAGCGACGGCGCGCGCTGCCACCCAAAAACCCGGTTCAGGTACGTGTGGCTAGCATGAGAAAGCATCGGTGGGCATGTTCGCGGTCACATCTTTGGTTGTTTTTATCCGAAAGACTTCTTCCTAGAACCATTTCAAAGCTATTGAATGCCACTATTTCTATACAGTGAAGAAATCTTGATACTGCACAGTCAAAGTGCCTGACTGCGCATGCGCGAGTTTCGTCGTCCGCTGAGGCAGGTTAGCCATCCCGAGTTTTAGCTGTCAAACTTTGTTTTTGGCGGCGATGTAATTGATACGAATTTTTGAGGTTATAATCTCAAATAATTGCGTTAGCGATTCGGAAAGGCTTGAAAAGCTTTATTGAAACTTGATGTTCGACTGTCGCAATTTATTTCGAACAGTTGATTGCTCGCTTCGATTCGATTTATCCGTTTATTTTTCAAGGATTTGTTTCATCGAATTAAAATTGAAAACTAGTGGTCTTATAATGGGTGGTTGGAAAAAAACGAAGCAGGTAGGTGTGAACAGTTTATTAAATTGTATTAATTTGATACAGTATAATTAATCCAAATTCTTGATCGATCAACAGGAAATGTTGGTGAATAAATGCTGTTGAACTAGAAAATTCAAGAATGAGTTTGTAACAGCCAAATCATTGCATCTTCTGAGTAACTTTCTCGCTAGGAAGAAACATTCATTTGACGAGTTCTGAAAATGAATAGTACCAAACTGATCGCTGAAGAAGTTTGAATATGTTATCTCTAGTGGAATTTTGATTTTCTATTTTGGTGAGTCTACTTTAATAAAGTTTCTAATAAATCTACTCCAATTTCAACTCAAAAATTATTGTGAGTGGTAAAAATTTTTTAATCAAGCAGAGTTTATCCTGTGAATTGTTAACAATGTTCGAGTGAATAAATAAAGTAGGCCCCATACTGAAATTAAAGATTAGTAACGTCGGTCATTTTGAGTTATTTCTGAATTCCATGTTATTGCTGTTTGAAACAAAAGAAAGCTCACCCGCAGAGTTAAAATAGAATCAGAAATGCAGATAGTATCCTGCAATGAGTTGAAAATCTAGAATTCCAAAATGTTTCTCAGCGTCACAACTTTGCTTTCAGGCCATCTCATGCTTTTAGAGATTGTTCGGAGCACTACGATGAAGATATTGGTGTATCTGATGCGAGGGGAAACTTCAGTGAAATTATAATATAAACGATTTTATCGTTTTTCAAAATACTAAAAAGAATGTAATTAAAAACTCCCTGCGTCAAAATTTAGATTATGGTAGTGTCTATTGAAAAAAAATGTCAATCCTCTAAGTTAAAAGTGGATGCGCAAGGAACCTTTTGCAGAAAATTTTCTGCGCACCGCTGCCAAAAACTCCTTGCGTATACACTTTCAACTTAGAGAATTCAAATTTTTTTCCATACACATACTACCATAATCCAAATTTTGATGCAGGGAATTTTTGATTGGATATTTTTTAGTAATTTCAAAAA
Organism: Tenthredo mesomela; assembly: GCA_943736025.1. Classification (NCBI taxonomy): domain Eukaryota; kingdom Metazoa; phylum Arthropoda; class Insecta; order Hymenoptera; family Tenthredinidae; genus Tenthredo; species Tenthredo mesomela. The sequence goes on along the minus strand of OX031014.1, from coordinate 14,764,306 downwards.
TAAAAATATCGTTTTTATCAAAATAAATAAATATCGAATTTTCATAACGTTAATGAAAATTTTCTTTGCGAATCTGGAGAAACAATAGACTTGAACCTCAATCTGATAATCTTCATCGCAGTGCTCCGTCACTCTGACAATGCTCGCTGATAATACTGTTTGAACTTCAGTAATGGTAGACGGTGTCGAATGATTCCTTGACAAAATGAAGTATCAGCAACGGTCAAATGACAAACTCATTATCATTGACTTTATCAAAGTAAGATGATCAAATATCCAAACACCGAGATCTGTACAGTGTTGAGCCTTTAATTTTGCCTCGATTGATGTAAAGACGGAGGTGATGGTCCGACAAAATTCATTTCAACACCTAGGGTCCGATAGAACGGCCAGACCGAGTAGCTGGAATGGTGGCACTGATCGAAAAACCATAGTCCTTGTTGCCAGAAAGTTTCGATCATCAGGTAAGTCAGGATTTTCCTTCCGTTGATCAACGTTGAAACCTTGAGCCTCCTAGAAGAATGAATTTCATCAATGAATACATGCCAAGATCCCGTATCACTCATAGATCACAGAATTAGAAATGTACTTATGACCCCTGATGACTACTGAACTTTAACGTTGACAACAGTAGTTCCACTTCATTGTTTGATGGTTTCATAGCCGAAAATTGAATCAACTAATTTCCAATTAAGTCCATTATCATGAGAGGTGAAGCTGCAAAATTTTTCATTATTAATAATTTATCGAACTTATACTCAAACCGCGATTTGCGAACTTTACGACACTCATGTAAGGTTAACCAAATTCATCACCTTGACCCTCATTAAACGATACGAGCTAATTTAACGTCACTGATCGCATCGCGAACTACTTCCATGTTCTTTTACCTCATCCTATCGAGGGATATCGAATTCCTGAAATTCGGCAAAAGATCGCCACGAGATATTCAAACAGACATTAGTATCTTGCCATCATGGTGCGTGCAGTTTGTAAACATTACGAGGCGCGCGCGGGCTCGGAAGCCGCAGGCATTCAAAATATCGTTGACCTTGCTACCAGAATGCGATTGGATGATGGCAACAGTCCAGAATAGTATCAGCCAATCGTCTGTCTGTAGAATCTCGTTGTAAGTTTTTCCCCCTAATAATAAACAAACGCGCGCGAGTGAATTGAGCAGTTTGCAGAAATATCGCGCGTATTCAACCTCGTGTTTGTTAAGTACCTCGATCGTTTTGTGAAGATTTTATCGGCCTGAAAATGCCTAATTACGTTTATACTGTGCAGGAAAGAGTAGAGCTGGTGACCCATCATCTTCAGGGCCTTAGTTATCGTGAAAATAGGGACCATTTCGCGGCCGCATACCCGGGTAGACCAATACCATCACCCAACACAATCCGCAATATGGTCCGGAAATTTCAAGAAACGGGAACTGTCGATGGAAAGCTCATCAAGGTAACTCAGCCCAATCGTCAGCTAAGTTGGGATATCAAGCTGGACACCTGCTTGACCGTCGAAGAAGATCCTACGAAGCCAACCAGCCGCATTGCCCAGGAGTTGGGGATTAGCAAGACGTCGGTCAGAAGCATACTGCGTGAAGCTAAGTATTTTCCTTACAAGTTTGAGACCCATCAGGAACTTTTGGCTGGTGATGACGATAATCGTCTTCGTTTCAGTCAAGAGATGATGGACCGTCTGGATGCAGACGAAGGGCTTGCGAGGCGTATTTGTTTCTCTGACGAAAGCACTGTGATGCTCGTCGGGAAGCCGAACAGGCAGAACACCAGGACCTGGAGCCAAATTAACCCTCGTCTGTTCTTTCAGGTGGGTACGCAGTATCCGTTGAAACTCAACGTCTGGCTTGGCGTAATAGCTAATCGACTCATTGGGCCGTTTTTCATCGACGGAAATCTCAACGGTGACAAGTATCTCCGGCTGCTGAGAGTGCACATCGTTCCAGCTCTTAGACTCATCGAAGAAGAAATTGTGAATCAATATTACTATTCAGAGAGGATTTTTTTTAAATTAAATATTTCATGTATTTTCTGAAAGTAACACAATTTTCATCTGAATTCAAGGGCGAAGAAGTCTGGTTCCAGCAGGATGGAGCCCCACCGCACTTCACACGAGCCGTTCGAGATTATCTCGATCAGGAGTTTCCTGGTCGTTGGATCGGTAGGGGAAGCCCTACAGTACAATGGCCTGCTCGTTCGCCTGACCTATCACCTCTGGACTATGGTTTATGGGGCCATTTGAAGAACGTCCTCTATGCGCAAGGTAGAATTGAAGACCTTGCCGCGCTGCGAGCTAGGATCTTGGAGATCCTTCGGAGCCTGTCACCGGATGTGATTTCCAACACGACGAACGCCTTTTACGATCGGCTAGGCTACTGTGCTGCAGCCGCAGGAGGACACTTCGAACACCTCTTGAACGGGAACCACTGGCCGGAGAATGGGTAGGCAGGATGGTGGAGATTGGTCTCCCAGAGTTGTGGGGCGATTGTGCCGTAAGTTGTCGTTTTGTTTAATAATTTTACTATGGTGACATGAATTACGCTTTAATTAACTGTTGTTCTTTTCCTCATTTTCTTCTTGAATTGATGGGAAATTCTTCTTCGTTAATGGACCATTGATTACTGTGCCCTGGAGCTGCGTGAAATTCACCAACTATTTGATGAAGCCAACGAAGGGTCTGTGAAAGGCCGCATCAGGTACGTCTGCAGTAAATTTAGACTCTTTGAACTTATCAATTTCAAGTATGAGCTAGATAATTTTTTTTAACTCTTTCTCACTAATTCCACTTGTGAATTTCATGTTCATCGGCACTGATTACTGGCCTCCGGAGCACTGCGCTGTGACGAATCCACTCCGAGTTACCTGCTATCTGAATTCAACAATTCATTGATTTTTTACATAATGTAATAATAAAGAAAATTTCCATAATAAACGTTATTTTCACTCACCGGCCTCAGTTTGTCCAGACTGCCGGCAGGGCCGGAACTACACTGGGGCAGGCGGGGCAATGCCCCGGGGCCCCTGACCTGAAGGGGCCCCTTGGCCGAGGATGAAAAAAAAAATTTGAAAAAAAAATTAGATCAACCGGATCTAAAATTGAAAAAAAAGTTGAATAAAAAATAAAAATCCATTAAAAAAATTCATAAATGGCGGGGGAGGGGCCCCAAATTTTGTTTTGCCCCGGGGCCTCCTCAGTCCAAGTTCCGGCCCTGACTGCCGGTTAATAATAATTTTTCCGATTTGATTTTAGATTTCATACTTTCAATAAATAATTCCAAGATGAGTTTTGTAGCGATTGATTTTGTGTTTACATCAAATCCTTTGTTGCGCCTGAATTATCTTCCGATATGGACTATTTTATTCAAGATTGCTATTCGATGCCACTTTTATTTTGATAATTCACGTTAAATAAAAATAAACAACAACATAACCTCAACTGACTAGTCTACGCGCGAAAGTTTGACAGCTCTTGCTTCATTTCTCGCAAGTTGGCACCCCTGCCTCATACGTCATAATATTATCGCGGGACCATCTCACCGACCAATAAAATTGAATTATTTGGCGCATGCGCAGTTAGGCGCATCGACTGTGCAGTATCAAGGTTTCTTCCCTGTATATTTATTTAATTCTGCAGTAACAAACAATTCTATTTGTTATAAACAAATATATTATTCAAACGTGATTTTCAAAGCAAAGGCCACGCGATAACATTCTCAAAAAAATATGAGCGTATTCCTTGATCAATTCTCTACAAAATCGTTAAGTCAATTTCATGAAGAAACGATGGAAACCATGTGAAAACGATTTATTTATAAGCGACGGCGCGCGCTGCCGCTGAAAGACCCGGCTCGGGTACGGTTTTTCGGTGGCAGCGCGCGCCGTCGCTTATAAATAAATCGTTTTAACATGGTCCCCATCGGTTCTCCATAAAATTGACTCAACGATTTCGTAGAGAATTGATCAAGGAATACGCTCATATTTTTTTGATGATTTTATCGCTTGGTATTTGCGTTGAAAATCACGTTTGAATAATATATTTGTTTATAACAAATAAAATTGTTTGTTACCGCGAAATCAAATAAATATATTATAATAGTGTCATTCAATAGCTTTGAAATGGTTCTTGGATGAAGTCTCTAGGATGAATACAATCAAAGATATGACCGTTTGAAGAGGAGTGTGTTTTCGATTTTTGGCTCTTTTTCGTGAATTTCACCCCCGTGTAACTTGGAAAATAGGGGCCAAAAAAAAAACAAAAAATTGGTTGATGAATTTATTTGTTCCATAGAACCCGTAAAAAAAATGATAACGAAATCGGTAACATCGAGGTCATTTTTTGATTTATTTTGTCCGGTCTGACGTGGAATGGCTCATATACAGGGTGTCCCAACTTAAAGTACGCATTACGTTTTCAGCCGACCTAACGTTTCAATTGGAAAATGTGTCCTACAAAAGTTGTCCGGTTCAGAGGGGGACACACGAAGAATTTTCTTTTTGCGGTCCAGCATCATAATTGGTGATGCTGTGGAGGATGGACCAGTTTTTTCAAATGAAATCATACATTTTTGTTGCAACTCAAATATTCTCTATTCAAAAATGTACAACTTTCTCAGGAAACTTTTTTTTTTTGTAAAATGAATAGTTCGTGAGATAGAACAAAAAAACAAATACCACCTTTAACAGCAAAACCTCTCTATGATATGTGTGATATGTCGGAGCATGAGTGGGGTGACTACAGATGTCCAAAAATACCACCATCCAGAGCAAGACACGCTCTTACTCGCTTTTCGAAGCTCTGCGCCGTTTTCAAAAGGATTGCCCAGGGCTTCGAAAAGCGAGTGAGAGCATGTCTTGCTCTTGATGGTGGTATTTTTGAACATCTGTAGTTACCCCACTGATGCTCCGACATATCACACATATCACAGAGAGATTTCGCTGTTGATGGTGGTATTTGTTTATTTGTTCTATCTCACGAACTATTCATTTTACAAAAAAAAGTTTCCTGAGAAAATTGTACATTTTTGAATAGAGAATATTTGAGTTGCAACAAAAATGTATAATTCCATTTGAAAAAACTGGTCCATCCTCCACAGCATCACCAATTATGATGCTGGACCGCAAAAAGAAAATTCTTCATGTGTCCCCCTCTGAACCGGACAACTTTTGTAGGGCACATTTTCCAATTAAAACGTTAGGTCGGCTGAAAACGTAATGCATCTTTTAAAATGGGACACCCTGTATATAGAATTAGCTATAGGCTAGAATTTCATTTGCGATCCCCTCGAAACGAATTTGAAATTTGAGGATCACACACAATTTGATTTTTTCGTGGTCGTTTATTGTACAATTATTTTGCGAAAATGCCAAAGATGCGTCATGTCGGGGTTTTTTACTGTTTTTCAAGTAATTAACGTAGAAGAGAGAGAGAAAGCTAGTCTAAAGTGAAACTCGATGAGCAGCCACCTCCACGGGGCGAATTATTTTCGTAGAAAAATCAGCTAACAAAAAAAGCGCAATTTGATAACAAATATTCGATCTTTAACTGAGAGTAGATGGAAATGTATTTTTCATTGTTTTGATCAGATCTCGGCAACTCGAGATATTGTGCTAAAATATCAATTTTTCACACATGCTACCCTTGCAGCAAGAGAGAACCGTAAGTGGAAGCGTCCCCCCTCGCCATCAAATCCCCTTACAACCACGAAAAATACTCATTGAAAGGGTCAGACTGAAGAGGGTATACGTGCCAAAGTGTGAGATTTTGAGATACCTTTCAAACACCCGAGAAACTTTGAACTCTGAAATTGTACTCATATCGAAATTCCGACATCCGTCATTATGCTCTCTTCGCTCTAATCCCTTCTATTGTTTACTTCTGCTTTAAACTTTCAGCGAATAGCTCAACTTTTAGCGGATAACATACCTATTTGGTCCCAAAAAGGCAACATTTATTTCTGCGCATATGAACAAACTGAAACGTATAAGTGATAAAATTTGAAAGTTCCAGAGGCACCACTGAAAGACCAGAGAAATCTTTTAAAAGTCCAAAATTGTATTTATCGCGGAATTTCACATTTTCTAACTTTCGCCTTATTTTTCATTGCAAGCCGCGCTCATGTCATTCCTATATTTTTCGAAACTGTGAAAATTTTTCCAGTATCTTGCGGGTCGAATTCGCAAATCTGCGGCCCAAGCTAGTGCGCGTTGCATGACATTTCTCCATCGCCAAACCTTGAGTATGCGTGATTTATTCACAAAATTCGTAGGAACTTCAAGTGGTGAAAATCAATCTCGCAATTCGCAAAATATTGCAATGGTGGTTTAGAATTATTGACTCTACGGCACTGGGTTTATGTTGATTTGAAGACCGACAGACAACGAGTGAATTTCATTTGGTTTAATCCGATCTACTTCTTAGGCATAGTCCAACACATATCATCCGACGCCTTGAATTCATTTTTACTGACATTGAAGAGTATACTGAAACCTGGGAGTGCGGCGGGCACCTTTAACCCTTTGTTGCATAGTGTTGTTGTACAACAACACCTTTTCTAATTCAGTTTTTGAATATTATAACATATATTTCATACAAATAAATAAATAAATAAATAAATTAAATAAATTTCATAGGCAAATGTATGCATGAAAGGGTTGACAATTTTCTGCTCGCAATTTATTTTCATGTAGAAGATTTGATTATTTATTAGTCCGAGAACAAAGTCCAATCTCCTCAAAAATAAAGGATATGAAAAATTTAGAAAAGAAAACATTCGACAATTAAAAAATTCAGGATATCAGAACATCAAACTTTTTTTCAAAGCATATAATTCTCAAAATTTTCAAATTTTCTAAATTTATTTAACATTTTTCAGAAATAGTCGAAACTTTTCGAATACCACCATTTTCAAAGTATTGGAGTATTCGATGAAAATACAAATTCAATAACGAAGAAAAATGTTCATGAAATCCAAATTTCAATCATTAAAATTCTTATTGACGCAATTGTATAGCATATACCTATAACTGCAGGCATTCCAAAACTGATGATCTAAGAAGAACATTAAATTTTTTTGTTTACTTCTCTTCTGCAAACGATAGTATTTCATAATTCGAAAACTTAGAAAAATTATATCTTCGGATAATTCTGACCTGATTTAAGGGGGTATCCCCACCTTTAAATGAGTTAACATTCTAAGAAAGAGATTGATATTTTACAGCGAATTTGAGAGTCTGATCAAATCCAAAAAAATCAAGAAGTTTAGGGAGAGTTTGACCCTCATTATCCATACTTAACATTGAATATTATTTTGAGTCTATTAGTAGTTACGCTGAATATAGAAAAATACAAAATTACTCGGTTGTCGCAAAGAATCAGTAGTACCGTTGGATCGATTTTGGAATTTTTGGTCTTCAATTGTTCAGAAGAGATGCCTCTATCATATGAACATAGAACTTTTTGATATGACTATTTTTGGTTGAGATAATAGAAAAAATAGAGAAAAAAAATTGAAGAATTAGAAAAATCTCAGTAAAAACTAAGCGAATCAGGCAATTTTCGCGATATCAAAAAGTTCTATGTTCATATGATAGAGGCATCTCTTCTCAACAATTGAGGACCAAAAATTCCAGAATCGATCCAACGGTACTACTGATTCTTTGCGACAACCGAGTAATTTTGTATTTATCTATATTCAGCGTAACTACTATTAGACTCAAAGTAATATCCAATGTTAAGTATGGATAATGAGGGTCAAACCCTCCCTCAACTTCATGATTTTTTTGGATTTGATCAGACTCTCAAATTCGCTGTAAAATATCAATCTCTTTCTCAGAATGTTGACCTATTTAAAAGTGGGGATACCCCCTTAAGTGTTCGTGTGTTCAAAATTTTAATAATTTTTATTTTACGCGGTAACTTATTAATGAAATCGATGTTGGGTAAACAGGGTATTCCAGAATGAGGTGGTCAGAGTATCATCAAACACTAAGACGAGAATTATCAATGATGAAATGGCGATGAGAGCGACTGTTTTCAGATAGTAGTCGTTTAAAGTTAGCCAGTTGGAGAGCAGATAAGCGACGGCTCCAGGGTCGCTGACTAAATTTTCTCACGAACATTCGAATTCTTTTGTTTTCATTCCATCGCCTGTACATAGCTCAGCTACAAACAGCCAACCAGCCGCTGCCATAGCGGTCTGATTGTCGTCGATTGTGGTCTAAAGCCGGCGACACAAACTTTTCGTGTCGGCTCACCTACGGGGATCGTGACCAGTGTACAGTCACTCACACGCAGCGCTGACCAATCACAGCTATGTGTGAGCGATCGTGGCGCCTGTAGGTGAAGCGAACACGGGACACAAAAAGCCTGTGTGGCCGGCTTCAAGCATTGCGAAAGATCCGCTAGGACGGTGGCCGCAGCCCTGGAGCCGCCTCTTATCTATGTTCCTATTGGCTAACTTCAAACGGTCCTATCTAAAAACGGTCGTCCCTTCAACATTTCGTCAATAACAAGTTTCCCCTTCAATTTTGACGAGGAATCCACTGAAATCAGGAAACTCCTTCATTCCGGAACACCCTGTATAATGCACAGCGCCGCATGGCCGTTGCATCGGTTGCCAAACTGAAACTAATGGTGGTCGTCTATTGCAAGCCGATGTTCAACTGTTGCATCGGATGCTGACATCTTACCAGGGGGCTGATTCTGTAACTTCATAACTGCAGAACAGCTGCAGAATAGTCTAGTCAATAGAAGAAAAAGAAGGCGATTTCGTGACAAAAATCCCACCTGAAATCTGATTGTGCCACGTTTTGAAGAACGGTTCACAGATGAAAACGTACGTGTTTCCAACTCCTAGTTTTTTCCGGCTGTTTTTTAAACAATGTTCAAAGACGAAAAATCCGTTTTTTTTTTTGTAGTTTTTCGCTTTTGGGATGGAAACTGATGGAGCAATCTTGGTACTCCAATGAGAAAAGTTGTAGAGAATTGAACAACCTTCAAAATGAGCCTCTGATGGACTCCATCGGGGCATTTTTAACCGAGAAAAATCGAAAAAACCTTTAAAAAAAAGGTGTTTTTTCAAAAATGCATAACTCCGCCATTTTACAAGTCGTAGCATAAGCCTTTCGCGACGTAGTAATGAATAACATTTAGATAACGCGGGCGAAAAATGGGCACTGTCGGATAAGTAGTTTTTGCACAATTGCAAATTAAATTTTTTTATGCATCATTTCCGATGAGCCACCCTTGCTCGAGAAGTGGTCCGATCTTAATTTTTCAAATCGATTTTGAAACTAGACTATATTCCCTACAAATCGTTCATTTATAATTTGTCGCTATTTCGCGTCGAAATAGGTGAAAAATGCATCCAAACATGGGCATGAACGTCGGAGCGCGAGAAAGTAGGCGAGTGGTGGGGGCGGTCGACTGCGGCGGAGAAGCGTATATATAGTAATAGAGCACCTTCATTATACTCTCGCCTACTTTCTCGCGCTCCGACGTTCATGCCCATGTTTGGATGCATTTTTCACCTATTTCGACGCGAAATAGCGACAAATTATAAATGAACGATTTGTAGGGAATATAGTCTAGTTTCAAAATCGATTTGAAAAATTAAGATCGGACCACTTCTCGAGCAAGGGTGGCTCATCGGAAATGATGCATAAAAAAATTCAATTTGCAATTGTGCAAAAACTACTTATCCGACAGTGCCCATTTTTCGCCCACGTTATCTAAATGTTATTCACTACTACGTCGCGAAAGGCTTATGCTACGACTTGTAAAATGGCGGAGTTATGAATTTTTGAAAAAACACCTTTTTTAAAAGGTTTTTTCGATTTTTCTCGGTTAAAAATGCCCCGATCGAGTCCATCAGAGGCTCATTTTGAAGGTTGTTCAATTCTCTACAACTTTTCTCATTGGAGTACCAAGATTGCTCCATCAGTTTCCATCCCAGAAGCGAAAAACTACAAAAAAAACGGATTTTTCGTCTTTGAACATTGTTTAAAAAACAGCCGGAAAAAACTAGGAGTTGAAAACACGTACGTTTTCATCTGTGAACCGTTCTTCAAAACGTGGCACAATCAGATTTCAGGTGGGATTTTTGTCACGGAAAAATCTCTATTGACTGGACTAGAAAACAATGTCAATCCATCAAATAGGAGCAGCTCATTGGCAGCCGCCTATTGTTTTTCGTGATTTCAGTGCTATTTTGCCGTTATTTCCGCAGTTATGAATTACAGAATCACTTCCCTGGGCTGTTGATATCTTACCAATATCATAATGACGCTGACCTAATCTATCAGAACTACGGCTGTTCAAATTCGTTTCTGAATTTCCGACATTGGTCAATATCAACACCGAACTACCGAAATCGAAACTTTGAACTACCAATCCTGAAATATCGCGCATTACACAGTACATATTCCGTTCACACTACCTGCCTCGATAGTCCAGACAGTCACTCAACGTGTGCTTGGACATCGTCTTTTGGTTATTATCGGCATAACAGTATTTTGTCAGGCCGAAAATACCGAATGAAGAATGAATGCCCAAGATCGGTATAAAAATGTTGAAATTGAACAGTTCTAGAATATTCCCTGGGTGGCATAACAGATCCCAGGTGTAAATAAAACATTGGCCCAGTCTTGTGCAGGGATTGGTACCTCTATTGCCCACCCTCGGCGCAAGCTTGGCAAGCAACACTGGGCCAATGATGAAATAACAAGATCGTACCAGCTTCGCTATATTGTAGATGCCAATGCTAGTTACCGGCCTTGGTTTATCGAGGCAAGATTGGCTTCCAATTATTTCGATGCCATGTGCACAGTTCCGGAGATCATAGGCTTTGTTACGAGCGATAGAGATCAAATGATTAACGTTTTTAATTATCAATGTAAGACACAAACAATGTTACAAAATATCTTTAGGATACGTAAAAATAAACGATTTCCAACTCAAATCAAAATAAGTGAAAGAAAACCCAATTACACTTTTTAGGTTTAATCTTTTACATTGGTCTATCTTCAATGCATCTTCAACAAAGCGGGAAATACTAATTCCATCCATTTGATTTTCTAATCGTATAACTTATTTGCGTAATAACCGGGATTTGTACAATTACGAATGATTCATCAACTGTTACTACACAAATCAAAAATCCATCCTTAAGGGGAAATGAAAGGTGGATTATACACCTCGAATTTTCGGCAGCCCGTTTGTCAGCTAAAACACATGCGATCGATGTGAAATTGATATCAGTGACGCAGAAAAAGTGCACGGAGAGCATGACGCTCTTGGATTTTCGAAAAGCGATAGTGTTTCGGGTGTTTTCATATTTATCGAGTACAACGTCAGCATCAACGATTATTCGTTACAGAGCACTCTTGATAGAAATCCGTAAAATTTGTTTCGATTTTCGAAAATCAAAGAGCGTCATGCCCTCCGTGCACTTTTTCTGCGTCATTAATATCAACTTCACATCGATCGGATGTGTTTTAGCTGGGAAACGCGTTGCCAAAAATTCCAAGTGTATAATCCACCTTTCATTTCCCGTTAATAGTTATATGATTTCCAGCCATGGCTCGGTCATTACTCGGTCTAATGATAACCATATATGCACAGGGGAAGCACACTTGGGAAGACGTGGAAGATACAAGATATGACTGTGAGCCTTTGAAAGAAAACAGACCTAGCGGCGTAGAGCACATTATTCAAACTCGTAAATTCAAACCCTACACATACCAAATAAATTTACCGTACGTGAACTTACAGAAATCATGTCAGATTTTGTTATTTTTTATGCAGCGAGGTCTTCCATTATTGGGAAATAACAAGAAACAAAGATAAACTACAATAACAATTCCTTATTAGTTTCAAACCGCGACTCTGTGTTTCCTGTACGTAGCGAGGTAACTACAGGGTGATGATGCTGACATTTTCATGCCGCCTTTGCCCATGTTTTCATTTACAAACTTCCAAATTTTTGTGTGTTCATTCCTTACTTTACTATAGCTAATGTTTACATTTTCAAAAGTGCATTCAAGATGCGTTGCAAGTTGACCGTTATCTACGAACGACATTATTGATTCTGTCGATGGGTGGAATTGAACAGATCTCAATGAAGTTGGCAAATTGGAAAAGTCCAACCACCAGATACAAATAGACGATATAACATTTCATATAACAACTGCATCCTTCATATAATGAGGTTATTTCTGGATTCTCATTCAGTTGTGCATAACAACTTTTCGTTCATTAACTATTCGAGGTCAGCGTCAGTCGCAATTTTAAACGACACCTTGCTGGACATTTTCCGCATTGCCTGCCTATTTGCGATTTGTTTACATCGGTCCTCGACAAAATCAACCTGGCCGAGTGTATGTATTTAGTTTTGCAATGATTGAATTGTAAATGCAATTGCATGTGCAATGATTAAATTGTAAGGCAAATGTGCATGCGATCAATCGGTGATTCAAGGCAGATATTTGATAAATCATAAAAATAATTTTCGTTTGTTCTGTTTTCGAGATGACATGTTTTCTTTTTATAAAGTATATGATTGTTTCTATATTAAAAACGATCTTTGCGCTCGTCGAGATGCTCGTCGAATTCCTCAAAAAATGAATTAAAAATTACCCGAGCACGATATCGATACTATAATTGATTATTAAAATAACAAGTTTATAAATCTGTTTTTTAACTAATCCGTGCTACTTCCTCCTGCACCGGTGAGTACAGAAGCGTTTCATTTGGCTCGAAAGATAAAGAAAGGAATAAATTCGCGAATTAGGTTGGCCACTAAGGACATATTCGTTTTCAGGTATACAAAAATTGCGATTTTTTTTTCCCGAACTTCAACAAATATTGTTTGCGTTATTTGACATTTGAACCGAGAATATTTCCAGCATATATTCAAATAGAATTAGAGCACAGAGAAAAATTTCTGGATATTTCTTTTGCAATTGTCGGAAGAGATATTCATTATTTTCTTATATTTATTGCAAAGATCCATTAATTTACTGTCCATCGATTTCTCGGAGTTCAAATGTGCGATTAGATCTACAGTAGGACCTCGACTATCTGGGAGCGGATTAACGGAGAAGCAGATGATACGGAATAGTCATAAATCGATCTTGTTTCTAATGAGTTTTTTTGCAAAAATTTATTAGTAAGCTACGTGAAAATACTAAACAGACAAACATTGACACTAGAAAAGTTGATTCTACGAAAAAGCCTTAATAATATTTTGGATGTGTTATGATTAATAAATAATTAATAAAAACCATCGATTTGTATAAAAATAAGATTTATATGATAAGCGGATTTTTCGTGATTTGAACTAATCGAGGTTCTACTGTATTACCACGAATCAAATTTTTTTCTAAGTTGTCCATCGCTAACTCTAATCTATCAACTTCTATGACAACGTACTTTTTAATTCATTACCAGCTATGTAAACAATTTTGCGCGAAGCTGCCTGAATATCACATTCGAAGCTCAATAGAGAATATTAGGTCGTAGCATATTGAATGTAAGTATATGCTCTATTTTCAATTCTGCAAATTTGTTTGGCAACACGTCATTATCTTGGCTCATACAATCTTTTGTATGCGTATATCGCTGCCTTGAGCGAAAAATAGTTGCGAAAAAAGAGGGAACTGCACTGTAATCTATCGATAAGAAAGAGATTTGCCACCTTGCGCACAAATTCTAAACGTAAGAGTAGCAGTTTTCGTTTCAACTAGTTAGCACTTCTAAGACATTGAGCGAAAGCTTTGAAATTCTATGCTTTTAGGGATACATGGCGCAGTTTTCCTATAAATGAACGTCTGAATATCATCAAAATTCATCTATGGATACATCCCGAAATTTCAACTGGATCCGCCAATATTTAGTTTCGTATGACAATTGATCCTGAATTTTTTTTTTTTGCTTCAATTCATTTTTTTATTATAATTTCTGGGAGATTTCTTAGGACCTGATAGAAGAAGAAAAATTCTATCCATTCGGCAAGTAGCCTGTATTTTCGATTCACTGCGCGCTATTCCTAGTAACGCCACTGGTCGTACACCTTTGATTGGCTTTGATATTAATCGAAAATCGCAGGTCGTGATCTCGACAATGTCACTCGCAGAATTTATTTGATGCTATCCTACTAGCCAGTCGACGCGAGCGCAATCGCAGCTCCGTTCGTCGTCCCTCCTCTACTGCTTTGCTCGAATCTCGATCGCAGCAGCGGCAGCAGCAGCAGCAGCAGCAACTAAGCGACACTCAGCGCCACACGCGTAGCCCACTTTCCTTGTTCAAACACATTTCGATCTTCAACTCTACTCAACAGTCGATACACACAGAAAAAAAATGATATCGTGATTGTTAATATTCGTAATATTAATTTTTCTTTTTTTTTGTTTTTTTCATATTATAGTTAGAAATAGGTTTATACGTTCTTATTTATAGTAGATGAGATGTCTTATGTAAAGACATTATTAAAAAACGACGGCGAAGGGTTAGGATATATTTTTTTAAATTTAATTCATATTCCTGCGTTTATTTTATATATATATTTTTTTTTTTTTTTTTTTTTTTTTATTATTTATTATTCAATCTTTGTTTATACATATGGTTTATTTACAAGGTGCATTATACGGTGGATCTCACAGAAATACATACTTCAATGCAGTTTTAAAAAGCACTACTTAAAACTTTGACTAATATACGTTGGTTTGTTTTACTAAATCATAACACAATATAATTTGGGAATAGTAGTAAGATTGTTTTAGGATAAAAATCAACTCAATAGGTGCATATATGTATATACATATATATGATATACATATAAATATATATATTGTATATATGTATATCTCGAATATTCTATGTAATTAATAATTATTAATAAATATAGTACAACTACGATAAACGACAAACAAAAGAAAAAGAAAATATTTTTTTATGTTTATAATTACGGTATCAGGTATATATATATATATGATACAAAATAAAAGTAATACGCTACAGAGAGATAAAAATTGTGATCACTATATTTTACCAAAATGCCGCACAGATATTCTCGTTCTTGGCTTACACTTTCAACTTTTATTAACAATACGGGTATATAAGATGAGGCGAGAATTCAGTTTTAAACGTGCCACAGCGTAGGGCTACGGTAGTACGTATAACGTGGCACCGCGGTACTGTGGTTACGCTTCCAAGAGACACTCGAGATTCGCGAGAAAGAGGAGACGAGTTGTTGAGGAACGCGTCAAGCCGGGGGCTTCGGGACTAGCGATGTAAAGATTGAGAGAAATGCGTCGAAAGAAATCCGAAGAGAGGGATAAAACTGGCGAGAGAAAAAGATGAAAAAAAAAGAAGGTATACATCGAACATATATATGTATGCGTGTAATATACATGTAAGGTGTAAGTATCTGTCTATATGTGTTTACGCATTGAGAGGAGCAACGGATCTACGAATTATAAATATATAGCAGGAAGAATTTCCACCAATGGATATTCTAACGTAATACACAGCTTTTGTTACACGTATCTGATTCTTGAACTGATGAGCTATACAGTCGTACGGTTTGATTTAATAGAGAATGGAAAAAATTTCGCGAAGAAAATTAAGAAATAATTGGATTTCAAGACGAGTATAGACGTTACAAGCAAAAAACGTATCTATTTTGAACTTGATCTTCTTTTGTCTTTTAAACTCATGGTGCATCTATGAACTTACGTATATATTCATCTAAAAACGGATTATATATATATACACATATGTATGCATGCGTGTATAATATATATATATATATATATATATATATATATATATATATATATATATATATATATATATATATATATATATATATATATATATATATATATATATATATAAATATATATATATGTATGTATGATGCATGCATATATAATATGCAATACAGTGTACGTAGGTATGTAAGTATATAGATGTGGGGGTTTGGTGTATGCAGTGTGTATTTTTTATCCTCACATGGGTAGGAAATGAGTATTGTCCACGGTAACGGTCACAAATTAGTTAGGAGGGTGTAAATATCACAGAGTACATAGTACAGAGCGACTTGTACGAATCGCACCATCGCCGCGGCAAGACTACTCTAGTGGGGCTCCGGCCCGGCCGGGTAGCTGCCATGGCAACCCGAGCGATCCCGACCACCCCCGATTTCCAGCCCCTGAAGTACGAGGGAAAAATTGCGGAAAGCTCGTGTAGGCATCTGAAGGCTCGATGCTAAAAAGACGCAAGAGCAACGCCCACGACACCGCGGGGCGCACAGTAAAGTGAAGAGGAAGGAGAGAGGGTAAAAGAGGAAGAGGGTGCTCCCGACGCCAACGTTGGATGTATAGTATATATGTATTATACGAGGATATGTCATAGGTGCAAGAAAAAGTCTGCATCTCAACGCCGATCACGATGGTGTTGGTATGCATACATACATTTATAGATATATGCTATATATGTACATACAAAATATATATATATATATTCTATATATATATATATATATATATATATATATTTTGTATATATAGATATAGATATAAATATATATATATATAGATCGACACACAACCCTTTGCATTAGAACGTCCGGGGGATGAAATGGTGCGCTCGCCAAAGCGTGGGCCGCACTCTCGCAGAATGGTGAATACTGTATCTATTCATATTTACAAGAGGACGCGATCAGCTAATCTAGCAGGATTCGTCGCGTTGTAAGACAAATTTTTGGAGCGATATTAATCTTAACCTTGACCCTCCGCTCCTACAGATGGGATATCAATAAAAAGCTAGCTGACCTGAATGAGTCAATCCACGTTAAACGGGACATCTGTCAGACACCATGTGCTTCAGAATTGTCGTAACTTTGTTTTGCACATTCTGCGATACAAATAAATTTATTACACCGTCTTTCCATTCGCAATCACTTCGATCTTTCAAAGTTTTGACGAGCTTGATAAGTTTAGCTAAGAGTGCTGAAAATCGGAATTACGCTCTATTTTTAATATTAATATCTTTAGATCCATTCAATCCTTCACTCATTTCACAGTAATTAAACACACACCTTCATCCTATGTTTATTACGTTCGGCGATAACCGAGATTTCCATTTAATATAAACAATTATATGTTCACATGTGATTTTCAAGGTCAAAACACTGCTAAAAAGTTTCGGGAAAATATGCGCGAAATCATTGATCAATCCCATCAAAAAAGCCTTCAAGTTTTTAAATGGAACTCCAACGGAAACGATTTTCAGACAGCGATTGTTCGCATAATAATCCAGGCGCTTGGGGTACCTTTATGTATCGTTTTCTAGGTCACCTCAGTTTTTTGATTGAAATCGATAGTTTTTGGTGTGTCGACTCTGAATATTTTTTGGTTACGTCATTTACTCTAGGAAATAATTGTTTATGCAAAATTTAGTTTCTTCGCATTAATTTTGCGAAGTATCAATTATATGAGAAAATTTTCAAAACGAAATTTGTTCATTTAAAAATCTGAAATTTATATTATGTTCAAACTTTCTCTTGAAGATATCGATATCTTCGTTGCAAATCCACTGAAACTGTAAAAAGTTACAATTCTTTCTATGGAGTGAACACTGGAACACGCCAATGAATGAACAAAATAATAATTTTACGTCTATTACGCAAAATGTGAAATGGCCGCCCCAAATCGAAGTTGGTAATTATGTTTGGTGTTCAGAGGTGACGCTGAATTTTTTTTTTTTTTTTTTTTTTTCTGTTTCATTCCAATATGTATGGTGCATTTCGTGTCAAAACAAAACAAACTGAAAGAAGGAATCTTACAGTAGACGCGCTGGATTTTCTTGCAACTATTCACGGTTAAAATAATACATCTAGAGGATCATTTGTAATGTTTTTCAAATTTTTTGTCTCAACCACCTCGTTTTTACACCCGTTGGAAGAATCAGATTTCGGTTATTTATTTATTTTTCAAGATTTCCTAGCTCAGCCATCAAGCGCCCTTTCAAAAAAGTGCTTTCACGAAAGTTGTTTGATTTTGAATCAACGTTTTTGGAATAATTTTTTTCGTAAATTTAATAACAATTTCACTCGAAATTCCAAGTAAATTACTTGTCACAGCAAAGTGCCAACACGAAACCGACTGAAATTTTTCAGCAAATTCGTTTTTCAATGCAAAATATTGTCTGAAAATCTCATGGTGGGTCGTACATTAGTTTAGGAGTTACAATTATTTAATTCACAATTATGTTTGAATTATTAAAATTTGAATTATTATGTAATGATTTCGGTCATTTCGACCTGGACGTGGCTCTTATCATTTTTAATTTCTGTCTTCCTTCGGTATCTTGTGAAAGGTCGCAAAAAAATACGATTCGCGAAGTTTCAGATCTGAACTAAAAGTACAGTTTGATAATAACCGCTCGAATGGGGACATGACGCAGTCAGCCATAAGCCCTTTTGATGGAATTCACATGGTACATTTTTTGGAGAAAAACAAAACATGTTAGCCTAGAGCGAAAATGGGCATCTGGTTCGTCGAATTACAAACAAATCGATTGAAAAAAAAATGTCAACTTTTTCTACGATAGGGCATCTACAATAAAATGGTACGATTTCCAGCATATAATTATTTACCATACCAACGTTAAAATGATTCGTGAAGGCCCTACGATGAAGCTTATCGATTATATACGGTCATGGATGATAATGAGGATGGAGGTAAGATTTTATCAATTATTTTACCGGATGTTTCAATCATTTCATTTTATCGATTATTCGGCTGTATAATTCGCATAGGTACGTCGTTAAATTTCAGAATAATGTAATCCATTGTATGTAATATAATACGTACGATCAGTTACAAGTGCACGGATAAGTTGAAAAGCACATTAAAAGTGCAATTGTTTGCATTGTTGTGGTCGATTATATGAAGGGTACCATTGTTCAGATCTGATTTCACAATCGTTGATGATAACCAACAGGTTTATAAGTTTTCCTGACAATTGTGTAACTCTGAAACAATACCCATTGAGGATGGTGAAATAAATGCTCTACTTTGGTCAATTGATGTTGACGATTACTAAGCATTAGATTTTTAATTATTTTTTTTTTCGTCAATTTATCAGTCACTTTTAACTAGATATTTCAGAAAGAAAGATGAAAGAAGCTTCAGTTGTGTTCTTGATAATGTACTGATGTTGAAGAATTCTGTTATACCTGCATGTGTACGCAGTATATTCACGGTATTCAAATCAGGATGCAATGTAATCAGCATATGTAGTTTACGCTTTAATTAAAGTTAACGTATATGTACTTCATAAAGCACACCAATCAACCTGTGATCCTGAAACATCCTCAAAATCTTCAAGTTCTACCAAGGCTACAGTTAGTTCATGCGGCACAGTAAATTCTAATGATGCTAGAGAATCACAACTTTCAATTATACTTCTCAAAGCCAGAATACATCCGACAAATCTACAGTACAATAGTCAGAATCTGTGGAGCCAGCAGACTGCAGTAGTACTATTATGTTTATTGTTTGATATTCGATTGCGACATTTTGAGATTCGATTGAAATGATATTGTTTCATTTCTCACATTGCAGATAATTAGTTTCGTATATCAGTTGAAAGTAGCCAGCCTAACGGTACGTGAAACTGTATATCATATTAACTAAATTATTTCACTACGTGTTTTGGGCGATTAACTAAATACTCTGTTATACGAATATAAAATTTCAATCATATTATTCAGATAGACGAACAAATCTTGTTCACCTATAGTTGATTCATCATAATTGGCTGCATGTATCAATAGTTCTCTTGATATTTATAGCTCTAAGAAAGCGAATAAAGTTTGTGAACATTTTGTGGATACAATAAATCGAACAATGCAACTTGAGCACGCATTGCTACGCCTTTCAATAGTAGAGCGAAAGAGAAGTCATAGCTGGCGATGATCGTTCAGAGATGATAAAAGATCAAATTTCGAACTGAGGAGAACAAATAACTATATCTATTATCAAGCAATGAAATAAGAATGTGTGTTTCCTGGGACCGGCATTGAACTACGTTGAAAGGAGAAAACAATGCAACATAAAACGAGCAAACAAAATAACGATATAATAGTATGATTAAGACTAAAAGATACCATTTATGAAAGTTATCAAAAATAACACCAAAGGCTATAAATACTGAGACAGAATCATTCTATTCACAGGGAAATAGATTCCATCTTATTGATGTGGCTTTCGCACGCATGAATTTTGGTATGTGTTAGTATAAGTGGCGTTACGTACCCACTCGACCAACGTCTGACCCTTTTCTCTTTCGATTTCTTCACTCATTTTTCGCTGCATTCTTCATTCCATCCGTATTTCATTATATATTCTTTAGGATACAAGGAATACTCACCGTTCTTTCAGATTTGGTAACTCAAATATTTTGGACGAAATACGCTTTCAAATATATTGACTGTTTACACTAATCAGCATTATTCCAGTCGGGTATACTATCTTTCGATAGTCCAATCGGATCATCAGAATTAGGTAGATCAAATTCTTCATCTTGAGATGTACTTTGCAAAAAAAAATTAGACATACCTTAAACACGTCTGTACGGACGAAATTAGGCTTAAAAATATGAACAGTGAGTTTTCTTATTTTTTTAAACAAATTTTCGAAAATTATCACTATAATATGAACTAACTCTTCGGGCCTATTGACAAAATGGCTAGTCCTTTTGGTATTTTCTAATAAAGCTTTCAACTTTTAAAATTTTTCCCATAAAGCTGTATGAGTTACTGTTTGATTTAGAAAATCTGTTAAGGAGGTTTTCTATATAGTCAAAAATGACTACTTCTTCATGAATTTATTACGGCATAGTCACCACATTGAGTATTCATCGAATTATTATATTCGTGAACTGATGATTTCGCTGACATGTCCAGAAACAAAATAATACCCAAGTTATGAACAAATGGCTAGATATCGATTTTTCATTTTTAATTGATTTAAATTGAACTTAAATTAAACTTCTGTTAAACTGTTCTTGGCTGAATCCATCTCAAATCATGCAGGGTCAGCGGACGTCATGTTGCAGAATTGCTCGTCACTGAAGTATGTTCTTCCTCGCTCAAAATGAGCGGGCACGTATATCTCATTATCACCCAAATAAATTTTTTACGCCCGATAACGATTTTTTAAGATTATAAGGTAAGTATGGTTTTCTTCTGATATTCAACGTATAATTTCCGAAAAATCACCGCCAATTTCGCAGTTTTCGAGCTTTTTTGAAGATCCTTGTTCTGAAATACGTGCACTGAGAAAACTGTATTTTTCCACTGACAATATTTCTTGTTCTGAGAACAAAACTTGGTATTGCTCTACTAACAATACATGGTATTTTGCTCAGAACTATACGTATTTTGACTACCACTAAACTCGCTCGGTAATACTTGGTATTTTGATAGGAAAAATACTTTTTTCTCAGTGTGGAATCTCATACTCCGTCGAATCAGATGTTAAAATCCAAAAAAATTTAAAAATTGCAAAAAATATGGCGATTTGAAAAAAAAAACAAAAAGTCGTTTTTCTCAGAAAGCCCAGTCTCGATTTCTCTGAAAATTTAGGATGTTTTGGTAGGGAGCATACACTATATACCCTATGAACGGCGATATCGATTTATTACTTGTTTCGAGATATTGATTTTTTCAATTAATTTTATTTGGCAGCCGTATTTACATGGTCAGATACGCTCCTAAGTGAAAACGAAACAAAATGTTACGTAGCTCGGACGGCCAATCACGAATGAAAACAGTTGGACGTTAAAGATGGGAGAAAAAAATAGATCACCCCATTACCGCTACAAGCCCGAAGTAGCAGCTTAACTAATATTAGATGAATCTTAATGGTAAGATCATAATGAATCAATTCGATGAGAAAAGTACTAATCAAAACATAAAGAAGAGAATAAGAACCAATGTTTCATTTTGCAGTATTGGAAAAAATGATAAAATAAAATAATTGTACCAATCAAATGTAGGCCTCTCGTGTTTGCTCGAAAATCGATCGAAAAAAGCTCTCACGAAATTAAAAAACTGATATTATAATATTTTCGCAGGAATTCGCATATGCAGGGTAATGGAAAATTGAATTATATTCAAGGAAAGAGGTCTTCTTATTTCGTATAGTATACGGCGTATACTACTCAGGAGCGTATATGACCATGTAAATACGGCTGCCAAATAAAATTAATTAAAAAATCAATATCTCGAAAAATAGTAATAAATCGATATCGCCGTTCATAGGGTATATAGTGTATAGTCCCTACCAAAACATCCTAAATTTTCAGAAAAATCGAGACTGGGCTTTTTGAGAAAAACGACTTTTTTTTTTTTTTTTAATCGTTATATTTTTTGCAATTTTTAAAGTTTTTTGGATTTTAACATCTGATTCGACGCAGTGTGAGATTCCACGTATTTCAGAACAAGGATCTTCAGGGAAGCTCGAGAACTGCGAAATTGGCGGTGATTTTTCCAAAATTATATGTTAAATATCAGAAGAAAACCATATTTACCTTATAATCTTAAAAAATCGTTATCGGGCGTAAAAAATTTATTTGGGTGATAATGAGACATACGTGTCCGCTCATTTTGAGCGAGGAAGAACATACTTCAGTGACGAGCAATTCTGCAACATGACGTCCGCTGGCCCTGCATGATTTGAGATGGATTCAGCCTCTTTATAATGCCGGATTCCTTCACATACATTTTTGAAAACGTTTTCGTGAAATGAAAATAGCAGATAAAATTACTGATATAATTGTATACCAGGGTAATTCGGAATAAAGGGATTTTCTAGTGTCAGTGGATTCCTTGTCAAAATCTAAGACGAAAATGATCAGTGATAGAATGTCACTGGGGGCGACAGTTTTCAGATAGGAACCATTTAAAATTAGCCAATGGGAAAGCAGATAAGAAACGGCTCCAGGGCCGCTGAATAAATTCGTTCGCAAATATTTGGATTCTTTTGTTTTCATTCCGACGCCTACAAAGCTCATTGTCAGCTGAACACAGCCGACCAGCCATGGCCGTAGCGGTCCGATCGTCGTTTGAGGTCTGACGCGCCGCGCGATACCGCGCTAGGCCGGCAGCAGCGGCCCTGAAGCCGTACGTCTCTTATCTACATTGCTATTGGTTAAATTTAAACGGCTCCTACCTGAAAACAGTCACTCCTTTGAAATTTCACCATTGATAACTTCCCCCTTGGATTTCAACGAGGAATCTACTGGAACCAGGGAACCCCTGTATTCTAACAAAGAATCACCCGTACGTGGTTGCTGTTGATGAAATGCCTTTCTGAACCGTTGAAAACGAAGCCATGAATCATTGATGAAACCAGTGGCACCCCTCTACACTATCCCAAGCAAAAGAACACTGTCAAAACTTATAAATTCCAGGTATGAAGTACTAAGGGAAACGTTGCAAGAAGCCGATTCTTTCTTTTTGAGATGTGACGTCCGCACTCTATCGGGAATCAGAGTATCAATTCACTATTCATCAGAAGACATTGTAATGAAAAATGGATGCTCAGTCGTATTTTCACTGTACGGAAATCATACAACTGAAGAACTTGTCATTGCTTTGAATTTCATGTTTATCGACTTTGAGTGAGACTGAGCCAAGATGACGGCCGTTGTAAGTAATAATGGGGCACTGATGGAACGAATATATAAGAAAGCTGGGTTCGATACACTCGGCAAAGATTAATAACTCCCATGTTTTTCACACATCCCATCCCACCTAGGACTAGATGCAATGACCATGTCAATTTGATTCGCATAATCGTTGAAGTAAAAAATATCGTCACTGTTACTGAAAGAAGCGTCTGTCACATCTGATGAATTAAAACGAGGACAAATTCAGTATGGGAATAAAAAGACAGTATTGAAATTTATTTCAGACTTTCCTACACGCTAGAATTCGACTTTGTATCTGTTGAAAAAGTTTCTCCTTCTAGAAGAAGGCGAACATGCGAAAAGAATTCTAGAACAGGCTAAAAAAAAGAGAAAGTGATATAGGGGAGACCGGGGCTAAAAGTTACACTTTTTTGAATAACTTGAAAAATTGATTGGAAAAAATTCGTCAAATATAAATATTATTGTTCTACAATTTGGCAAATATATTCTACTTTAGTATGCCTAACCGTTTTGGAATATATTTGCATAAGTTTTTTTGATATGATTTTTTTTTTTGCAACAAAACGTAAAGTAACAATTTGCCCCGGTTCGGGGCTAGTTGTGCATGAGCTGGGGTAAGTTGTTACAAGATTTATTGTGCGTATATTTCATAAAAAAAACAATTATTTTAGATTAAATTTATGTATTTAAGAACGAATTAACAATATTCAAAGAGTTTTCAATTATTTGTCGTGCATAAATTAAACTCAAATTGAACGGTGAACATAAATATATAGTTTTTTTATTGTTTGTTATCCCAATAACTCCAAGTAATACTTTCGGATCAATTATTGTTTAAAATAATATATATTGAGATCAATCATTGTTAGAAATAATATAATATATTAAGATCAATTATTATCATAAAAGATATATCATTGATAATATGTCATTTGAGTTATATATGGGGTGTTCCACGTGACACGCATCGGTTTTTGGCCGGAAGTCATCGAAAAAATAGGCAAGCTGACAATTTGATCACTTTTTTTTGTGCCTCTTTATGGTAATTTCGTTAACAATTCCAAGGCGATTCGTGTGACCCTTCAAGTAGAAAAAAGATGAATTACAAATTTCCAAAGTTTTACTTTTTAGCAATAGTTGTTAATTTTTCGCCATTTTCCTCACTTCATCTGGGGCTTTTTGCATGAGGCCTTGAGATATAGTTCCCCGACTTGCTGTTCTATTATAAGTTCGCATTCTGTAATAAAAAATAGAAAAAAAAAAAAAACAGTATTTTTCGTTGATGACCACGCGATAGAGTAAGTTGTTGCAAAGTAACAACATGCCCCAAAAAAGAGTAACAACTAACCCCAAATGGCATTTTCTCATATAAACGTAAATTTTAGGCTCGGTTGATGAAATAAACTTAATTTATACGTCGGTATATGAAAACTAGATGTATCTTTATATAGCACATAAAAATCTAAAGGCTATTTATCAAAATGAATTAAATAGACCAAAAATAACCAACACAAAAATATTTACTCACCTGTATTAGAAAGACACGTGCTCACGAGCAACGTCATTCGAGACCAATGGTCTTACTAATATGGTTGCCGTAGGTGCGCTGTTGCTTACTGATTCACGACGCACTTGGACCATATTTTTATCTCTATTCGTTTAAGAGTTATTTTGATTTGAACAACTTACCCCGGTAACTTTTAGCCCCGGTCTCCCCTACACAATATGTACACACAATATGTACACTAGGGTGGTCCACTTTTGAACTTTTATTTTGGATTTTGCGGGGCACCCCTGAATATTGTTCCAAATCACGTAGAAAAAATCTGTGTAAAACATGAATCCAATCGGAAAATATTTAGAGGTCGCAACCGAATATTTTCGTATTTTTTTCGATTTTTTGAACATTTTCATGCCAAGCTTTACTCTCGATGCGTCGGGAGCTTCTGAACCTTAGTTGGATGACTTAGTCTTATTGCACGAGGTATTTCTTCTATATTAATACAGTGCTCCCTCACTAATTTTCACGGATCCGGGGTATAGAGAATATTAGCGAGGTCCCCCACTATGTCCATGGGCGGAGTTTATGATGTGTGCACGGGGAGCTGAGGGGAAATAGCTGTCAGCTGACTTACTAGAAAACCACAGGTTTGTTGAGGTTATGTGACGTGGTTACTGCGCATCGTTATGCGCCGAACCAAACGACCAGGCCATAGTGGGGAAGCCTACTTCCCTCCGACGGCGGAAAAGTAAAATGTTAGAAAGCTGAAAATTAGTGAGGGAGCACTGTATTGTAGTAATGTAGTATGTTGTATGAGTACCACACTAAGAAAAAACTATAATTGACTCGATTAAATATTTTTGTCCACATATAGTCGCAAATAAATATTTAATTGATTCATCTCAATATGGTTGGCGGTACAACTCAAAGTTGGTTAATTTTAGGTGACATTCATTTGTACCGCAAATGATATCGAGATGAATCAATTGGACATTTATTTGCAACTATAAGCAAAAGTATTTAGTTGAGACAATTATTTTCTCAAAAATTAATTTCCGAAAAATCATTTTTTTTTTTTTTTTTTCGTTGGAACTATAACACATTTTTTTTTTTTTTTTTTTGCATCTTCCACCAAATAAGAAACTGTCAGCGAGAAATCTCTCTAATGTTGTGAAAAAAAAAAAAATCATTGGCATCATTTGGGATTTTTAAAAATTGACAAATGATAAAAAGAAAAAAAAATTGGAAAAAAATTTTTGTTCCAAGAAAAAAAATCATTTTTTCGGAAAAATGGCTGAGGAACTTTCAATCCCAATTTTGACAAGTATCAACCCTTCAAGAGATTCGTTACGAATTCTGAATCACCCTGTATAACATACTACAATATGAATTGAAGAAATACCTCGTGCGGTAAGACTGAGTCGTATCACTAAGATTTAGAAGCTCCCGACGCATCAGAAGTTAAAAAGTTAAAAAGTGGACCACCCTAATGTACACACACATAATATGTACATAATATGTACACTAGGGTGGCCGTTAAAACGGGAAAAAACATGAATTTCCCGGGCCGCCCCCCGAATCGACTCCAAATAAATCAAAACTCATGCTGTAATTTTTTCCGATTTTAATTTTAACGCTTGACCCTTGACTACGGACCCTTGGTCTACGGAAATGCTGCTCTGTGAAAAAAAATCGTTACCCCCTGGCACTCAAAATTGTTTATGGGTCATCTCATGCCAATGTGATGGTTATTTTTTTTCCCCAATTTCATCGAATGTTGATCAAAATCATTGAAAATATATGTTTTCCGATGTCCTTGAGCAACATTCAATAAAATTGGAAAATAAAAGATCATCACATTGGCATAGGATGACCCATATAAAATTTGGAAGGCAGGGAGGGTGGCGATTTTTTTCCACAGAACAGCATTTCTGTAGACCAATCTGTGAGAATTTCAGATTTTTGTATCCATAATTAAACCCACAGTGAAATAATAACTGGAAAGGCCGCGAAACCCCGTGTATTTCAAATGGAAAAGTTCATTCTCTGTGGTCAAAGGTCAAGCGTTAAAATAAAAATCTGAAAAAATTACAGGGTGAGTTTTGATTTATTTGGAGTCGATTTGGGGGGCGACCCGGAAATTTACTTTCTAACGACCACCCTAATGTACACAATATACACAATTATACATTGAATGATGTATATCATATTGTACATGTAATAATTCAATTACACATTACGAAAGTAATGAGTAATTTAAAAAAATTTAATTACAATTTTCACAACACTGCCTACAAACAAAGAACGTTACATATCTCTCTAAACTTGACTCACGGTGGTTTGAGATCGGATCCGGCTACACCTGGACAAGGTTTTCCCGGCGGTTTCCCTTGTCCCCCTTGGGTGTTTCTATATTCGACGTGTCCCGTTCAGAAAGAAGTAACTCAGAAAATCTGTGAAGAAGGAAGTAACTCGCTACATATACAACCTGTCTGCTTGCTCTGTACTATATGTACCTACCCCTCTCTCTCTCTACCTTAGTTAAGTTAGATAAGCTTCCTCTCTGCCTACCCTGCATACTGTCCTGTAAATGCAGGGTAGGATTTGTCCAACATTGGAATGGATAATAAATAAACTATATCTATCATTTGCAGAACACCTCAAAGATAGCGATATTTATTTTCGTTCGTAAAAATTTTTTTTTCATACATTCCTATTACAAGTGAGTCTCAGGACTAGTCTATGGTCGGCTAGATGATTCCTTTTCGGCCTTCGAAAAGTTAACTTCTCTACTCTGTACTCTTTGTAAAACACTAGCGACAACTTATCAACTCGCAGTTCGCCTTATTCGACCAACAAGTCTACTAAATTTCCTTGTGGCGCGGAACAAAAGAAAAATGACGGACGATCATTTGCTGAGTTCGAATATTGTGGTTTAAACAGACTGACGCCTACTGCCTTTCAGCCACCTCACAAACAATAGCCCCTCGCCACGATATACCATGGTGAAATGGTATGCGATATTTATAGCGATATTTATTTTCGTTCGTAAAAATTTTTTTTTCATACATTCCTATTACAAGTGAGTCTCAGGACTAGTCTATGGTCGGCTAGATGATTCCTTTTCGGCCTTCGAAAAGTTAACTTCTCTACTCTGTACTCTTTGTAAAACACTAGCGACAACTTATCAACTCGCAGTTCGCCTTATTCGAACAACAAGTCTACTAAATTTCCTTGTGGCGCGGAACAAAAGAAAAATGATGGACGATCATTTGCTGAGTTCGAATATTGTGGTTTAAACAGACTGACGCCTACTGCCTTTCAGCCACCTCACAAACAATAGCCCCTCGCCACGATATACCATGGTGAAACCCTCCCGAAAAACGTGTCACACACTCACATTATCCCTTGTGACAAAATATCAAACCTCGTAGTTTCTGAAAAAATTCTAACGCCAAGAAAACCTACTACAGTCGGACCTCTCTTATGTTGGTATCTCAATTTGAGAGAGCCTCGCGATTGCTTTGAATTTCCAAGAATTCCCCCGTTTCCCCGACCATTCCTCTCGCGCCTATACTTGAGTGGGTTCGGCTATGTTCGTTACAGCTCGACCACGTTCGATGACGTTCACCTACTGATATACAGGGTGATTCAGAATGCGGTACTTTCCTTACACCGGTGGATTCCTTGTAAAAAACTAAGACCAAAATTATTCATCCTAAAATGTCGAAAGCTAAGCCGTTTTCAGGTAGTAGTAGTTTAAAGTAAGCCAAAGTAAGCCAATACGAGGGCAGATACGAGAATGGCTCAGCCGCCGCTACGCCGTTATTGTTGATCAGACGTGGCTGGTCTGCTGTACGTAGCTAAGCTATACAGGCGATGCAATGGAAACAGAAGCGTGCGAATGTTACCGAACTATGAATGTAACGTCTGATCGTCGTTTCTTTGCGAGATCGCGGTGGCGGGCCAACAATAACGGAGTAGCGGCGGCTGAGCCATTCTCGTATCTGCCCTCGTATTGGCTTACTTTGGTTTACTTTAAACTACTCCTACCTGAAAACGGCTGAGCTTTCGACATTTTAGGATGAGTAATTTTGGTCTTAGATTTTGACAAGGAATCCACCGGTGTAAGGAAAGTACCGCATTCTGAATCACCCTGTATATACTAACTGGATACGAGCTCGCCGCCATATTGATGTACCCATTAGAAGCTTTGGATTTGCTTGGATTCGACCATCGCGACGCCTGGCAGTCAGCCTGGGTACTATTTTTTCACACTCACATAACCAACGTGTATGTATACATATCAGGGTGCTTTTTTTTTTTTTTTTTTTTTATCATTTTTTTTTCTTTTCTCCCGGCCTGAAATTTTGTTGGAAATGCCAAAAAAGAAATTGCCTTCAAATATAGGCCCTTAATATTAATGTTAAGTACTCGCCCATAACGTGAGAAGATTTCCCATTTAAATAACATGTAAATTGAGATTTTTTTTTCAAATTCCTATAACCCAGCGGCATTTTGTGTTATCATATCGCCCAAACTCGAAAATTACTCAGGATTAAGCGCTCTACAAAAGTGCCCTTGGCGACTTAACTGTAACTCACTCCGGTGAGGTAGTACAGGTCACTGAAGTCAAATTTTGAAGAATAATTTCTTGTTTTTTTGTTGTTATTTTATTTCTTTTATTTTTTATATAATGGGCACTTTTGTAGAGCGCTTAAACCTGAGTAATTTCTGAGTTTGGGCGATATGATAACACAAAATGCCGCTGAGTTATAGGAATTTGAAAAAAAAAAATCTCAATTTACATGTTATTTAAGGTGGTTCTAGCATGAACTCGTCAGCAACAGAAAAAAATAATCTTGTAGTATATGGTAGATGAAGTGTCCATATTCATGCACGTGAAATTTCAGACCAGGTCACCGACTGAATAAGGGAAATAAAAATAGTTGAAAATCGGGTTTTTAACACAGGGCTTATGGAAGCAATAGCGTTGGAAGACTTGGGCCGAGTAATATCTCAACATTCACGCAACAGATGTTGACGAAAAACTAGAGTGATGTCAATTAGATTATGAGGATTACAAATGCAACATAAAACTGTGGAGTCACCGACTTCCATAAATAGATATTTAATGTCAAAGTGTCGAAAAATTTGTAGTTGAGAAAGGTTCAGTAACTATCTCGAGAATCGGCAGCGTCGCAAAGATCAGGTGGTCAGTACAACGTCAGAGCGCATGCGTGAGAACAAATTTCCCGAGTTCATCTAACCTATCTTTTGACATCTGTGATTGAGGTTAGGCAGGACACATTTTTCATCGTAATAATAAAACAATTGAAGTTCATTAATAAATGAATTATTTATACGGCATTTCTTATAATATTTAAACCACTGATTTTAAACGATCCACATAACCTACAGGTAGGCCGCTGTCAGAAATGTCGGTAAGTACGACGAAGATAATAAAGGGAGAGCGAGATAGCAAGCTGTGACGTTGCCGTGCTTCTCTATGCAGGACCGTAACGTAAAATTTTTCTTATTCTACGGTTTTTATTCAACGGTATAAGATTATAATTTTCATATGAAATTATCAATAATCTGTGTATAAGTCATTGCATTATGGCACACATGGGTATTATTGTAAAAATAGAGGGCCTCGCTAAAGCCCCACCGCAAATCGCCCCTTCGCGCTAGAACCACCTTAAATAGGAAATCTTCTCACGTTCTGGTCGACTACTTAACATTAATATTAAGGGCTTATATTTAAAGGGAATTTCTTTTTTGGCATTTCCAACAAAATTTCAGGCCGGGAGCAAAGAAAAAAAAATAGTCCGCAAAAAAAAACCACCCTAATACATATATATCAATGTTGGTTATGTCTATGTGAAAAAATAGTACCCAGGCTTACTGCCAGGCGTCCGAATGGGTACAAGCGCCGACCGAAGTCTGCCATAGTGAAATCGTATCCAGTTAGTATATATATATCAGTGCGCTCACCTCTCTTCGCGACTCTCTACAGTCTATGAGCTCAATACCTCTAACAAGTTAAACGTCGCTCAAGTTGAAAAAAATTCTGAGAATCATTTTCAACTTACGAGAGGGCAGACTGTACACAGCTCAAAAGTGCGTCCCAAAACGCTCTATCCTCCAAACAAGCCTACGATACCTGTACCTGTACAGCATGGCACCAGTCCTCGCTGTTATCGGCGCTAAGGGTTTTGCGCATTCGACTATTGTCGATCCTCGATCTTCGAAACGATCGGTGGATTGCGCTACGTCAGGCCTCGATCGTATAACGCTGATTTCGGGAGCAACTCAAAGCGATGAGGCTGAATCTAGCGGCCAGAGCTAGCGGCCGCCAGCCCGTTAGTGAGCGATTATCAATATTTAATACTTTTCCAAAGATCGTCTCCCGGGATTTTAATTTTTTTCTCAGTTCGCATGTCAGTTGTGAGTATGTATACGAAATTTAAACTCGATATTCGCTTGCAATAACCCGAGCGGCCGCTAGCTCCGGCCGCTAGATTCAGCCTCATCTCAAAGCGCTGCAACTAGACGCGGTTCGCAGGCTCCTGGGGGTAGTGAAAATCTTTTCCACCGCCAATTTCCCACGTATCTGAGTGCCCTAGGCACTTCCCGCATTCCACCGGAATCAAAGACAGTCGCTTCCTTGTAGTAAGTGCGCTGCCGTATCAGTTGGCCATCCACGCGTGTGTTGCTCGCATTGTCACGGGGACAACGTCGATAATCCTTGATGTGGGACAGATCTCCAGGCCTCATACATAATAGAGAGTAGGAAGAAGAAATAAAAAAAAAATAAGAAATACATTCGAGAGCCTTAGTCGGTCACGGTCGCCTCTTGGGGATGAATTTCCCCTCCACGAGTGCATTCACTCTGGACCACAGTGGTCGCTCAGACTCTCATTACCACGGACAACATGAAGTCCCCTCCTCTCGGCGCACGATCTAATATACATAACCTACGATCTGAAGGTACACGGAAAACCAAACGTCGGTGTGAGCGCCATCTCAGATTGGTCTGAGACCAATCTGTAAGAAAAAATATTTTCAGACGAGTGCTAGGCCTATGCAGATAGTATAGAGAACAATCTGCATTGGACAGAGGGCCATCCGAGATTGGTCTCACACCAATCTTACATTTATTAGTTCAACATAGTTGCAGAGCCGATGCGCATGTGCGTAGAACCCAGTTTACATAGCAGTACGTCCCATTTTGCATTTGAACACAACCGATGTGCAGATAGTACGTATTCCTACATTACCATTTGGTCAGTTCCCATGTAATATTTACGTGACGACTAGCTGAGACTGTACCTGCGACCATCTCAGATTGGTTTGAGACCAATCTGACAAAGGCAAAGGTTGTGTTCGAATGCAAAATGGGACGTACTGCTATGTAAACTGGGTTCTACGCACATGCGCATCGGCTCTGCAACTATGTTGAACTAATAAATGTAAGGTTGGTGTGAGACCAATCTCGGATGGCCCTCTATCCAATGCAGATTGTTCTCTATACTATCTGCATAGGCCTAGCACTCGTCTGAAAATATTTTTTCTTACAGATTGGTCTCAGACCAATCTGAGATGACGCTCACACTGACATTTGGTTTTCCGTGTAGTAAGGCAGGCCCCCGCATATTTTCTTGTCGCTCCTTGCAGAAGATAAACCTCGACTTGTTCCACAAGGATCTAGAAGAGGCAGATTGGAGTGAGCTCTTCGAGGTTCGCTCACTCGACTCCAAGGTTGAAATCTTCAATCGTCTTGTGACTGATTGTCTGGACCGACACGCTCCTATTCGTCAGGTTAGCGTTGAAAACACACCTGCGCCCTGGCTTACTCCCGATATGAAGGAAGCAATGGCGAAGCGCGCCTGGGCACGTAGGGCATGAAAGAAAAATCGTGGAAATTCTTCGCTCCACTTCAATTTCCGGAAATTACGTCATCTCCGCGCATACCCCTCGCCTAAATAGTACCGTGCGAAGATTAATAGGTTAGGGTTAGCGTAAACTTGTAATCTATTATGTATCACAGAAATAGTTTCGCTATACATTTACTGACAACGGTTATAAATTGATTTGCTATTAAAAATTATCATTCAAGCAAAGAATCTGACAATGGTCTCTCGTGGTTACCGTTATAGGTTAGGAATGGCTACGACTAGGAGAAGTGCGCACCTGCGCGGCACGGGAAGATGGACGTTGCGAAAGGAGAAAGAGATATATCTCTGTCTCAACATGTTGGCGTCAGCCCAACAGCTTTATTCCACTTCCAGTAATATAACTTCGATGGAGTCCACACATTAGTTGGAATCATAGATTTATTCGCTGTGTGCATCACATAGAGATATTATAGATAGAGCAGGGGAGACATAGGGCTGCGTGCAAGTAGAAATGTCTCGCGAATAAAAAGAGAGAGGTATACGACGGTACCGTACCCATCTCTGTCTCTACTGGCACATGCGCAATGAGCGCCCAAAGAGACAGCTTATTGTTTTTCCCACTGTTATTCCCTTTCTGCGCTTACTGGGCATGCGCGGATAGAAACAGATGGATACGGCAGCGTGGGCACCGCACTGATCTCTAATGGTGAATTCGACTCACTGCCCCGTGGTGCACTGAGTGTATTTCCGTCGCACTCTACTATGGGAGATAGAAGAGGATAAAAGTGCACTCAATGCGCCCCAGGGCAGTGAGTCGAATTCACCATAATATACACTGGACAGTGTATAGGCCGAAATTTCTGTGACGATTAGAAGCTGGCGGTTGGTGGCAATCTGACATCCAATATGGCGGCGTTTGAGTAAATCGGTCGGAGAAAAGTAAGGTTAAGTGTATGAATTCAATTTTATTTATGCCAAAATGGTAATGGACTGTAGTTTTTGTGGTAAAAGAGCAGATGATTTCACAAGTAGGTACACAAATGGATTATAATTGTGGTCGTTATTTATTTTCCCTAAGGTTGTAGGGTTAGGTTACTTTGTTTACGATGCATTATGCTGCTAGATATTTCTTGAGGAAATTGAATATCACGTACAGATCAGTATCATTTATTACTATCCACTTATTTATATGTATAGAATACGGGTGTATTAACAATTGAATTCATAAATTACGCAGCTTTTCCAACCCAAATATGTTATGTTCATTTATTGTCGTTCAAATTCACCGCCATATTGGGTGTCAAATTGCGACCAATCTTGAGCTTCTAATCGTCACAGCGAGCGGCGGCTAAAGGGCCGCGCGTACACTATCCAGTGTATAATAGAGATCAGTGGGGCACAGTCGTATACCTCTCTCTTTTTATTCGCGGGACGGCTTGAGGCCTGTCTTCCCTACTCTATCTATAATATCTCTATGGTGCATCACCTTGAGCGGCTGCGAGTTTCGACGCCAGCGCTCGCAGTGGCGGTAAATAACATTTGCAATCGGAAAAATCCGGCACTCGTATAGGAGTCAGTCCACGTCAAGCGGGACGGATTTGGCCAAAAATTTACCTCGATGTTTTTGATTCTTTTGTAATTTTTTTGCCATATTCTGTGGGCAAAATAAATGCATGAAACATTTTTTTTTTTTTTAACTCGAAGGGCTTAGATGCTACAAGGGGTTGAATTTTCTAAAAAAACCACCAAAAATCGGAATCGCGGTCTCCTTTAAACGTTATTATCTCCGATTCCCTTTGTCGTACAGACATCACCAAAAACTCATTTTGAAGCTCTTGAATCGCACTTTCATGTTACGAATTTTAAATTTATGTAATAAACAATTTTCCATTTGTTATTGACAATTATATTCTTTAAACGTGATTTTCGAGATGATTACACACTTCGAAAATTCTGAAAAAAATACCAGCGTGTTCCTTGATTCATTCTCTACAAAATCTGTAAGTTTTAAAATGGAATTCCGATGGAAAACATATTTAAAAAGCGATTGATCCGTCCGGGACGTCGCGCGCCACTGGCGCGCCCGCGTAGACAGTCGCGCGCGACGTCCCGGACGGATCAATCGCTTTTTAAATATAGTTTCCATCGGAGTTCCATTTTGAAACTTACAGATTTCGTAGAGAATGAATCAAGGAACACGCTGGTATTTTTTTCAGTATTTTCTAAGGGTGTAATCATCTCGAAAATCACGTTTAAAGAATATAATTGTTAATAACAAATGGAAAATTGCTTAATCCATAAATTTAACATTCATAGCATGAAAGTGCGATTGAAAAGCTTTAAAATGAGTTTTTGGTGACGTCTGTAAGACAAAGGGAACCGGAGATATTAACGTTTAAAGGAGACCGCGATTCCGATTTTTGGTGGTTTTTTCGAAAATTCAACCCCTTGTAGCTTCTAAGCCCTTCGAGTTGAAAAAAAAAAAAAAAAAACCAAATGTGAATTTATCGGACCAGTCGAATCAAATTTTTAAGGTTGTTGTCGTGCGACAGTCCGACCCAAAACTTAAAACCCATAATATTCGTACTAGTCAGCGACAATGTATGGCTCTGTGAGAGTGAGAGCCAGGAGATATTCACTCGAGAGCAGGAGAGATACGCGCCGCTTCATGTTTCAGTTTTAACTATAAAATCCAAACGAGATGGTCGAAAATGCTGAATGATGAATCAAACGATTCAGAAGATGACAATTTACCACTAGATATTTTTTTTATCAAAAAATTTCGAGTTGTTTGTTTTTTAATAATTAAAACCGGTGAATTTGCATTTAAACACATTAAAATTCGAAAAAATTCAAAGCTTTTTATCTCGAGTTTGAGACGGTCAATTGCGATCATCCTAGGCTTATTTTGTAGCTAATTATTGGAGCTATTTACGATAAAAAATTCAAAAAACATTGTCGAAAAAAAAAGTTACAGGCCAACAACCTTAAGTCTTCTAACTGAAGCTCACCTCTATATAGAGCGTGCAATCTCCAGATAGACCGAAAAAAACGGAAGTGCATCATAATTATTTTTTCAAGTAAAAATTCCTTCAGCCCGGGCTTGAACCAGGGCCTCCGCATTTGTACTGCGACGCCTTGTCCAATTAGACCACTGAAGGACTGAAGGAATCTTTACTTGAATTTCATGTTATTGTCATTGACCTCTTAGTCCACAGGTCTGTGTTTATTTCATTGTGTAGTGACTCTATCGTTCGAAACCTATTAATTCATACCAAATGTGAATTTATCGGACCAGTCGAACCAAATTTTTAGGTCTTCTAACTGAAGCTCACCTCTATATAGAGCGTGCAATCTCCAGATAGACCGAAAAAAACGGAAGTGCATCATAATTATTTTTTCAAGTAAAATTCACATTTGGTATGAATTAATAGGTTTCGAACGATAGAGTCACTACACAATGAAATAAACACAGACCTGTGGACTAAGAGGTCAATGACAATAACATGAAATTCAAGAAAAGATTCCTTCAGTCCTTCAGTGGTCTAATTGGACAAGGCGTCGCAGTACAAATGCGGAGGTCCCGGTTCAAACCCGGGCTGAAGGAATTTTTACTTGAAAAAATAATTATGATGCACTTCCGTTTTTTTCGGTCTATCTGGAGATTGCACGCTCTATATAGAGGTGAGCTTCAGTTAGAAGACCTAAAAATTTGGTTCGACTGGTCCGATAAATTCACATTTGGTATGAATTAATAGGTTTCGAACGATAGAGTCACTACACAATGAAAAAAAAAAAACGTTTCATGCATTCATTTGACCCAGAGAATATGTAAAAAAAATTACTACGATTTTCAAGAACATGAGGTCAAAAAGGTGTCCCGCTTGACGTGGATTGACTCATAGGCTAGTTTCGAATTAGATAGATAGATAGATACGTTTATTTGACCATATCAATGTTAGACAATCCTACCCTGCATTTACAATACTGTATGCAGGGTAGGCGGAGAGAAAGCTTAACCTAACTTAAAACTAGGTAAAGAGAGAGAAAGGAGTACATGACGTACAGAGTAAGCAGACAGGTTGTATATGTAGCTATATTTATATACCTACATATGGGCAAGTCCACCAATTATCAACCAATGAACGGGACGTCAAAAAATTGATTTGTCTCAAATTTTTACCTCTTGTAGTGTGTACTAAGATCGAAAAGTTCACCAAGTCTGAACCCTCTAGGACCTACCGTTCGCGAGAA
Source organism: Tenthredo mesomela (assembly GCA_943736025.1). NCBI lineage: Eukaryota > Metazoa > Arthropoda > Insecta > Hymenoptera > Tenthredinidae > Tenthredo > Tenthredo mesomela. The sequence goes on along the minus strand of OX031014.1, from coordinate 14,726,914 downwards.
ATGCCATATACAAGTTTACCATTTCGACCTGATTGAGCTTTAAATGCGAATTGTTTTCGTATCGTTATCGGGATAAAAGAATTGGAAAAATATAGGTCTCTTATGTGAAAAACTCTCACCTTTTCGAATATGTTATTTATTTCCGGATACATTCACGGAATCAGTCTCAAAAACGCGATTTTCGTCAAAAAAAACCGCTTTTTTCATGCGCCACCAAAATTGATCTTACTTTTGAGTTTTTCATGTGAAAGCTGAGATTTTTTCAGTAAGAAACCCAAATTTTCAGAGTGGGACGGCCATAGGATCTCACGTGAGCTACGTTCAATTGATAAAGGTCTGATGATAATACTCTCTTTTTGGGATTCAACGGAATATTTATATTATTTTGAATTGTGCATGGTTAGAGAAATGAAAACATTCCGTTGGATTTCAAAAAAAGAGTATTATCATCAGACCTTTATCAATTGAACGTAGCTCACGTGAGATCCCATGGCCGTCCCACTCTGAAAATTTGGGTTTCTTACTGAAAAAATCTCAGCTTTCACGTGAAAAACTCAAAAGTAAGATCAATTTTGGTGGCGCATGAAAAAAGCGGTTTTTTTGACGAAAATAGTGTTTTTGAGACTGATTCCGTGAATGTATCCGGAAATAAATAACATATTCGAAAAGGTGAGAGTTTTTCACATAAGAGACCTATATTTTTCCAATTCTTTTATCCCGATAACGATACGAAAACAATTCGCATTAAAGCTCAATCAGGTCGAAATGGTAAACTTGTATATGGCATTTCTCGCGAACGGTAAGTCCTAGAGGGTTCAGACTTGGTGAACTTTTCGATCTTAGTACACACTACAAGAGGTGAAAATTTGAGACAAATCAATTTTTTGATGTCCCGTTCATTGGTTGATAATTGGTGGACTTGCCCATATATAGAAACACCCGCATTCGCACGAGGGACAAGGGAAACCGCCGGAAAAACCTTGTCCAGGCGTAGCCGGATCCGAGCTCAAACCACCGTGAGTCAAGTTAGCGCCTGGACGGCGTGACCCGTCTTACATTTTTGCAGGCTGCCGCTCAGGCCTTCCTTGACTCGCTTGGGGATTTGAACTCAGGTCCTCCCGCTCCGTAGTCTCGAATGCTAGCACTACGCTACTACTGTCGGTAATTGCATATACGTGTCACGAAATTCTACCCAATCAGACTAAATCCTGTCCCTACTATTTTTGGCATTTTTCTTTACTTGTGGCGCTACATGTCTTGACGCAAATAGCGAATAGAGATAGACTGCGCGCTCTTACGTGCTGGCTGAAGCTCATATTGAAGGACAGCAATAGTGCGAAAAAGATTTTTTTTTCTTCTTGCACTGCGTAAGGCTGCCGTCCCATGTAGGCTTGGATCACCGGAATCCGGAATGACGGAACGGAACGTTGTATGTGTTGTAACGGAGTTTTCCAGAGTTCTCAACTCCGCACCCTACGGCGTTCCTTGATAAGCTAATTAATAAAATACTAAAATAGAGAGTTGAGCGCCAGACACGTGAGTGTCGTTTTTCACAAAATCTGCTAAAGCGATAGCGATATTCAAAGAAAATATTAGATAGCCGGAACGACGGCCTTAAAGCGTCAGCTAACTCAGACTTAACTGCGATAAGGGTAGAGTGGGTGGATTCACCTCAATAAATAGTCAAATAAAATATAAAACACCAGATATAAATTTCCTTCGATGAAATCTTACGATTTTTCGTATATTGTTCGTTAAGATAATGTAACAGCAAATTTATCAGCGATAAATAGCGAAATTCAAATATAATCCAAGATATCAAATTACACAAAATAGTCTTCAAAATAACAGTTAAGAATATTATTCAAGAATGACAGCGTTGGAATAATGCAGAACAAATAATATGATATTAGTGAGCCTTATTGCGTCTCAGCGGTAATATAAAAAGCATAAACACGCCGGTTAGCTAGCTAACGCCGTAGAAGCGATACAATGCAAGATACTCTACTTTTCAGGCTGCGTATCACCGAGCGATACGATACTCTCGGCAAATTTTCTAATAGCGGCGAGCTGGCGATATTAATAATTATTCAAAGATAACTAACGCAATAATTAATATGAACGACTCTATGAATGACGGTAAACTAAGTTCGCAATTATAAACTGAAATATAGATTCTAGAAAGAACAAATAACCATAATACTTCGCTTAAGAGCATGTCCTAGTCATATAGTTAGTCTGCTGAGAAAAAAACAAAAAAGTCGCAAAAACTCGGGAACGATGATCAAAAATGATGTATAATAGATTTATTCGATGATTAGGGTCGAATAGGTTCGATCTAGCACGCGAGATTCGTCGAAATCGAGAAAAATGAATTTTTTTGGTTCTTCAAGTGTGGCCGTGTCACTTATTTTGGTTCATATCAAAGCCTGTGCGTCAAAAATGCAAAAACCAGCCTCTTACCTCAAGTCTACACGCAATGACGAACATTTGTGTCTAAAAATTTTGTTGTTTCACGCAACAATAGGGCCGAGATACCGAAAGAAGAGCGGTATAAAGATGTAAATAGTGTAAAATTGTTGATTTCTGACAGCTGAGACATGAGACGGTCCGAGGCTAACGAAACGCCCGACAGATGGCTCTACGCGTAAATCGCGTAAGTAACGCAACAGTGACTTAGAGCATATAGACATGGAGGGAGCCAGTCCTATCTTGTTCCATAAGTGGCAAGCGCAGGAAGGATGGACATAGTAAGGTGATAACCTCGCTCTCTCTGGCAAAATGTGATTGGTCGATTTAAACTAGTCACGTGACCACGTCAGAGCTGTGCCAAACGGTTGGAGAGAGTAAGGTTATCACGTTACTGTTCCCGTCTTTGTCTTCACGCTTTTCAGCCAGAAGGCTCCCTCCATGTCTACATGCTCTAAGAACAGTGACGATGATTTACGCGTAGAGCCATCTGTCGGGCGTTTCGTTAGCCTCGGACCGTCTCATGTCTCAGCTGTCAGAAATCAACAATTTTACACTATTTACATCTTTATACCGCTCTTCTTTCGGTATCTCGGCCCTATTGTTGCGTGAAACAACAAAATTTTTAGACACAAATGTTCGTCATTGCGTGTAGACTTGAGGTAAGAGGCTGGTTTTTGCATTTTTGACGCACAGGCTTTGATATGAACCAAAATAAGTGACACGGCCACACTTGAAGAACCAAAAAAATTCATTTTTCTCGATTTCGACGAATCTCGCGTGCTAGATCGAACCTATTCGTCCCTAATCATCGAATAAATCTATTATATATCATTTTTGAGTTTCCGAGTTTTTGCGACTTTTTTGTTTTTTTCTCAGCCGATAACTATATGACTAGGACATGCTCTTAACCAGCCTCAAATCAAATGTAATAAAGACGAATTCTCTTTTTATAATAAATCTACGGCGGTAATTAAACGAAATATTAATCGATAGAATATAAGAAAATAGATCAGATATTACACAAGAATCAGAATAAGCAAATCAATCAAATAAATTAAAAGAACCATAGGAAAATAGCAAAATATAGAATATAGAATACAGAATAATAAAGAAATAGAACAACTTAACACTATGACTAACTACGTCAGCCAACCCTTGGGGAGTTGGATTACAAGCGACACACCATGCGATATTATACTACTTATTTACTCAAATACATTCTAATAAATCAGAAATAGCGAAATATAAAGTATCAGAGATTCTCAAGCGAGAATTTAGGCAAGAATAAGTAATCAAATAGCGTTAGCAAATCATAAGCAAAGTAAGCATCGATATTTGACTAATTAGCGAAATATAATCAAGCGAAAAAGGTACTCAAAATGGCTACAGGCAACTATGAAGTGCATTCACTGAATTCTTCTAACTGAAACTCTACTTGCGTAGCCCGTAAGCTCGCGATACACAAAAATATATTATAAAATGATTAAATAAGAATTCAGCGATACTCTTTTAGTGGATTTCTCAGCAATTATAGATCATAGAGACCTTACCTTACTTGTTGAGCTGCTTCTGAGCACACACTAACTTTACTTAACTTTACTTAATTAACTGATTTTATTCTTAGAGCGAAAACTATGGACTATTTAATATGCGAGAGAGTACGAGAGACGCGTCTGTTCAAATCAAAGCTGAACGTAGAAGTTAGGGATGTTCGATTCTGAATCGATCTTCAGGAGAATCGATCTTTTAGACGCGAAAAATCGATTTTTTGTATCGATTCTCTGGCGTCCGATTTTTATGAGAATCGATTTTTCTAGACCAGAATCGATATTCTTTGTCTTTGAGTCGTATCTGGGTTCCGGCTTCCAGTTTCCAGCAGAAAAAAAATCACTCATCAACTCAGAAACTTTTGTTTCCACCAGAAAAGAGGCTTCGGCCATGAAGGGTTGAATATGTACGCCTTTTTTCACTCAGAAAGTGCAGTTTAGTTCATCGGCGAACGCTTGAGATTTTTCGTTTTTTTTTTAGACACCGGATAATACAAAAAAATCGATTTTCGCAAGATCGATCTTTCAGGTTCCGATTTTTTGCAGAATCGATTCTCAGACATCCGATTCAGAATAGGTCCCGAAATCGATTTTTTTCGGAAGATCGAACATCCCTAGTAGAAGTGAAGATCTATCGGCGATAATTCGGCAAGCTGGCTCTCCGTGAGGTAAGTCAAGGTGGGGGACCTATCAGGACCTACTAATTGCCTTATTGGTCCTGCAAGCGACATGTTTCGAGTAGCCAACTCGTCAGTTGACCGGCTAGAAGCGTAATCTTGTTGCAGAGCGCCAGGCGTTACTTCACGCGCTTCACAGCGGCAGAACCACCTTTCTGCGATATTCCAGCTGCGAGATGACTGGCGGGAGGGTGTGACCTTGTTCTTGTTGAGCTTTTCCTTTCCAGGCGATATCAATCCCTCGGGATGTCCTCCACAGCGGCAATCTCTGCGGTAGATGACCTACTGTGGACTTCTGCCAGGTCTAGGTGTCCCTTCTGAGCCTCCACCTCTTCTTGACCTGACAGAGCACTACACGCAGGACGCGATATCCGTCCACTCTTACGTAGGATGCCCTCTGGCGATACGTTACGTTACTCGTCCAGGTATGGACTTTGCGTGACGTCGACTTCTGATCGCTGGATCGGGCGGTGTAAGCTGACTGTACTCGACGTAACAGTCAGATGCTGGATGACAAGGTGCATCGGCTGGCAGGAGGTTTTATGGAGACCCTGTTCACTCCGTAGCGATATTTCTCCAAGGTCTACATCCCTCCCCCTAGATGTTGCGGTACTATCCTGAATACTGGTATCGGTACTGGACTGCATACCGTCGGTAGCATCTCTGGAGCGGAAGTTCTTACAGCGGAAGTTCGGAAGTCGTCATCTTCTTTATCTTCTGTCTCTGTCTCTCTCTCTCTCTCTCTCTCTCTCTCTTTAAATTTCCATATCATGTCTTGATGTATACCATTTTGCCCCTAGGTACCCCAGGGCATTTAATAAACAATCAATCAATCAATCAATCAATCAATCAATCTCTCTCTCTCTCTCTATCTCGTGCGCTCTCAATGCGCTTGAGGGGACCTCAAGAGCCCTCCCAGAGCGCCAAATAAAGCATACTCTTACTCTTACTCTCACGTTCCTGCTTGACAGTTCCGTGTTCGCGAGTCCAAATAGATCAGGGGCAGATAATGAGATTTTCCTCCCAATCGTAAACGAGGAGATGAATGAACTACGGGCAAACCTACTCAAACAAGACGCGATCGTGGCTAAACATATCAGGTCCTGCAAAGAGACGGTAGAAAAGAGGACCGCGTTACAGGAAGCTTTTCTGACGTACCAGACATCGGTCAGCAAACAAATGTGCGCGTACCTAACCTTAGCGGCTCAAACCACAACAGCGGCGGAATGTAAAAGGGCAGTTATCAAAGCTTGTGCGGGTATAAGTAGAAACTGCACAACGGGAGTCATGGAGGCACTGAATAAGCGTCCCGTAATGCAAGAGCCGGCTCAATCAAAAAGCTTTGCAGCGGCCGTTAGACAAAACAAGGTGCACGTGCACCGTGGTCCGACGGTCGAGGTGAATCAGACTGTCAATTTTATAATTGCCCCTAAGGCAGATGCGGCTGCGAAATATGGCTCTTCCGATGCCACGAAAAAAGCCGTGACCGAATTAGTCAAACCGGCAGAGGTCGGAATGCAGGTGCAGCGTATAACCGGGACGGGGAAGAACGGTATCCGAATTCAAGCAAACAAAGTCGATTTCAATAAGATTCGCCTGCTGCCAGCTCTTGCAAAAGCAGGGCTCGAGGTCACTGAGGATTCAAAACTCAACCCGCGTATGATTGTCTACGGCGTACCTAAAGAATTAACTGCGGAAGAAATCAGGTCCGACTTCATTAACTTAAATCTCGCCGGCGAAGATGATAAAATCACGAAGGTAGTCTACGTCTACCCTCCGCGCGAAGGAAGTAGCTATAAAAATTGCGTAATTGAAATATCGGCAAACACCCGGACGAAAATTAGAAGCGGATCTCGTGTCTACATTGGCCTCTCGGCGTGTAGGTTTGATGACCATGTCAAAGTACTACAGTGCTTCAAGTGCCTAGGTTTTGGTCATTTAGCGCGCGACTGCAAATCGGAGGCCTGTTGCGGCCATTGCTCGGGTCAACATGAAATGCGCGATTGCACTAAGAGGGCAGAAAAGCCTTGTTGCTTTAACTGTAAAAAGGCACAGACCGATGCCACGCACTCGGCGCTGGACGGTACGAAATGCCCGTGTTTAAAGAGGCGAATAATGGATAAGGTTAGTATAACCAACTATGGCTAGTCAGGCCCCTGACTCACGCGGTTTCCTCAAAGTCTGCCACGTAAACTGCCAATCACTCGTTCCACACCTAGATGAATTCAAACTCTTCTTCTTAGCAAAATCCTATGACGTCATCTGCATGTCCGAGACCTGGCTCAAACCCACCATCCTTGATGATTTTATCGCACTCCCAGGTTACCAAGTTTTCAGATGCGACCGGCTAGGCAAGATAGGTGGAGGGGTTGGTTTCTACATCCGTGACTCGTTTCACGTAAAAATTCTCAAAGATTCAGGCGGAACTTATTGCGGAAAGCCCGAATTCCTACTAGCGGAATTTACACCCGGCCATAGCTCTAAAGTATTTCTAGCCGTCGTTTACCGACCTCCTCACACCGGATTTCTGGCAAACCTGGAAAACGAGCTCCTGCTGTACTATCCAATCTATAGCAATCAGATAGTCATTGGCGACCTCAATACAGACCTCCTGGCAGAAAACTTCGACAGTAACCACCTCAGACAATTCGTGAACAGCTCTAACCTGTATCTCGTTCCATATGAACCCACACACCATCTCCCAAACAGCTCCACCCTCCTTGACCTCTGTATAATTGACGATATCGACAAACTTATTGGGCACGGACAGCATGCGGTTCCCTTTCTGTCAGCGCATAATCTAATATACGCAATATACAACGTCAGGGTTGAACGGAATGCCCCTCGTACGTTTTTGTATCGAGATTTTCGTGGAATGAACCTTGAGCAGTTCCTCCGAGACCTCGAAGAATTGGACTGGGAAGACTTCTTCACAAGTGATTCGATAGAATCGAAAGTTGATATCTTAAATCGTTTGATAATCAAATGCCTTGATCGGCATGCCCCCGTTCGTAGAATTCGAACAAAAAGCTCACCTGCACCCTGGCTTACCGCGGCCATTAAAGCAGTATTAACCGAGCGCGACAAAGCACGTAAAGTTTGGAAAAGAAATAGGAATAACCCGGTACTTCACACTCACTTTAAGACACTTCGGAATAAAGCACAGGCGACAGTCAGAGAGGCCAAAGCCTCATACTATCTCGAAGCCTTCCGAACCCTTAACCCTCTCAAGCATCTCAGTTGTCCCCACTCATGCGGCAAGCGCTAGTGACGTGGAGTAGGGAGCGCTCGACCAGGACCGTATCTGCAACTCGCAGCGCCTGTTGATGTCAAATCTCAGCCGGTAAGCGTATGCGCCCACTAAGTAGTGATGGATACATCGCCGTGGCGCCTGGGAGTGGGGACACATTCACGCACAGTCACAGACACAGAGTACTAACACACTCATGCTAGACGCCGTGATTGGTTGTGCCCTCTCTCCTCGCACACGGATACGTTTCGTGCTTTTGATGCCTGAGAGGGTTAACAACTCGGCCTCTATCTGGTTCAAGCTTCGGCAGCTAGGACTCGTCCCGCTGAAGAAAACAAGCTCCTCTCTTAACCTTCCAGCAGGGGAACTTAATGCGTTCTTTGTAAATGCCGGAGGTGCAGGGACATCCTCAGGCGCATCAACCGCTCCCTACTATATTGGGGAGGTAGAATACAGTGATAGTAAATTCTACTTCAAAGACATATCCAGCGAGGACCTAACTAAAGCTCTATTCCAATCCAAATCCAACGCGATAGGTGACGATGGGATATCCATAAATGTTGTAAGGATGGCCCTCCCGAGTCTTCGGGCCCAAATACACCATCTCCTTACCTTTTCGCTGACCCAGGGAACTTTTTCGGAAAAATGGAAGGCCTCGTTGATAACACCCATCCCCAAAGTCAAAACTCCGTCCTCGTGCGGAGACTACAGACCTATCTCGATACCTCCTGCTCTCTCGAAGGCACTCGAACGAATAGCCGCTGACCAGATCACCTGTTTCCTCGAGGAAAACAACCTCTTCGACTCTTTTCAATCTGCCTATCGAAAGGGATACAGCACACACTCAGCCCTGATCCGGATGACTGATGATGCACGCCAGGCGGCTGACCTGAGAAAAGTCACAATCACGGTCTTCTTTGACTTCTCTAAAGCCTTTGACAGGGTGCGTCATGACATGTTGATTTTCAAAATGAGAGAGCTCAAATTCTCGAACGCAGCCCTCAGGGCTGCGTTCCAAAACTACACCCAGGTGCACCCAGGTGCTTCTAGTCGGCTTCTAGTCGCGGATTGGCTGCTGGGAAATTCACTCCAATGAGAGTCGCTCGAGACTCGCTCCTCGTGACGCTACTATTTCTCTTAGCCAATCGCAGAAAACCAAAGCTGCATGATTTCACCCGATCACACCCGACGAAACGAGCAAGGTGGCTGAGGTGGTTTCTCACAGTTCCGTCGTTCCTTGATTCGAGCGGGAAGGAAATCATGCAGCTTTGGTCTTCTGTGATTGGCTAAGAAAAACAGAGCGTCACGAGGAGCGAGTCTCGAGCCACTCTCATTAGAGTGAATTACCCAGCAGCCAATCCGCGACTAGAAGCCGACTAAAAGCACCCGGGTGCACCTGGGTGTAGTTTTGGAACGCAGCCCAGATGGCTCTGCTCCTATCTTATTGGTAGACGACAGGCTGTTCGCGAACACTGCGGTAATGTCACTGACTGGCTACCGGTTGAGAGCGGAGTTCCTCAGGGTTCAGTCCTTGGGCCCCTCCTGTTCTTTATTTATGTTTCAGATGTTGGGAAGAAACTTAGGCACTGTCACCACAACATCTTCGCAGACGACACGGAGTTTTACCTGCACTGCGCGCCTGGAGAACTAGAATCTGGCATAGAGAAGGTAAACGAAGACGTAGCCACCTTCTGCAAATGGGCTCTAGAAAATGGATTAGCTCTCAACGCGGAAAAGACAAAAGTCATGATAATTGGAACGACTAGGTACATCAACGCAATAGATTTCGACCATTTAACACCCATCACGGTAAACGGCCTGAAACTGCCCTACTCAAAGTCCGTACGCTACCTTGGACTCACGATAACGCAAAATCTTCAATGGCACGATCAAGTAGGGGCCACAGTGAAAAAAATCTATGCCATACTCCACCAACTACGAGTCAGTAGGAGAAACATCCCCGTTGACCTGCGGATACTTCTAATAACCACTCTAGTCTTTCCTCATATCGACTACTGCTGCCTAGCTTACCTTGACATCACCGGCGAACAAATCCTCTTGCTCGGTAGAGCACTGAACTCATGTATTCGATTCATCTATGATTTGCGACGGGATGAGCATATTACGCCGTACTACAAAAGACTTGGATGGCTCAAAATTAGTGAAAGACGCAAATATATCCTGGGATGCGTAACCTTCAATGTTCTCAGTACGAGGCAGCCGCAATACCTAGCTCGACATCTAACCAGCAGGAATCTAGTCGCAAGCCGCGGTACCAGAACACCTTCCAATAATCTAATCGTCCCTTCGTGCAGAACGGAACTGTTCAAGAAGTCTTACAGATTTGCTGCTCCACACTTCTGGAACACGCTACCGACTATGATTCGAAAAACCACCTGCCAAGCCACCTTCAAAACGCATCTCTTCAAGTATCTCCTGCACCAGGCATATCCTAACGGCTTTGACACCCACTAATTTCTGAGTACCCGGCATAGGTTTTCTGCAGTTTCCCTCATGCCAAGTTTCCAAATGGAGGTACTATCTAAGTCGGCTGCAGACGCAAAAACGCAACAGTCCTGAAAACGAATGCCCTACTGTTATTTTCCTTCGGTTACTTTCTCGCACCTATCTTTATTTAGTTTCTATCTTACAAATCTATTGTTCTATCTTTATCAATCTTTTTCTGCTTACTACCACTATCTTAACTTCATACGACTATTACACATATAATAAGATCAAAATTCACATCACACTCATCTACCTGAACTATTCTACGCACCTATCTCCATAGTAGAGACATCGTGTTTTGAAATGTAACATATCTGAATGCATATTAACTGTATAATGTCTTGCGCTTGAGGGGACTTGTCCCAGAGCGCCAAATAAATATAACTCTAACTCTCGCGGTACATTCCCGAGTCGAAATTTAACGCCTGTTTAGAACCTCAAAATTTCACCGTTGGGAGGTTCTTGAGGGTCTGGAGAGATTTATTTTGTATGGGAATTGAAACTCTCTTTAGCGCCTAAAACTCGTAGTTACCAGACAAATGCAGCATTTTAGGGTCAAATGCAGGGCCGTTTCTTCCCCTAGGCAACATAGGCAAATGCTGGGGGCCCGAAACTTCAGGGGGCCCATTCGCACTTTTATTTTTTTCATATTTGTAAAAAAAAAAAAAAAATATATACAGAGATGTTCTGTGGAAACCGGTCAGTCTAATGGAGGCGCACTTACTTTTTTTTCGTCAATGACAACGCTGTCAAAGCGATCTACTGATTTTTCACATGCCTATGACTGATACCTTCAGTCGACTTAGCGGAAGCTGTCACGTCGTAGGTTATGAACTGTCATATTAGAATAATGTTTAATTGAATTATTATTAATAATAATAATTAATAATAATTATTAATAATTATTAATATTAATAATTATCAATATCAATAATTATTAATACTTATTATTAATAATATTAGGTTTAATTCTTATTAATAATAATTAACAATATTATTAGGTTATAAATAATTGTCTTGGTGAAATTTAATTATTAATAATTATTAATACTTGTTATTAATATTATTACGTTTGATTATTAATTATTATTAATAATAATTATCAATATTATTAGGTTATAAATAATTGTCTTGGTGAAATTGACACATCTGGTAGTCATAAATTTAATAAGTCAATAGCACAGGATATCTATTCGTTACGAATTCATTTCAGGCGTGAATTCCTGTTTATTTACCACATTAATTGCAATCGAGCATTTCTTCGGTGACTGACTGACCCGTTGCATCTCTTCGACAAGTAGGGTTACGAACATAGCGAGGTGAATATCTTCATCGAGCATACAATATTGTGTAATTAAATTGTGATATCGTTCCTAATACAACGGTTATCTATTTCTGATTGCAGATTTCAATTTCTGTTTATTTCAAACATTATTAGGTTATCAATAACTGTCTTGGTGAAATTCACACGTCTGGTAGTAATAAAGTTAATAAGGCAATAGCATACGATATTGATTCTTTATAAATTCGTTCCAGGTGTGAATTTCTCTTTATTTGCTGATAAGTACGAAAACAGTCCTGCATAAGTGATGTGTTGGTCCATCAATGCGTGTTCAAGTTTCATCGAGTGAAAAATGAATTTAAATTATTGTTCCTATCAGCTTGCTCCTCATCGTCTCACAGAATATTGAGCCACTCTCGACGCTGGCTTTTTCCCGTTTTCTTCGAGTACTCATAGTACTAATATGGGTTGTTACAATATTCCGCACGGTATCCATCGCTGGACGCGGTGGTCCCGGATTCTTCGCAAAACCATGTTCACCCTTTCTTCGACAGCGTTATTGAATTGTTATTTTTTTTTTTTCCTATTTCCTTCACATGTATTACGAATTATTGAATTTTATTGTTATAACTGAATAAACATAAAATTGTGTTGAATTTTAGAAAATTTACTTTATTACTACCAGATGTGTAAATTTCATCAAGACAGTTATTTTTAATCTAACAATGTTTGAAATAAACAGATATTGACATCTGCAATCAATTTAACACTACTAATCAATAATAATAATTTATCACTACTTATCTATGAAATACTATCGTATACTGTTGTATTATGAACTTATTACACAATATTGTATATTATATTGCTCGATGAATGGTATCCACATCACTATGTTCGTAACCCTACTTGTCGAAGAGATGCAACGCATCAGGTGAGCGCAGAAAACAACCCATATTAGTACTATGAGTACTCGAAGAAAACGGGAAAAAGCCAGCGTCGAGAGTGGCTCAATATTCTGTGAGACGATGAGGAGCAAGCTGATAGGAACAATAATTTAAATTCATTTTTCACTCGATGAAACTTGAACACGCATTGATGGACCAACACATCACTTATGCAGGACTGTTTTCGTACTTATCAGTAAATAAAGAGAAATTCACACCTGGAACGAATTTATAAAGAATCAATATCGTATGCTATTGCCTTATTAACTTTATTACTACCAGACGTGTGAATTTCACCAAGACAGTTATTGATAACCTAATAATGTTTGAAATAAACAGAAATTGAAATCTGCAATCAGAAATAGATAACCGTTGTATTAGGAACGATATCACAATTTAATTACACAATATTGTATGCTCGATGAAGATATTCACCTCGCTATGTTCGTAACCCTACTTGTCGAAGAGATGCAACGGGTCAGTCAGTCACCGAAGAAATGCTCGATTGCAATTAATGTGGTAAATAAACAGGAATTCACGCCTGAAATGAATTCGTAACGAATAGATATCCTGTGCTATTGACTTATTAAATTTATGACTACCAGATGTGTCAATTTCACCAAGACAATTATTTATAACCTAATAATATTGATAATTATTATTAATAATAATTAATAATCAAACGTAATAATATTAATAACAAGTATTAATAATTATTAATAATTAAATTTCACCAAGACAATTATTTATAACCTAATAATATTGTTAATTATTATTAATAAGAATTAAACCTAATATTATTAATAATAAGTATTAATAATTATTGATATTGATAATTATTAATATTAATAATTATTAATAATTATTATTAATTATTATTATTAATAATAATTCAATTAAACATTATTCTAATATGACAGTTCATAACCTACGACGTGACAGCTTCCGCTAAGTCGACTGAAGGTATCAGTCATAGGCATGTGAAAAATCAGTAGATCGCTTTGACAGCGTTGTCATTGACGAAAAAAAAGTAAGTGCGCCTCCATTAGACTGACCGGTTTCCACAGAACATCTCTGTATATAAGACGAATTGCTCTTAGGCGCCGAGTCCTAACACACCATCATTTCAAATGCATGCCGCGCTCGCACAATTGTAACAAATGACTGTCGCGATTTCACAACGCAACTGCAGTTGCTATTGGCAACGGGATATCGCTTGTTTTGTTGTTTATCGTAACGATTTGAGAAAGCGCGCTAAGATCGTTTATGAGAAAAATAACATTATTTCACTCAAGTTTCATGACTGTCTGGTGCCTTAGTGGTTATTCGATTGAGAAAATACTGCAACTACACTCAGCAACAAAATTAACGGCGCACTCGGCATTCGGCGACATAATATCGATTTCCGAAATGCTGTAACTCAATGAAAAATTGTCGACAAAAATCATTCGGGTAATCATTTTGAAGTTTGAAACTTCATCTCCAAGATGGTTTCTGAAAATTCTTCATCCGGCCATTTTTGACCTTATGACGTAGTTTGAGTGCCGGGTTGCGAAACGCCAGAAAAAAAAAGTTTTTACAATCATAACTGAGTTACGTATTTCTCTCGCTCAGGTTTTTCCTGTGTCTACATTATTTGACCTGGCTCAATTAAGGTATTCATATTTTGTGTAAATGATTATGTTAAATGTAAGATATGTGAATGTTAAGTTATGATTGTAAATGATTTTGAGGTTAACCCACGTGGGCTTAATACGTTGCAACTATATATTATTGTTACAACTATATATTATATTTTTTTTTTTTTGAACATAAGTTCTTATATTTTATTTTTATATTTTGACAGTTTGATAAACTATTCGTCTGGAGAGGGCCCTCATTCGGATCGAAACGTTACCTAACTAATTGTTTTTCATCTGACCTGCATTTCCAAAAAATCTTCTCACACCTTCAAAATGATTCCCCGAATGATTTTTTTCTACAATTTTTCATTGAGTTACAACAATTCGGAAATCGGTATTATTCCGCCGAGTGCCGGGGCGCCGTTAATTTTGTTGCTGAGTGTATATAATTACATTTCCGTATTATACCGAAAATGCTTGACTTATTTGCGCTCCCGGTTCCTTGACTTGACTTGTTCCAGATGAAATATGATACATTTTTTTTCAACCGTTTTTTCAGGGCTCCTTGTAATATATTTTGATAGGGGCTGGGGGGGGGGGGGGGGGGGGGGGGCATGAATTTACGTTTGCCTAGGGGCCTAACATGCACTTAAGTCGGCACTGGTCAAATGAGGATCTCACGAGAACCTCGCGAGAACCTCGTGGAACCCGGCTCCCTAGTAGAAATCTCGGTAGAAAATTGGGCTAGCCGTCATATCGGAGCCCGTAATTTATTTTCGTGAAATCAAAAAGTAGTGATAGTAGAAGAAAAGTACAAAATTTTACGAATTTTATCGTCAGTTGACCGAACCTACGCATTATATCGAAAAAACCGCATTTTACATCCATTGAAAAAACCGCCGCATTATTAGTCCCCGCCGGGATTTGAACCCACGTCCGCTCGATTTCCAGTCGCACGCCCTAACCACTACGCTAAACTACCATATGGCATAGAACCCAACACTCTCCTACTCGTTCAGGGCTTATCAAAGTGTCAAGTTATTACTCGAAATATTTCAATGACATCAAAATTTTGCATTTGCAGGACTAGATTGAAGTCCTTGCATATTTTATTACGATTAATTACTGAATATTATATGATATATTTTTTGTTTACGCGATCATATGTGTTTATTCGAATGAAATATGACATTTTGTTGTAGAAAAAATGTTTCCGAAGTTCCACTATAATTTTTGTGTTTATTTCGACCATTCTTTTTTTAGTTAAGACAACATAAATTCACTCAAAGTGGCAAATCCTTCTGTCGCAAGAACTAAAAACAGTGTTGAAATTACCGTAAAAATTTTACTGGATCTCCTGGAACTTTTTTTTCTAACAGTGAACCTACATATTTCATATTTTCCAAATCCGGTAGACCGATCGAGCAGTGATATTGGGATCTATTATTGTGGAATCCACAACTGATCCTGATAGGCGCCTTTGTGTTGTCAATTAAGCCTGATTACTGAACAAATTTCTACACGGGCACCCACTAAAACGATTTGTTTGAATTTTGACTTATTGCAAAAATGTATTTGCTGCAAGTAAATTTTTAGCCGTGGCAACTAGTGATGCGCGATACAGTATCGATATTCTCAATATCGATACTTTTCCATCGATATATCGATATTTTGTATCGATATTTCATGTGCCGATATTTGCAAGTATCGATACTCAACCCACAGATATCGAAGTTCGATATTTCGGGCGAGAAAACAGATCGACAACCGCTAAACTGTCATATTGAATTTATTATGTTATACAATTTTATTGCGAAAAAAAAATTATATTTAAACAATAATATTATAGAATTCACTATGCATAACCACTGTCCTTATAACCTTCTGTGCAGAATCACATTCGAAAAAAGAATTCATTTTCATTGTTTGTTTTTATTTCCATTGCAAGTATCGATACCGATGATATCGATACTTCGCTGCCGATATTCTATGTGTATCGATACACTGACCATCAATACGTATCGATACGAAATATCGATACAATTCTAAAATATCGCCATCACTAGTGGCAACCAAACTATATTTGTAACGATGAGAAAATTTGTTCAGTTTAAATATATTTATTCCGTAGATTCCGTTTCCGCACATTGGAGATTTTTTTGAAGCAAATTATCCATTTTTTTATTGTAACGAAAGAAATTGGGTTGCCAAAGATGCAAATGTACTTGGAGAAAATTATAATTTAAACAAAGTCCAGATTTAAATAAATCATTTTCTCGGTGTAGTTTTCAATATTGTCATTCGAGTATACTCGACACTTGATCGAGCTCTGTGAGTATCAAAATAGGTCCTCAATTATAACTGCGGAGGACTTGGAGGTCCTAAACGGACGCTTGAGGTCGATCGGTGTTCAAAGAGGTGCATATATACGCTGTGGGTACTAAAGTAGGCGGTAAATTTTGGCCACGGAGGGCCTCGAGGTTCAAAATAGGCGCTTGAGGTGATAGCAGGGTCTAAAGAGGTTGAGGTAGATGCTGAGAGGATCAAAATAGGGGCTAAATTTTGACTCGGGTTAACAGAAAAATACTCCAAATTAGTCTCACTTTATTGCTTATTAAACAGGTGTATCACTTGTATCCCGAGGGTCTAGACGCGATATTCTCTCTCTCTCTCTCTCTCGATATTCTTACTAAAATATACGCCAGAAGGGCTCTAGTGACGGTAGCTCATCTGCAACGTCACAGTGTAGGTGTATACATACACGCAATACATGGAAAAAGCCACTAGAATCCGTTCCGTCATTCTGTTCCGGCCCTACATTGGACGGAGGCCTAAGACTACCGTCCGATGGTCCGGAATTCATTCCGGATCGACGGATCCGGAATCTAGTTGTTCTTCGAAGCACCAATCACAGGCGTTCCGCCCTAACTGGCTTACGGGATGTTTTTCTTCTACTGTCCCATGAAGCGGAATTAATACGGACGGAATGATCGCCGACGAATTGCAATGGTTCCTTTTGGCGCCAAGTTCGGAATTCGCGGCTACCATTGGGTGTCAGTGGTTCAGTGTCAGTGCATTCCGGATCATGGGACACCCGATGCTGACAGGGACGGATTCGTGTCACCCATACACAAACATCAAAGCATGTATGTGGTCGCGTCTCTAAGCTACGTGAAAGTGCGATTGCTAGCTTAACGCTTCGAAGGTAGGCTGGGATAAAGAGGCATGATATCAAGAATATAAACTTACTATGGTGATTGTGTTGATGACAAGAGATCTGTATTGTCTGCGCTTAATAATAGAATAGATTGAAATGAATATAATCAGGTTTGTTACTAATATAATAGATTGAAATGAGGATAATCAGGTTTGTTACTAATAGAATAGATTGAAATAAAGAAAATCAGGCTTGTTGCGCAGCTGAAGATTGTTGACATCCGTGATCGACACTGGATGGAAGTCAATTGAGAAAACAGCTCTGACTAGACGGGAAAATCGGCTTTCCCCTCCAAGCCAACCAGATTAGTTCCAGCGCTTCACGTCGTTCTGAGGAAGCGTTGGAGTTAACATCCCGCCCACCTCACTTTACTTTGAACGAAAGAAAAAGAATAGAGTGCAAGAGAGTTGATCAGTTGTTACTCCCGCCCGCCATGGGTTGCGGACCTGGCGTAGAGGGTTGAGCCGGTAGGAGACATAGCTTTACGATCGGTCGATCATAGGTCCCGAACGCGGTGCAAATAGTGGCTGTGCGCACAAGGCCATCGCGGCCAAGATAGACACGTTGAACCTTTCCCAAAGGCCATCTGCCTCGGTTGAGTAATGATGCATCGATTATTAGTACTAGGTCGCCCTCTCGCAGATTGGGCATTGCCCGAATCCACTTGGCTCTTTTCTGCAGAGTATTGAGATATTCTTCTAGCCCATCGCGTCCGGAAGTGATCTCTCATGGTCTGCACTGGACGCCAGTGCGTTAGAGGATCCAAGTTACCTTCTGCTCGAATCGGTTCCGGAAGCGGGGTAAGTGCTGATCCGATGAAGAGATGCCCTGGAGTCACGATGTCTAATTAGTCTAAGTCCTCCACAGCGGTTGTGAGATTCCTCCCGACCTCCAGATGCACGGCCTCTGTTCATAAGCAGACAAACAGAGCAATTTACCCCTTTGTGAATCGGTGGCCGCGCCCCGTGGTCGTTTTGATTTGGAATGGTCCCGCGTCATCGACTCCGGTTCGCTGAAAGCAGTGCCGGATTAGCTACGTAGCAAGAGTAGCAAATGCTACGGGCCCCGCGCATTGGGGGGCCCCGCACACCCACGCCTGTCCAAGCGTAAAAAAAAATATTTAAGGAAATACAAGTCACTGATGTTTTATTTTTTTTTTAAGGAAATCACTAAATATTTTGAAATTAACACATTTCTAAAAGAGAGCGCTAGCCACACCACAAATTGTGTGTTGCACCCACTGATATGTATACATTATACTAACTGGATACGAGTTTGCCTATAAAGTGATGCGTCAGCGTGCTGTACCCAATAGAAGCTGAGATTTGACCATGCGACGCCTGGCAGTCAGCCTCAGTACTACGTTGTGACATTGGTTTGTCACCGCGTCCCTATACAAACTACAAAGTACCAAAGCTGACTGCCAGGGTCGCTGCCCCGCTCAAGGGGAATTCCCGAATATTGTCATCGAGCTAGTCGTAACAACCCGACCAATTAGAATCCTCTTTAAACACTAGAAAATAGACGAGTGTTTTATGTAGTAAATAAGGAGAAAACGAGAATAACTTAAGGTAAGATTCTTTACTAGGTTAAGGTTTGACATATTCCAATTCAAATTTTTATTACTCTAAGCATTTGCTTCACAGATACGATTGTTATTTATCAAATTAAATCTTCATTTTATTAGTTCCTTTCATTGCTTTTGTTACAGAAATTTCGCAACAAAATAATGATGTTCATCAGGTGTACTATTATTGTTCCTAATTTCAATCTATAATTAATAGTTTGAGTAAAAAATAATTTTATCAACAAAAAATGTACTAAAGCTGTGACAAAATTCGCCTAACCGTAGCAGTAACATGAGCAGCAGGCATAGAGATACGACCCGGCACTACGCGTCTGGAAGTGCTAAGCGTAAAGCAAAAGATGAAAAGGAAAAAAAGAACGAAGCTGTTCTTTCGAAAACACGTAAACTGTCCGAATTTTATCATGTTCAGAGTGATGTTGCTAAATCTACAGAAATTGAAGCAGAAAATACAGAGGTTGCATCTCATTGTACATATAATTGTAGTACTGTAATTGCTTCCGATGTAGCCACATCTTCTAGTGATACTGCAGCCGAAGAGACAGCAGTTCCTCTCCACCCAGAGTCGTCATGTTCCAGCCAAAGAGAACTCGAAGGCATATTACATGATGCTGATGTTACTACCCTTTCAAGCGAAAAACAAAATTCAAGTCAAATATACTCCAACGATATTGGTGAATGGCCGAGCAACTTTGATAGAGATTATTGGATTGCGAAAGGAAGCAGCGAAGTGCAACATACGAACAGTGATTTTGTATCGTCAAAAAAAATGTTCGAAAAAGAAAATAAGCCACGATTCTGCCAAAAGTCATTTTTCACATACAAACATAAACCAACGAATAAAACTCACGTCAGAGATTGGTTGTGTTATTCAGAAACCAAAGGGCGACTTTTCTGTTTTGTTTGCAAAGTTACGAGTTTAGATAGTTCGTCACCACGGTTTACGGAAGACGGATTAGATGACTGGAAGAACGCGAACAATTTATTGAAAAGACATGAAGAAAGCACTCCGCATAGACAAGCCATAATTTCACTGTTAAATCGCAAAAACAAGAATGCGCGTGTCGATTCTCAACTTGTGAGCCAAATTGAAACTGAGCAAAATTATTGGCGGCTACTCCTCAAACGAATTATTGCAGTAATAACGTTTTTAGCAGAACGAGGTCTTGCGTTTCGGGGTAGCGATGAAATTGTTGGTTCACCTCACAATGGGAACTATTTAGGCTTATTAGAATTAATAGCCGAATTTGACGTTTTTATGGCCCAACATATTCAAAGTCATGCCAATAAAGGCAGGGGACATACGTCATATTTATCAAAAACAACATGCGAGGAATTCATCCAACTAATTGCATCAAGCATACTGGATCAGATTATTTGCGAAATTAAGAGATGCAAATACTATTCAGTATCATTGGATTCTACTCCAGACATATCGCATGTAGACCAACTGACTCTGATAGTGCGCTATGTTCTTCCATCTGGACCAGTGGAAAGATTTGTTAAGTTCTTGGAAATGGAAGGCCATACTGCTGAACAACTCGCCCAAAGTTTACTAGATTTCTTAAGTAAGAATGGCATTGATATCAAAGATTGTCGTGGGCAAAGCTACGATAACGCCAGCAATATGAGCGGGAAATACAGCGGCTTACAAGCACGAATTAAAGAAATAAATGAGTACGCAGAATACATTCCCTGTTTTGCACATTCATTAAATTTGGTTGCTAAGTGCGCTGCAGACTGCTGTACAGAAGCATCGATTTTTTTCGCTTTCGTTGAAAACCTCTATACTTTTTTCTCCGCTTCTACCTATCGATGGGGTCTTCTTACGAAAGCACTTAAAGATACAACTTCGAAAATTCCGATTTTGAAAAGGTTATCGGACACTAGGTGGTCAGCCCGAGCTGATGCTACGAAGGCACTTTTATGTGGTTTTACCACTATTAGGAAAATTTTGGAAGAAATTTCCAATAACGTGGATCAAAAGGCAGAGTGTCGTAATCAAGCTTACGGACTAGTTTCAAAAATGAATAAGTTGGAAACGGGAATAATGACAATTGCGTGGAACGGAATCCTAGAACGCTTACAAGCAACTAGCGCTTCGCTGCAGTCATCTGATCAAGACCTTAACACAGGTTACGCCCTTTATGAATCGTTACATGGGTACTTCCAAACAATGCGGTCCACATTTTCAGATATTGAGGCAAAAGCCAAAGACCTGACCGGCTGTGAAGAATATCACCAACAGACTTCAAGATGAGGCAAGCGAAATACGAAGTACGACCATTACAGCGGCTCTACTACACTCGACAAATTTGTTGAAGATCAAACACCTGGACAACGTTTTGAAATTCAGGTATTCGTTGTCATTATTGATAACGTACTGTCTGCTTTAGCTAAACGTATGAAAGCATACCATAAAGTAACTAGTGTTTTTGGAGTATTTCGTCAGTTAAAATCTATTACAACAGAGGAGATTTTGAAAAAATCTTCAATTATCGTCAGTGCTTACGCACATGATTTAGAGGACAGCCTAGGCGACGAATTAGTGCAGTTCGCTGAGCTGCTCAAAACAGATGTGGCTACTACTATTGACCGCAAGAAGGACGAGGCTCTGGAACTGCGATTCTATAATCTTTTAATAAATAATTCTTTAGAATCGTGTTTCCCAAATATAGAAATTGCCTTGCGCATTTACTTGTCTCTCATGATCACCAACTGCAGTGGCGAACGTTCTTTTTCAACGTTAAAACGTATAAAAAATGAGTTAAGAAACACGATGGGCCAAGAACGTCTAAATCACCTCAGCTTGATGAATATAGAAACTGATTTGCTCAGAGAAATCGATATCAATAGTGTAATCTCTAAATTTGCCCATAATAAATCCAGAAAAGTTCATTTGTAACATTTTGTTTTATTAATCAGCCTAAATTTAAAAACCTAAGGTAAAGCAAGGGCCCCTTAATGGAATTTGCTACGGGCCCCGCGCTGCCTTAATCCGGCACTGGCTGAAAGGGAGGGCCAGGTGTGACTTTCTCTGCGGGAAGATTTCCCATCAGCTGGTGGGAGGTTCTTGCCTTGGCCCGAGCACATGTCACGCACGTTCGGATGTGTGCACGGGTTGCAGGACGCTCTCCGATTATCTATGCTCTCTGAATGATTTGGGAGTAGGTGAGCGGGAAGCCGCCGTGCAACACTGTCCGATGATCCCAATCTATGCCGAGACTAGACAGTAGGGTGTCTCAAAAAACCCTGACATTTGAAAATGACT
The DNA here is from genome assembly GCA_943736025.1 of Tenthredo mesomela. Taxonomy (NCBI): domain Eukaryota; kingdom Metazoa; phylum Arthropoda; class Insecta; order Hymenoptera; family Tenthredinidae; genus Tenthredo; species Tenthredo mesomela. The sequence continues at coordinate 14,704,536 of OX031014.1, read as the reverse complement.
GATGCATGTTGAAAAAATTGTACTTTCTCACGGAAAAATGAGGCACGCGCAAACTGGAGCTTCTGAGATAATATTTAGTACTGCCTCAAGAGGGGTGAAGTAAGAAATCATTATTATGTGATTTTTTATTAATGTTCATAGAAATCATAGATAACTTCCTTTTTTATTCATTTATTAATTCATACTGAAGTTGAGCAACAATATATAGAGCGTAGGTTCATTCCGTAACAACGTACATCTCGCATTTTACTATCAGAGGAGTTTTACTTATATAATAATATGAAGTTATACTTGGATTATAATTTGATTAAAATTGTCCTCTGTTAGTAAAATGCGAGATGTACGTTGTTACGGAATGAACCTGCGTTCTGTATATTATTCCTCAACTTCAGTATGAATTAATAAATGAATAAAAAAGGAAATTATCTATGAACATGATTAAAAAATCACATAATAATCATTTCTTACTTCACCCCTCTTGAGGCAGTACTAAATATTATCTCAGAAGCTCCAGTTTGCGCGTGCCTTATTTTTTCGTGAAAAAGTACAATTTTTTCAAAATGCATCAGTCATTTTCAAATGTCAGGGTTTTTTGAGACACCCTACTAGACAGGTGACTGTTCCTAGGTAGGATAACGGGGTGTCGTTATTCGTATGGAAGAGGAGCTTCGCTGAGTCTCCCGCCCACGCGAATTAAGCCAGCAGGGTCCAGAAATGGGCGAAATCGCCTTAGTTGGCTCTTTTGCTTGACCTCACGACCTCTAGTCAAGGCATCGCGCTCTTCTGGAAAGCTCCTTCGATGAGCGAGCAGAACGCAAAGGTGATACGCGCGGTCCATCTCCTCGGCGTTCGAAGGGGTGATCATCGACGCTAACCCGTCTTCAAGGAGAAGCGTCAGACGCAAGCATCGACTGATAACTCGTAGACGGTACGTGAGATTAGAGAAGCGATCGATCAGGCGTGGCTCCACTTGGACGGAGTGACAGGCTATGAGCAGAGTTTCTTCCAGCTGTGTCACGCAATTCGCAGAGTCAAGACTGGTGGAATCTGGTGGCCATTGGCGTGCCGGCTTTGTTAGCCACGGTGGGCCACTCCACCATAAAGTCGATCTCACGAGTGTGGAGGGGTCAACCCCGCGAGAGGCGATGTCGGCTGGGTTGTCAGTGGAAGCCACGTAACGCCAGCGCGTGTCCGGCAAGATTCGCTGTACTTCAGATACCCGATTTGTGATGAAGACAGTCCAGCGAGATGGGTCAGACCCGAGTCAGACCTCAACCAAGCGAGGACGTTCTGAGAATCGGACCATGCATAAATCCTTTATTTCGCCGTTGTCCAGGTTCTGGGGATGCTTCACAACAATCGTGACAAAAGAACCGCGGTGCAAAGCTCAAGTCTCGGAATGGCGATGGTCTTCAGAGGGGCCACTCGGGTTTTGGCAGTCAGAAGCCGCGGAGTCCCATGGCTATTTGGGGCAACAACTCGGAGATACACAGCGGCTGCGTAAGCAACCTTACTTGCATCAGCACACCCGTGGATCTCGAGGCAGTTGGCCTGGCTGGTTCCCAACCATCGTGGAATTCGGATTTCAGTGACGGCCTCGAGGTTTACTTGGAATGTCATCCATCGTCGGTTTACTCGGTGGAAGCTTCACGTCCCACTCAGATTTCTCACGCCAGATGCCCTGCATCAACACCTTGGCCAGCACGACGATGGGGCTCAGCCAGCCGACGGGGTCAAATAGTTTGGCTGTGATTGCGAGTATTTTCCTTTTGGTAATCGGGTGCAGCTCGAAGGATCGGGGGTTCGGAACCGAAATTCATTCTCCACAGGATCCCACGCTACGCCCAGTGCTTTCACTGGTCCTTCATTTTCGAAGTCCACCTAATCTGGTCGGAGTCGATCCTTCTTTGGCAGCTGGTCGAGGAACTCGGGATGATTGGTAGTCCACTTTCGCAGGCGAAAGCCACCCGCCTTCAGCAGGGCAATGAGGAGATCACGCATAAGCCTCTGCGGAGGCGAGGTGGTCCGATGAACACATCATCGACGTAGGTGGACTCCTGGATGGCTCGTGCTACTTTCGGATATTCAATGGCTTCGTCGCGGACCAGTTGGAGAAGAGTTCATATCGCCAAGTACGGAGCGCACGACATTCCTTAAGATACAGTTAGGAGCTGATAGTGCTTTTCGCTCTGGGAGTTGGGCGTCGTCCATATGATTCTCTGAAGATTGACGTCTCGTGGGTCGACTCGAATTTGCCGGTACATCATCTCGATATCAGTGCTAATTGCAATGCGATGATATCGCCATTTGATAAGCATGGTCGCCAGATCCGCTTGTAAGGTCGGACCAATGTGAAGCATTTCATCCAAAGACAGTCCTAGCGTCGACCGCATGACGAGATCGCTTCGATCCGGGCAGTGGCAAGCCGTACTAGTCAATCCAAGGATGGCGGAGCGGCTTGGCTGGCGCTGGTAGTGGATGATCGCCGTTGAGATCTAGTAGCCCTTTCGATGGTCTTTCCTTCCTTGATGGGCCTTTCGTTTTTCACCGCTTTCTCGATGAAGCAAAGTGTGATGCCTCGCCTGGAACCTTCGACAGCGACTGGTCGATGGACATACCTCAGCACGATGACGTGGTCGCAAGCAGTTGAAACAGAGACGATGACGTGATATAGCACGGTAGTGTTCTGTTGGGTCAAGCTCCTCAAACTTTGGACAATGTCTAATGTAGTGTTGGTTCTCACAGAGCGGACAGCTCTTGTCTTTCACTGTGGTGATGAATGCTCTCGCATTACTCGAGAATCCGGTGATGGTGGACTTACTAGGTCCAGATCCAGTGTACTTACTGGGTCCGGACTCTGTTTTGGTTTTGGACCCTCGTGCCGGTTCAACCGCCCTGAGAGCCTGCACGGGGAGAAGCTTAGCGCAGCAGCAGTCTAGTGATGGCGATATTTTAGAATTGTATCGATATTTCGTATCGATACGTATTGATGGTCAGTGTATCGATACACATAGAATATCGGCAGCGAAGTATCGATATCATCGGTATCGATACTTGCAATGGAAATAAAAACAAACAATGAAAATGAATTCTTTTTTCGAATGTGATTCTGCACAGAAGGTTATAAGGACAGTGGTTATGCATAGTGAATTCTATAATATTATTGTTTAAATATAATTTTTTTTTTCGCAATAAAATTGTATAACATAATAAATTCAATATGACAGTTTAGCGGTTGTCGATCTGTTTTCTCGCCCGAAATATCGAACTTCGATATCTGTGGGTTGAGTATCGATACTTGCAAATATCGGCACATGAAATATCGATACAAAATATCGATATATCGATGGAAAAGTATCGATATTGAGAATATCGATACTGTATCGCGCATCACTACAGCAGTCTGGTGAAGTGACAGCAGCGCTTCCACATGCTGCTGAACGGTAGTGGTGCGAGTTTTGACTCACAGCTGCTCAACTTGAGTGGAGCGGCAGGCGCTCCTCTCTAAGTAATAACTTATAGACTATAGCATAACAGATATTCGTCACGAGGTGGCACTTCTACAGTCCCATTTTAACGCGCAGCTTTACCTCAATAGAACTGCAGTGACTCAGCGTCGTGCACCTAGCGCTCTACAACGTGGTCTCGACAGAGCTCGTCATTTTGAGCTGCCGATGTTCCGTGGCGAACAGCTGCGGTGCAAACTCCTCGTGTTAATACGGTTTTGCATAAACGTGACCAGTTTCTGAAACGTGGGCGTTTCCTTGTCCTCGACTAACGTTTTCTCCCAGTCCCGTCGCGGAACGGCATCCATACTCTGTGCCGTGAGGAGGATGAACCATTCGTCCCAGTGTTGAATCGGTTGTTTTAGGGTTCGTAGAACCTCCCTACTCTTCACAACTTGGTCCACCAAGGTCTGCAATTCGTTGTTCCCTTAACGGTCGCGTGGATGTGATTGTGGTCGCTCAGTCATATGATTGCGAACCAGAATTCGTGCATTGTCTTAATGCGTGAGGGAAAAGTTCCACGCCAAGCTGTAGTGTGCGTCGGTAGTTAGAATCCCATCTAAGGCAAGCCTCGCCTCACCATCGATTGATGCTTTAGCGATTGGTCGAGGTGAATCAGAGATCTAAACAGATCGCGAAATGGTTCCCAATCCTCGGGACGGCCGGAGAAAACTGGGAGCGTGATCTTTGGCAGGTGGACCTGATGGTGAGCCTGCCGAGGTGCTTCCGGCGCCGGCGATGCTGATGATGATGATGCCGCGAGTAGAGCTTGTTCGTCGTACAGGATCCCGAGCGAGGATGCAGAACGAAGCTCCGTATAGTAGTGAAGTCGTCGTCAGTAAAGTACGATTCTGTCCGAATGGCAGCATCAGCGTAGAGTTCTTGGTGGTTGCGCTCGAACTTTGTCCAGTAGTTATCAGTAGCTCGATGCCGCCTCGCAAGAAGCCAGCTGTGAATTCCTCTCGACGAGTGCGTAGTGAATTGGTCTCAAAGCGCGAGATCATGGAGGCTAAAGCTTATTGCCCGGTTAGCGAAGCCATGGTTTAGCGTTTCAGGATTGTGGCCGTGTTAGGCTGTTGGCATAAGGCAAAATATAATGTAGAATGTACTCACCGCCATGCCTAGACATGAGCCCACGGGGCGCTGACCGAAGGCGCAATCACAAGGGGAGCGCATTTAAGTTCATAGTTCGTCTTTTTTTTTTTTTTAATTCAAGCTTTTCAGATTCTCTTAAATATATTTCGTAATTAAATCGCGATCTGACAGGCACTGTTTGTGATTACATTTTATACAGAAACCGCACGGAGAGAAATTTCGCACGGCATACGTACCACGTCGTTCAGAGGGCGTCCTTTTTGGTGGTAAAGTAACTGTCTGTCGGTAACGTACGCTGTGTGTCCCGCGCTAGTACCGGCGGCGAACTATTATAAGACGTCGACTATACCAAGTCATTAGGTCTCTACGAGCGCCAAAAGTTGGGCAGCCTAGCGTCCCAAAAGTTCGCTCAGATATAATAATTCAAAGTTCGCCGATTGATTCTTTCTAATAAAGATTTGTGTATATGTCAGGGATAAATTATGAATAGTTTTCTAAAAACAAACGGGCACACTTCAATAGAGTGGCATCTCAAAGGTAAGTTAACCTCAATTTTTCTACAATATTCTCGTTTTGATATTGAAAAGATTCAAAGCTAGCCAAAAATTGTAGGTTATATTGCGAATCGGCTTCTGTATATAATATGCATGATGATTTGATTAAAGTTAAAAAAAAAAAAAATAAAAAAAAAAATAAAAAAAAAATAAAATAAATAAAATAAAATAAAATAAATAAAAAATAAAAAAAAATAAAAAAAAAAAATAAAAAAAAAATTTTATAATAATAAAATCAACTCCTCTTAAATTATCTAACGCAGAATCCAAAAATATCAAACACAAAACGTTAACCTAACGTTCTTTCATTAAGACGATCTCTGTCCCACTAGCTTAGAACTCTGAGCGTTCCAGATTTTGGGGCGCCCACCACACCAAAAGCGCACGCCTCACGTACTTTACATGTCGTACAGTAGCGCCACCATTACTGAGACAGGGCGCGAGCTAAATTTCTCTCCGTGCGTGTTATAGGAGTTCCTAGTTGTTTTTATTTCCCCAGAAGTCCTCTGATTGCGCAGGGCCTCGCAAATAAGCCGAACTGCGGTGACTGGGGCTAGTGCAGTGTTCAGTTGCAAATTAAAACTTCCAATGGCATCCACTTCGGTCGGGTGACTCCCCGATGTTTTTTACCCACTACGTTTAAGTTATAACCTCATGCATCCACCTTATCCGACATCTCTTACCATATATTAATTATGGTTAATTGGTTATTACCACATCGATTTGAAAATGGGTCCGAAAAGGCTATCGGGTGCCAAATACCGGAAAATAAAAAAAGATACCGAGAAGGATATTAAAAAGTTAGCTAACCAATGGCTAAGTGGGATAAAAAATGTGACTGAATCCACAATAGTTCAGGTGAAATTCGGTTCTGAATAAAGAAATGCGAATCGAATTAACGTAATGTAAAACTAATTACAGTAGACTCTAGATAAGTGGCCATCTCACGGGGCTATAGGAGAGGAAAATGGCTACTTACGAAACGCTCCCACCACGGCTGAGGAAGAGGCGCATGACGCGTGGTGGGAGACGCTGTTGGTGCGCATACTGCTGTGGTGGGGGGCATAGTGTTTGTGTGAGTGACCGTCCGTGTAAAGGGGAAGTCGCTGGCAAGGCCACTTAGCGGATGGCCACTTATCTAGAGTCTACTGTATCAGAATCGGACTCTGATGATTATTTTACAACCAGACTCACGTAATAGAGCCATTCCACGTCAGACCAGACAAAATAAATCAAAAAATGACCTCGATGTTACCGATTTCGCAATGATTTTTTTTACGGGTTCTATGGAACAAATAAATGAATCAAACAATTTTTTGTTTTTTTTTTTTGGCCCCTATCTTCCAAGTTACACGGGGGTGAAATTCGGGAAAAAGAGCCAAAAATCGAAAACATACTCCTCTTCAAACGGTCATATCTTTGATTGTATTCATCCTAGAGACTTCATCCAAGAACCATTTTAAAGCTATTGAATGACACTATTATAATATATTTATTTAATTTTGCGGTAACAAACAATTCTATTTGTTATAAACAAATATATTATTCAAACGTGATTTTCAAACAAAGGCCACGCGATATATTTCTCAAAAAAATATGAGCGTATTCCTTGATCAATTCTCTACAAAATCGTTAAGTCAATTTTATGGAGAAACGATGGACACTATATGAAAACGATTTATTTATAAGCGACGGCGCGCGCTGCCACCCAAAAACCGTACCCGAGCCGAGTCTTTCAGCGGCAGCGCGCGCCGTCGCTTATAAATAAATCGTTTTCACATGGTTTCCATCGTTTCTCCATAAAATTGACTTAACGATTCTGTAGAGAATTGATCAAGGAATACGCTTATATTTTTTTGAGAATGTTATCGCGTGGCCCTTGCTTTGAAAATCACGTTTGAATAATATATTTGTTTATAACAAATAGAATTGTTTGTTACCACAGAATTAAATAAATATATATAAATAGTGTCATTCAATAGCTTTGAAATGGTTCTAGGAAGAAGTCTCTCGGATGAAAACAACCAAAGATATGACCGTAAACATGCCCACCGATGCTTTCTCATGCTAGCCACACGTACCTGAGCCGGGTTTTTGGGTGGCAGCGCGCGCCGTCGCTTATAAATAAATCGTTTTCATATAGTGTCCATCGTTTCTCCATAAAATTGACTTAACGATTTTGTAGAGAATTGATCAAGGAATACGCTCATATTTTTTTGAGAATGATATCGCGTGGCCTTTGTTTGAAAATCACGTTTGAATAATATATTTGTTCATAACAAATAGAATTGTTTGTTACCGCAAAATTAAATAAATATATTATAATAGTGTCATTCAATAGCTTTAAAATGGTTCTTGGATGAAGTCTCTAGAATGAATACAATCAAAGATATGACCGTTTGAAGAGGAGTATGTTTTCGATTTTTGGCTCTTTTTCCCGAATTTCACCCCCGTGTAACTTGGAAAATAGGGGCCAAAAAAAAAAAGAAAAAAATGGTTTGATTCATTTATTTGTTCCATAGAACCCGTAAAAAAAATCATTGCGAAATCGGTAACATCGAGGTCAGAAAGCTGTCCGGTCTGACGTGGAATTGCTCAATAGCGAAGGTGCAGCCGTGCGATATGAACATCTTGATACTGAATTTGATGCATCTGAGCAAGCTGAAACTAATGAGGATGCAGCATCAAATAATTTCACGAATTCCAGAGAATCCAACGCCCGTATAAGACCCCATCCTTTTCTTTGCCCATGCCAATCCACCTCGTTAATTTTTTTTTTTTTTTCCGATTACACTACATTCCTTTTGTTGCACCCGTGGGCCGTGTCACGAAAATTTACCCGATTTCCAGCCTCCAGAAAACCGGTTGACAAGTTTATTACAGAGGCCGAAGAAGTGAAGCGAGATACCTATAGTGGAGATGATAAAAATGAAGAGCTCAACTTAAATGACCCGACTACCTAGCCTGTTATGGATAGCGAACTACGGACCTACCTCGTTGAACGAGGTCCATTGGAAAGGATGCAGATTTCTCTTTATATAAAAATCTTATCGATTCAAGACCGTTTTCCGTTTATTGGTTTAAAAAAGTGCTTTTCTAATGGCGAAGTCGTAGAGCGTGCGTGGATTATATACAGTAAGAGTACAAAAGCCGTGTACTGTTTCCAGTGTATGCTATTTGGGAAATCGTGTGCAGTATCACAAGCTTTAGCTGATCCAAAAAAAGGATTTTCAGATTGGAGGTATCTAAATCCTCGAATTTATGAACAAGAACATTCATCGTAATATTATTTATCGTGGAAAACTTTTGAAAAACATCTTAAGGGGAAATGAAAGCTGATTGTTGCGCGACAGGGTGCCATCTATCGGATTGAAATTTTCGTTTTCGTTCCTTTTCGTTTTTTGGAAGTCCAAGAGAGTCATGCCCTCCGTACACTTCTTCTGCTTCATTGATATCAATTTCACATCGATCGGATGTGTTTTAGCTGAGAAACGGGCTCCCGAAAATTCCAATCCGATAGATGGCACCCCGTCGCGCGGAATCAGCTTTCATTTCCCCTTAAGGAAAATAAGACTATCGATGATCGCTTAGAAGAGGCCATACAGAATGAAAAACAGAGATGGAGTCATATTTTAAACATCGTAACAGATTGCGTTATATTCTGTGGTACTAATAATTTAGTTTCCAGAGGCTCCAGTGATCAGATTGGGGATCCCAAGTGCGGAATATTTTTGGGTTTGATTGAGCTTATTAATCATCATGATGCTAAAATAGCTAAGCATATTGCCGAGTCCGAACGAACGACATATATTTGTCTAACAAAATTCAGAATGAATTTATAGATATTCTAAGCACAAAAGTGAAATCTGAATTGCTGGATGAAATTCGAAAAGCAAAATACTTTTCGATATTATTTGATTGTACTCCTGATATTTCACATGAAGAGCATATATGTCAAATAATTCGATACGTGAGTCGAGAGAAAGATCAGTATGTTGTTGAAGAAAGTTTCATTGAATTCATAAAGACTTCTAAAAAAACGGGTAAAGATTTAGCTAATGAAATTCAACAAAAACTGATCGACGATGATTTAGATGTCGGTAACTGTCGTGGTCAGGCATATGACAATGGCCAATGGAAGTATCAGGGCGTGCAAACTCACATACAAAAATCTAGTCAACTGGCTAGATTTGTTCCGTGCGCTGCTCACAGTAAACTTAATGGTAAGATTTTTCGGTGTCATTCAGCAAATCTTCAATGTCTTTTCGGGTCCTACTCGCCGATGGGAAATGCTGCAAAATAGTACATTATGTCACTAGGCCGATTAAGTATTTTCCGACGAATTTGAGATTATAAGGCGAGGATTATGATGAAATTCGTCAGAAAATACTTTTTTTTCGGCATAGGCATTGAAAAGTCACTTTTTGACGCCTGTTTTCGATCCGTAAAGTAGCAATTTATACGGCTCATTTCAGAACTGCCATATAAAGTCTTTTTATGGCAGTTTTGATGCGCAGTCCGAAGTGCGCAATCCAAAGCTGTCGTAAATAGTACTTTTCGGTCCTAGGCCCTAAAGTCGGACTTTACGGACCGAGTGGGGAATGTGAGTCCTCGGACCGGCGCAGTGGTACTTTACGGACTATTTTGGGTCCATAAAATGGAACTTTACGGACTCAGAACAGTCCCTAAAGTACGTACTTTACGGACACGTGTACCAAAAAAGTCTTTTTATGGCAGTTTTGATGCGCAGTCGAAGTGCGCGACAGATTGCGCCATAACCTCACTCTTCGTCGTATCAAGTGCCAATCTCAACAGGCGTCAAAGTGACTTTTCATGCCTATGTCGAAAAAAATATCGTATGGGGCGTGCCTGTAAACCGTTTTTGACTCGAATAATGATTTCAGAACTCGCCTTCGGCTCGCCTTCAGCTCGTACTGAAGTCATTATCCTCGCCGAAAAACACTTGGTTTACGGGCATGCCACATAAAATACTATTGGGCCGTATGGCATATAGAATTTTATGTGTCCAGGCCAAAAACCGCGTTTAAACCGAGCGAAGCGAGGTTAAAATCGTGGTTTTACGGCCTATGACACATAAAAGTACTTAAATGGACTTTAAAGACACATTCCAATACTACCTACTCGCCGATGGGAAATGCTGCAAAAAAAAGTACTTAAATGGACTTTAAAGATACATTCCAATACTAGACGGGCGTCAAAATATAACGCAGTTCATTCGTTGTGTACCCAATTAGATGAAGTTCTGACTACATTACGAGAAATATCAGAAATTCCTTAATTTCGTGATGGAGTTGCTGGTGCTGAAGGATTGTTGAAGCAAATAACATTCAATTTGTTGGTTATTTAGTGTTTTGGGATAAAATCTTACAAGTCGTGTATCGGGCAAACCTCGTTCTAAAGAGTGCCAATATTGCGATTGATGAAGGTTGTTAAATTATACTTGCACTAAAAATCGCATTGCAGGACCTTCTAACAAAAAGCGCTGACGAAATCTACAAGTAAATGTGAGAAATCATCAATTGCCACTACATTTAGTTAGGGAAGATCAAGGAAGGTAAGAAAGATGCCCGGAGAACTCGCATCCGATTAAGTATTTCTTTGGGAACAGCAGTTCAAAATTAATTTGTTTCAACGTGTTAGACACTTTCTTATCACGAATGCAGTGGCGATTTGACAAAATGACCGAGGTTAACAATGATTTTTATTTTCTGACCGGAACCTCGAATCCCTGTCCGTAATAGATCTGAAGAAACACACCATGGACTTAGATCTATTGTACTCCAAAGACATAGAAGTTACAGAGCTCGTTAGCGAGATAGAAAGTTTCAAATTCATGGCGGCCTCAGTTTTTCCTAATCTAAAAAAAAAGCCACGCCGTTGCAATTGCTTAACGGCATCAGGGATTTTTCGCTGAGCTCAGCCTATCCTAATATAGAAATAGCTTACCGCATTCTCCTCACTATGCCTGTTTCTACTGCATCATGCGAAAGAGGCTTTAGTAAACTGAAGCTCATAAAAACGTACCTGCGATCAACAATGGGGCAGGAAAGATTGACAGGCTTAGCTATATACTGTGCATTGAAAATCGTTTAGCTAAGAGCGTAGATTATGACGATGTAATTGATGAATTTGCTTCTCGCAAATCGCGGAGAATAGCTAATTCATAATTGGCGCTACAGCGTGGTCTTGTCGTTCTGTATTGTGTATCTGCGGTCAATAAAAGTAATATGCTTTTATTCAACGAAACCGGCGAATGATTATTTATGATGCCATATTCCATTAGGTTGGGTTTACTATATTTTTCAGCATGCCTTGGGGGGGGGGGGGGGGGGGGGCATTCATTTTCAAACTACCCAGGGCGCGAAATTGTCGATTCACGGCGCTGAATGTACTCAGTAAATCAGGAAAGTTCAGTTCAGAGCATTCGCAGGGTGTTTGTGTCGAGCCCGATCAAGGCAGCTAGGCCAGTTTCGAGGGCGGATTTAGGTGATGGATGGACCAAGCCACCGCCGGCTCCTTGAGAGGTAGGGCTGCTGTCTTACTCTGTCGAGCTCACGCTAGGCAGCTAGGCCTGTTTTAAAGCGACCTTGAGTCCAATTGACAGTTGGAATTGTGAACGCAATTCATTCGAATGAAGACGATGTAAGGGGGTTGATCCTGTAGCGTCAACACACGTTAGATCCCCGTACCCCTTCGAATGCGGTTCGAAAGACCATGAAAGTGCGATTGCTAACGCTTCGAAGGTAGGCTGGGATGAAGAGGCACGGTATATCAAGAATATAGACTTACTGTGGTGATTGTGTTGATGACAAGAGATGTGTATTGTCTGCGCTTAATAATAGAATAGATTGAAATAAAGGTAAACAGGCTAGTTGCGCAGCTGAAGATTTTGGACGTCCGCGCTCCTCGCTGGATGAAAGTCAATCGAGAAAACCGCTCTGACTAGACGCGAGAAAATCGGTTTCCCCCTCCAAGTCGACCAGATTAGTTCCAGCGCTTCACGTCGTTCTGAGGAAGCGTTGGAGTTAACACTACAAAAAAGATAAACGTATGGTGCCAGCAGTATCTTCGTCCCCGCCAGTTATAGAACATAAATTCTGAAGATCACAAAAGTACACTGGATGCAGAAGCCGTTTTGTTATCCATCGCAATTCGCAGCTGTATGGATGAAATTTCTAAGTTACGCACACACAGATATACTGGAGATTCGTTTGACAGTTCGCAAATACTAGCAGCGCACACGGAACGGAATGTCCAGAACACTGAATTACAGACAGACCTGGAACGCTTACTGCCGTGGTGGGGGTAATGAATTTGCGATTGGAGAGAGATAGCTCAGCGGAGTATCTCTGTCCCATTCTGTACAGTCGGGTGACGAAATTTTGAGCCTCATGACAGGTTACAGCACAGTAATGTATCGAACTGGACCGAATATTTTTAACTGACAATACGCAGTGCGAGCGAGACAAATATACTCCGCTGAACTATCTCTCGGCGCGCCCCCCACCACGGCAGTGAGCGTTCCAGCTCTATCTACATTTTAGTGATCGCCCATCACTAAGTCAAGGAAGCAATAGTCCTCTAGGGGTGTAACGCTTATGGTGCCACAGAACCTGCCATCAATTGACAGATTTTCGATAGATATATGTCATACCGAGACTTCAAATACGAGGAATTTCGTCGACAAATTGAGCCTTATTTACGGGATGGGTGGAATAAGTTTTCCTGAAACAAGCGTGTATTTAAGCACCCTATACAACGCCGGATTAAGGGGGGGACTAAGGAGGCTGCAGCCCCCGGGCCCCCGAACATAAGGGGCCCGCTCTCGGCACGGTGATAATATGGGAAAATAATTATAATGCACGTATCAAAATAAATTATGATGCACTTTCCGTTTGTTCGGTCGTTTTGGGGATTGCGTGCTCGATTAGAGGAAGAATCTCTTCCCAGCTAAAAGACAAGTGTTTTAAAAATCGGTTCGTCTTGTCCGATAAATTCTATTCTATGAATGGGAAAATAATGTTTGAAAATTCATCAACACCATTTGAATTCCTGAGAAATATAGTACTGTTAGCCATAGGTCATAGGTATGAAAAAAAAATTGCTATGAAAAGAAACATATTTATGTGTCATAGGCCGTAAAACCGCGATTTTAACCTCGCTTCGCTCGGTTTAAACGCGGTTTTTGGCCTGGACACATAAAATTCTGTATGCCATACGGCCGAAAAAGTATTTTCTGACGAATTTCATCATAATCCTCGCCTTCGGCTCGGATTATAAACTCCAATTCGTCTGAAAATACTTAATCGGCCTAGTGACATAATGTACTATTTTGCACATCATCAAATTGCGGAGGTAAAAGAGCATTTTAAAAATTATCATTTATCGAAAATAGGTTGGGCATTCTATGGTAAATCACACAGTATTAAATCCGACCGATTCCAATTTGCACGAAAATTATTAAAAATTATTAAAATTAAATTAAATTATTATTATTATTATTAAATTATTAAAATTATTAAAAATGCTCGACACGATGCTTAAAAATTTGTCTATTCTTTTCATATGAAACTGCGTGAAATAACGAAAAAATTAGCCCGAATTATTTTTTCAAGTCATTTGTTTAATTGGAGTTAAGTATCATTCACAATCGGCTTAGTGCAGTGGTAGTGCAGAACTTGGTGCAGTGTGGAAGATTAATACGTTGGATTCCATTGAATGGTTCACAATAAATTAGTGTAGGTATATATATAATGATACTACCAACTACCACTGTCACCTACATTAATTTATTGTAAACCATTCAATGGAATTAGAGATGTGAAATTACCGGTATTAAGATTTTCGGTAAAATTACCAAAAAAAATACCGTAATTTTACCGTAAATTGACGTCATTTTCTTTCTGCTTTAGCCACGCGCCAGGCGAATCAAGCCTCCTGATTGGTCAATCTTTAAATCAAGTCAACTCACGGTGCTGCGTAAACTAGGAATCAAAGCCGATTATGAATATATTGTGATTTGTGACCTTAGACTACATTCTCTGATAGAAGATAAGCCAAAACGGCGAAAAAAAAAATAAAATTGTGATTTGTGACCAATGTGGTAATTTATTCGCCGTCACGTTACCAGTTTATGACGGTAAAAATACGGTAATTTACCGGTCACGTTTACCATTTACATCTCTAAATGGAATCCAACGTATGAATCTTCTACACTGCACCAAGTTCTGCACTACCACTGCACTAAGCCGATTGTGAATGACACTTTACACTTATTGTAAGAAAAAAATCCGAACGACTGGCAATAAAAATCTGAAAAAATCAGATGTCCTTTTCAGGTCTTTTCTGAAAAAAAAATTACAGATGTCTTTTTCCTGGTTTTACTAAATAAACCCATGTGGGGGCCCACTGAGTTACTGTAGCCCCCAGCCTCAAAATTCTTAATCCGGCGTTGACCCTATATTGAATGATAGACGTTTTAATCTCCTGGATGCGATCAAAATACGACACATCGGTGATTGCAGGGACTCTGATGCCGCCATGTTGGATATGTATAAACGTCCTGTCATTTTTATTTATTCGCAATACACATTACTGGGTAATCTACGCTGAAAATCACTAAGCTAGCGCCCTACAGATCAATTTGAGCTTCTATAAAAAAAAAATAGTACCCGTGGAATTCGTTTCCTCGTTGAGGCTCAATTTGTCGACGAAATTCCTCGTATTTCACGCTTGGCACCTTATGGGTTACTCCCCAGAGGCCGCCCCCAGCCTCTGACAATCGCGAAAATTACCACAAAAACGTGGAATACAAGCGCCCCCTTCATCGTTGTCGAAAACAAAGATGTTTTGGGATGGTTGTGTTCAGAATCCCTCACAGAATCGGGCGACAGCGCTCGATTTTGCATTTTTGATGCCTAGGCTCTGATATAGGTCGAAATAAATGGCACGCCAACACTTTTCGATCGAAAAAAAAAAAATCCCAATTGCATTCGATCAAACGTACCAGTTCGAACCATGGAGTAGAAGGAGGCATATCTCCCTATACACGCTGTATTGAAAAAGTGGGACGAATTTTTCCCGTAATAGCTGGCGCTGTTACCATTAAGCGGACACGGACTTCCGGTGAGCGGGAAATTTTAAACATGGAATGACTTGAATTTTGTCAACGCCATGATACTGTGACGTAATCAGAACATGTTATACGCAGACGCAGGCGGAAGTAGGCCTCAGCTTACTAAGAACAGCGCCATCTATAGCGTAGACCACATTTTAGATTGAAGATATGCCTCCTTCTACTCCATGGTTCGAACTCATTACTTGTCAAACATCGGCTGCCGAAAGGACAGGTCGATTGATTACCCCGTTCCGGAGGAAATAGACAAGCCGGTAACCGATTGGGTAAACCCCCCCTCCCCCTTAACGATGAGACATAAAAGATAGCGGAAATACATAGACGCTACAACTCACATAGCGGAAAGCGGTACCATTGATGCTGCCGTCCCATGTAGGGCCGGACGGAAAAACGGGACGGAATCTAGTGACTTTTTCCATGTATTGCGTGTATGTATACACCGACACATACAACGTTCCGTTCCGTCATTCCGGATTCCGGTGATCCGAGCCTACATGGACGGCAGCATGACCGACACAATATTTTGTCCAAACTTATACAATTAAAACTGGCCGTGTTCGGGGAGTCGCTTTTAGCGCTGTCAGTAATCTTGTGTCTCTGTCACACTTCTTGATTTCCCCAAGCTCCGTCTCTCACTCTCTCGATTTTCAGCGCTTTAAAGCGCTTTAAGCGCGCTCCCCGAACACGGCCACTAACTACAGCGTTGTGCTGCGAGCGCCACAACTTTGGAGTAGCTGTGGCCTCTGGCGTAAACTCAAAGAAGCTATGTCGCTAAGTCAATGGCGTCAGATCTATACACACAGCTGCCAATGGCCGAAGTCGTCACATGACAACAACGAGTCGTCGTCGTCGTCGTCGTCGTCTTCTTCTTTTCCTCACTTCGCTGTCTAGTTTTACTCTCCGTTGGTGAATATCGCGGTTCTTTCGGTGTCATACAAAGGCCCGAAGTGACCGAATAAAACAATTAACGATCGTCGACACTGGTCTGCATATCTCGATCCCAGGTTCCACCAACGAAACTAAAACAAGTGAAAAATGAGGGCGTATTTGGGATACACATTTGCTGGCACCGCCTCAGCGACCATCACCGTATTAGGTTTGCATATTTCAAATTTTTCATAAATATTACCGCGCCAAAGCAATCGAACAATTTCTTTCCAAATCTGTGATAATTTTCGATCATTTATGTTCACTGCTAGAAACATTCTGGAATCAAGATAATCGAAGTTCTGTTCCCCTGGACCCGTATCTAATTGATCACGTATCTAATTTCGGATTAGATGTACTCGAGATTCTAGATTTTTCCAATATTTTATCAAGAAATTTCTTTCCCTCGTCTATTGGTCCAATATCATGACCTTGTCCTTTTCCCTATCTCTTATTTTACCATCATCACAAGGAATTTGTTGTAAAACGTTTGTCGTCGCAGTGCCACACCCCCTTTTTGAATCTCTACCATTTAGCACGTGTTTACTTAGCGTTACATGCTTTACTGCTTTCAAAAATGATCAGCTGGTTTAACTCATTTTAGGAAGAGTATTACTCCTCAACTATTTACTATTTCTAATTCCAGTCTTTTCATCGTTATGTGAAACAGTCGAAAGTCACATGCTTTCATGTTACTAATTTCTTGCATTACTTTTCTCCAAAATTTAGTCCTTATGCTTATATAGGCAATTTCTTTTCATCGTTATTCTAAAATATGAGATATCAGGCTGAGTTTTTACATCGAGATTCAACTTGTTCTTCAAACATGTGGATTATGCAGTATTCACATTATATCAGTGATACTAGTCTCACATTTCACAACGTAACATATGATCAAGTGATTTGATTAAATCAGGCTGAAACTAAAAGAAAAAACCAATTGACAAATTTTTATTTCAACAAAAATTTTGAAGATCTTAATAATCTGTCTACCAGATTCAGGTTTTCAGATCATCATGAATTAGTGTAAGCCTATAGTGCACTTTCAAAATACAGTAGAGCGTCGATTATCCGAATCAATTGGAACCTGGCACCTTTCGGATATATGAAAGTTTGGATAACCGAACAGCAATATTCTGTGGGTGGAAAAAAAAAAAAAAAAAACGCTGATTCGCTCAATTTTGGATAATTGACTTTTCGGATAACCAAATCGTCATTCGGATAATTGACGTTTGATAAGCCAAATCGCCCAATACTGTTATTCTTATTTTCCCCGATGCTCAAAATTTTGTATCCAATTTTTACAATTTAATTAAAATTCGACTAGATCGTTTCACTAATCTTGAAGACATTGCGATTTAGGGTTGAAAAATTCAGAATTTTCAAAAAACGAAACAAATTTTACTCTTAAATTCAAATACTTCTTAAATTCAAAATCAGCAGCATTTCTTCATCTCTCCTCAGGCTTGTATTCGCTTGACGAGACACACCGCTGCAAGAATATCATTTTTCCAAGTAGTGCAGAATATCCATCTGGATGAACTGAATATTTATAGACTCACTAGTGTATAATATATCCAAATATGTTGAAAATAATCAAAATTCAAAAATATATTGATCAGGAAATGCAACTTTTTGTTTATTAAGGTGTAGACTTTCTCTCTTACCCAGACAGTCAACTAATTTAAGTTACGGATATCAACCAACCCTTGTAGCTAGATTCTTATAGGTATTTCTTTTCTACTTTTGCAGTTCTTTATCACTTACTTACTGGAAAGGGTGAACGAGTCAGCGTGGCATGGTAAGACAAACTATTTTATAATTTCAAATTCATGAGGTATCTACTAAATTTAGAAAACGCATGTTTTCAACGACTAGATATAAGCCATTTTTAAAAATAATTATAAACCCATTATGACTTTTTTTTTTCTATCCACTTGCCATTGAAGTTTCCACTTCTTCAAATTTCTATAACATTCAAATACTGATAACAATTCGAATATTTTTGTTCCAACTTGGTTTATTCGGCAAATAATTTTGAGACAGTTGTTTAATCACTGAAATATTCAAGGTTTCTGGAAGGATCTTCCCCCTATATGTGGGCCACTACGGGCATTGGTCTGACGGTTGCTCTCTCCGTAGTTGGCGCTTCCATGTAAGTATAATGGGTACCAAAGTAACATTAGTCAAAATTGACCCATCACAAAGCTGTACTAAATAATCGAAAATTGGCGTAGATCTGCAACGTCTTTCAATTACAAAGATTAAAAAATGACCAAAAATATTATATCATTATCATTAAATATCTGAAAGAAGAAGATAGAGAGACACTTCCCATCCACATAACACAATCTCTATTGTTTCTCAGGGGTATTCTAACAACCGGAACATCGATAGTCGGTGGTGGTGTGAAGGCACCTCGTATAAAGACAAAAAACTTGATATCTGTAATCTTCTGTGAAGCTGTAGCCATCTATGGTCTAATTACTGCCATTGTGCTATCCAACGCTCTTGAGCAGTTCTCTCTAACTAGAGCCCGCACTGAGGATACGCTTAGAGCATTAAACTGGATGGCTGGTTACATAATGTTTGGATCTGGCTTGGCAGTCGGTCTTGTCAACCTGGTCTGCGGCATAGCAGTTGGTATCGTAGGCTCAGGAGCTGCGCTTTCAGATGCTGCCAATCCATCTCTATTCGTTAAGATATTGATCATTGAGATTTTCGGCTCTGCTATTGGTCTCTTTGGATTGATCGTCGGCATTTATATGGTATGAAAACCTTGTTGTTGTTTTTTTCGAACTGCTTGTAATTGAATCTAGCGAAAATCGTGAAATTTAATATTTTGTCTTCTTTGTTACAGACATCAAGGATATCAATGGGTAATAGCGTTTAGAAGCATTCTCGTTATCTACCAAATATCGTCCTCTGGGTGAAAGCGGGTGTATAAGTGATGTCATAAATTATATGCATATACATTATAAGTATATGTGTGTATGATAAATACATGTTAGATACATATTCGTGGATATGAAATACTACTCTGAATAAGTTTAAAACGAACATTGTCATTATAAATGTTGCTTTTACAGTTTTTGATTAGACGTCTTCGTTTAATTTTCAAGTTTAACTTCTTATTTATTAAACACGGTTCTGAGGTTTAACACAGCCAAGAAATCTTCGTAAAGTTCAGTCTTTGCTTTCTTCGACTTGGCTGCTTACCTCAACATATTACTTATATACACTGTGAAAAGAAATCATCAGACGTTGCTCGGTTTTTAAATACGCTCCCATTTTCAGACCGACCAACGTAACTTCCACGATAAATTGTTATAAATAAATTATCGTTAGATTAATCAATGGTCGGATTTTCATCCCAACTTTTTTTTTTTTTTTTTTTTTGTAAATATTCTACGCTTCTGCTGTAAGTACATCAAATATCTATCGCAATGAATAATAGCGAGGTAGAAATTGTAAATGAATTATAGAAAAGTATATAACTATTAATTTAATTCCTATTTAGTTATTGGTGCCGGAAAATTTATTTCTTATTCTTAATTTTGTTAATCATTATTTTCTTCTGTTCTTTTCTCTACCTTGAACTTGTCTTGTAAACTAAATTATCTGATAAGAAACGTTACGTAAAGTATTATAATATCTTCTATGTTGAGTCTTATTAATAATACGGTGAATAGTAGTGTAAATAATGTTAAGATGAGCGTAGAAAAGGTGTGATGAATAAATTGTATCGTTAAAAGTTCAGAACTTCATATAATTTATGTGCACACTTGAATAAAGTCCTTTAACTTATAAAATTACCGATCTCGAAAAAAAAAAAACATTTTTGCTAAAATTTTCGCGTTCACATAGCTTTTATAATACTAATAGTAATTCGATATTTCTATTCTTATGAGAAGTTCAATATCTCATCTCTTTTCTCAGCTTCGTTCTTGCGCGTGTTTTTAGACTTATCACAAAAGTCAAGAAAAGTACATTTCATCCTCTGCTCTACTTCGGTTATAGAAAAAGAAGAGATAGTGCTAATCGGTTCGCTGTTTTACAAACATTACAGAAAAATGAAATATTTTTTTACTCCGATAACATTCTTTAATATAAATTATAAATCACAATACATAAAAATATGCTATAATATTCTTCAATATTCTATACATAACAATGATAATACATTCAGTATACTCCGATAATTAAATTCAAGGCACGACCCTGGCAGTGACTGAAATAATTATACGCCGTGCTTTTATACATCATCAATTATAAGCTCGACAAAATTGGCTGTAAATTATGCATCGAGAGATTAGACCGTAGCACCTTCCTAGATAGAAATATCTGTTAAACTGTGGAAGAAAAAATAAATATACAAACAATACGCAAGTTTGATGGAGCAAAGAAGAGCGTCTCACAATCTCAGGGAATCAGAATATTAGGCATCATTGAAAACGTTTGGTTCAGACCTAAATTATTTCTGCAACAATATTTCGTGTATTTCTTTGAATGCTGACTCCAAATTGGTGACGTAATCGCTTACGTTGCGCTGGTCGTTGTAGCTTGTTGTCACGGCACCAAGTCTGAAGTCTTGGATCATGTATCTAAAGTCAGGAAATGAGGATGAGAAAAACTAGAAGCCAATTGACTTATTATGGTTCAATGCATTGTTTGTGAAGAAAATAGAAATGCTTACCCAATGCCATAGCCGTTTTGAACAACCGGGCCAAATCCTCCAGCGGAAACAGCCGGACTAGACAAAGTAGAGGTGGAGAGAATGTTGTGATTCAATGCTTCGTACGCAGGGTCTTCGAAAATTGCTGGCTTTTGAATTCCAAGTTTCTCCCACATTTTGTTCAGCCCAAATAAGTGCCTGTCGAATCCTTGGCCTGGAAGGATCCGCATTAGGTCATTCATTACAAGCTTGATAAATTACAGTATCGCCTCAGACTGAACAAAATTGTTTTTACCCATTGCAGCTTCTTTGGTGAGTCGATTATGAGTGTTACTGCAATGAATTATCATCTTTTTCAACTCAGATTTTGAAATTTTTGAAGAGGAATCGCTCATCGCTTCACAAAGTGCTTTAGTCTCTGTAGTACAAGACCTCATCGTTTCAGTTCTCCCATGTTTGAATGCTGCAGTACTACAGGATTCATATGTAGCAACCATTTCTTTTTCTTGTTTGTAATAAGCCAGCTGAAATGCCAGCTGCATAACTGCGTCTGGGCTCACACCGAACACCTTGCATTCTTTTTTTCCAAACCCTTCATAGATGAAGTAGTCCACACCAAGCCGTTGAGTCCACTTCTTATATTCTTCCTTAGCTTGATTGATCGCTGTAACGATTCTGGCATCGGTAATAACATTCAGCTTCCTAACAGAAGTATTTGGAGATACTGAGGATACATCTTCGGGATGAAATCTCGGCTTTTTTGCTATATCTTTCTTCACATCCTGGAATAATCAGAATAAAGATTAGCCATCAAACCGATCTCGAAGAGTATATAGATTTATGGAATATCAGAGCGGATTGGGAAAACTGTTAGTCAATAAATGCAAAAAAAAAAGCATTCGAGAAGTACTAAGTGACCGATTTCAACCGTATAAAGCTTGTTTTCGTCTGCATAATACTCTCCGCTGAAGAATATATCCATTAAGAGTGTTCAAGGGGGTCTCATGGTGGGAGTTATAATGAAATGTTAATAAAATCTAGCTTCCTCCTTGCACACCTTCTCCCTTGAACCAAATTCTCACCTGGAAGTATCTCAAAACGGCGACTCCATCACCCCAAGAATGTTCAAAATTAACACCAGCCGTTCCGTCTTTGGCTACGATTAAAGAAACAGATTTATCAAACCATCGGTTAACACCGTCTCCATGTAAGAACGTCCGTAATAATTTTTTATAATCGCTAGCAAGAGATTCTTCATCCAGAATCAACAAGAGTATCGCAGAGTCGATTGTTTTCAGCAATTGTTGGTTTCCAATTTCTGACAAATGATGCCTTGTAACAGCCCACAAATCACGTTCCGTTGTTGTTAATACTCCGATAGGATTTTGAGCACTTTCTACGTCATCTTCCAGGATAAATTTCAAGCTTGAAGCTATTTCTTTCGGGGAAATAATAGACTTGTTTTTATCCAGTACATCGAAAGCATAAAAATGTCCTTTTCTCAAAACAACAACATGTTGCGCCGTAACGTCTTGGTATATCATATCTTTTTCCAGTTCTGGAATTCTCGTTGTGTTGAAAAGATTGTGATATTGCGACATGTCCAATGGAAAAGCCTACAGAAATAAATATAACGAGATAAGAACAAAATTAGTATCCAATTATATTTGGGATAGTTGCGTGTTGTGATAGAAATTATATAATCTATGGGATGAAACACAACACCTTCGCAAAAGCACTCTGTATGAAACCTCTGTTAAAATTTCGGAATTCAGAATAGAAACCCATGTACAAGATACAAGATGTACATATAGCTTGAAAAATGGTCAAGCTTGAACTGCGTTCCATTTGTCCTACTCATGTCTTAATTTGCTCCAAACAACACAGTCTCTCAAAAATGATATCAATGTTTTTCAAGATTACATGGTATCAGATGTACCTCTTTCAGGTTGATACATACGCTATAAATAAGAGTATTTTCAGGAGACTGGCATGATCAAGTCAAAGTTCGGAGGTATGAGTCATCGGGTCTCAGCGTCAGATACAGTTAAAATAAAAGCACTGAATGCAAGGACTTGGAAATAACAGATGTTTTGCCTTCAGATATTTGGGTCTCTGATTGTTCAGGGAACAAATCTCTTCATCTGATGAGCAACCAACTTTCAAATGCACTGATTTTTGTTCCAGAAAATTGAAAAGCATTTGGCAGTAAAAAATTGATTACTCAAATCACGTTTGCAGTATCAGGAAGTTATCTGTGCATCGCACAGAGCTTTATTTTATGAACAATGAGAGACCCAAATATATAAAATTGCAGAATCGGTTGATCCAAATCATTGCATTGAGTGCTTTTACTTTCACTGCACTTATTTCTGACATTCGATGACTCAGAACTTTTAACTTATACTTGATTATGCTTCAAAAGATTGGGGAACTACTGTAGTGAAACTAGTTGATTCAAGAACAATTTGGACACAAGCTAGTCTTTCAAAAATACTCCTATTTGAGTTAAGACATGATGAGATGGGTTCCAGAGGCTACTAACAGAAAAGCGTCATCAATTTGTTCACCTTAAACAAATATGCTCCGTACCACGATAAAGAGGGTGGCAGAAGTCCAGTGACTTTCCTGAACGTGTCATTATCAGATTTCTTAGGATTCATGTGATAAACTTCCGGCTCCAAAATGTTTTCTCTCAAAGATTTCATGAATCTGATAGAAGAAATAAGAAGATTCGTTGATTTAATTAACTGATCTTCATAACGCGGGTCTTTTTCAGCAATAAACGACACCATGGGATTGTAATTTATCGGCAGAGGTTTACGGTCTCTTAAATACATGTCGGACCAATATTCTGTGATATAACTACTATGCCGGTTCTTCGAATCAAATGCCTTCAGTTCCTTCTGTAGAGACGGTCCCTCCCCTGCTAAGAATCTTTTAACACAAGACTCTGTATGTCGCAGTTGTTCTTCTATCAGTACAGGCTTTTGCGCCATCAAATAGCGCTCACAGGTTTTTTCTAGCTGCGGGATAGGCAGACGTGGTAACGATGCTTGGAAATGCATCGTATCCAGCCTGCTTTTTTGTATATATTCATAATCTTCTCCATTTTCTGAACTCGCCGCTGGGCTCTTGGTGCTTCTGGAATACACCAAGTCCTAGATGAATCAAGATGTGTGAAAACTTTGATTCGGAGATCAGGGCGAAAACTGTGACACCGAAAAAATCCGGTAAAAAATCTCCTAACATCTCAATCGACCTCAACTTGAAACCAGACCTGAATATGAAATAATTTAACAAACTAAACAAGCCTATTCAATGCAAAACTCGCTTCATTGATTTTTTAATCTTTTATAGTAAATGTTAAAGGTCGTAGGAATGCAAAAAAACTAGTTTTGAGTTTAATATAAGCTTAGATAAATGTGATGTAAAATGTTAAATTGATAATAGTTTTAATTAGGAGCGGGAAGCCCTAATGAAAATAATTCTACAAATTATTATATGGGAAGTTCGAACTCTCCGTAGTTTTTTTATAATTAATTGTAGTTTTTTCTAGTTTGATACCGGTAAATACACAGAATTTTGCTGAAAAACTGCAAGAATCGACAATTTTTTTATGATAAAACACGGAAATCCTCAAATTTTCATAAAAAAAAAAACTTCTAAAGTCAACAATATTTTAGGGAAAATTCGGAAGTATTCGAAATTCCCTGGAAATTTATAAAATTCGTACAGAAGTAGAAAATTTCTACCGGATAAAACATCGTTCATATTATTATGATTATATTTTTTCCGTAGATAATACGTCCCCATTTTGCCTTGATCTCCCGCACAGTCATGCGAAATCGATTTTGATCTACACAATCATATATATACCAAATAAATGAGGTTTTTTCATCAAATTTTGCAAAACGATCCAGAATCTGGTGCGACAATTCTTGAATTAGAAGTTTTTTGGTAAAAAAAAAACAACAAAATTAAAGATCCACGGGTGAAGCAGAATGGTCTATTTCAAATACATACCGAGCGTTTTCGTCCAAACTGAACGACCCCCTCTCTGCGATAGTGCGTACCGCGTACGTAATGCCTGGTTTACGCATCGCCGTAACTTAACTTAATTTAAAGATTGACCAATCAGGAGGCTGCTTTAGCCACGCGCCAGGTGAATCGAGCCTCCTGATTGGTCAATCTTTAAATTAAGTCAAGGCGCTGCGTAAACCAGGCATAAGGCTCAGCTAAAAGGATATAGGCTGCCAGTGGAGCTCCGCCACTAAATTCAGCCAATCCCTCCCGGCCGAGCCTCACGTACGCGGTACGCGCCTGTGTTGGTGTTGTCGCAGGAAGGGGGTCGTTCTGTTTGGACGAAAACGCTCGGTATAGGTTCGATATTCACTCGCGAGAATCATGCAGCACCTAGCGGCTAACCCAGAACTACTCTCTTGTGTTTTATACGTTTTAAATTCGTAGAAGTGGTGACTTTGTTAGAAAAAGAAAGATAAATCCTCTAAAAAAAAAAAAAAATACTCCATACCGCGTGTCTTTCTGTATATCTCATCTGCAAACTTATATTTCCGAGAATCGTTTGAAATCAGGCATTATTCGGATGGACCAATAATAGTTGGAGAGAAACGAAATCCGAAGAACTGTATGTTTTTGAGAGATACGAGATATTGTGGAAAACAGATTTAACAATATCAAGATTCCAAATAAATGTTTATAATAATTTCAAATATTTACATGACATGATTTCGAATTATTTCACGTGATTTCAGATACGGTCTCACAGTCTTTAATCTTTATGCCTGGTTTATGCAGCGCCGTAACTTAATTTAAGGATTGACCAATCAAGAGGCTCGATTCACCTGGCGCGTGGCTAAAGAAGCCTCCTGATTGATCAATCTTTGAATTAAGTCAAGTTATGGCGCTGCGTAAGCCAGGCATTACCAGGATTTCAAGGATACCCAGAAGATTAAAAAAATTTCGAAAGATTTTCAAAGCTTCAATATGATTTGAGAGTTTTTGTGTAAAGATACATCGGATTTTAAGCGGATGCAAGTTCCCTTGGTTATTCCAGGAAGCCATCTCATCTTTTGTTATTGTCAATTACCTGACCCAACCTAATCTAACCTCGAAATTATTCGAAATAATTTCGGATTAATGTTAGGTTTTATAATTTGTAATATTTTCATTGTTTGCAGCATATGAAATTAATGCAGACAGTAATTTTAAACGAATTTTTTTCGAACGACCATCATAATTATTACAATTGTTTGAATACTTTGACATTTACTGTTTGACAAGTTACGTTATAACCTAACCTGCAAATGCGTTCACAATAATCGTGCAACAAGTATAATTCCGTTGAACAGAAAATTCTTTGAAATACGATAAAGTATTGTTACTATAGTCATAGATAATAAAATCTCACCTTGATCGTTGTAATGGTAGTAAAGTCGTATATGCGTTAACCTGAAATGCATTTTATACGCATATTAATATTGTTGTTGAAGTTGATTAAGAGACAATAAAAATCGTGGTGATTTGTTTGAAAATGATAATAATAATAATAATTTATTCTTGACCCTTACACATCTTGGATTTATTTTCTTAGCGACGAGTAACGACATTGTTTATATTTATTATGTCAATTTTTCTAATATTCTAACAAGTAACTTTAAACGCTATAACTAAACCACTTGTTGGCAACTAGCGTATGTATACATTGTCACGGAATTGTTGTTTCTCGTATGCACCGTATCTGACGCGTCATTGCTAAGGCACTTGAATGTGAACATAATTGAGGGGACTCATTCACAACGATCTTTCATAATCATAGCACAGATTGACCGTGCGGTGAAGACCCCTCAACTTTTATTACATACGGTTTACAGTCATACTTGTACTTTGGAACGCGGTTCGAAACCACACGTAGACGTACTATAAATAGTTTTTTTTTTTTCTTTCTTTTCTCTCTCCAACGATCTGAAAATCTCTTTGTATGCTACATGCATACATATTCTCATACCCGTATAGTAATTGTGTCATATTATACTTTCATTATGACAATCGTTCCTATTATACTTATAAATAATGTTCCATGAATATAAGAAAGACATTGCTATATTCATAGTAACATTCCCATCCGTAGTCGCCCACCTCCTTTTCATCGAAATGTGTCACATTTCGATTATTATCCGAGTCCAGGCGTCGAAAACACAAAAACAAAATGCACAGAGCCAATTCGAATTCAGTGCCGAACACATACGTCCAAAAACATGCCCGTTTCTTGCGAAAATAAAGTATAAAAATGGTTTTTACATTATTCGAATGTTAATTTCCTCGGCGGCCATGATTCAAATTATGTAAAAACCATTTTTAGACAAATTTGACTAATTTATAAATAAATATATTAAAAAATATATTAAAATATATTTATAAGTAAATGTCGTCTGTATTTATGGATTTTTCTATTCATTCTTTATAAAATATCAAATTGTTGCAAAGAAATGTTATGTTCAAAAAATGAATAACGGTAGATTGAAGTTCCTTTTGAAAACTACCGTGTTACGAAAGAAATCGAGCAACTAAAAGTGGTCGCGCAGTCAACTTGGCCAAAGTTGTCAATTTTTGAAGACTAAGCTTGCTTTCAAATCAAAATTGGATTTGAAAAAACTGTTTCGCATTGACAACGTTTATTCTTAAGTTTATCAAAACCCCAGAGTTTGTCCAAAAGGCGAAAAGGCGAGATCACGTACCGTGAAATTGCCCATATATAAGCAAATATAGGGATTCTAGGATAAACTAGTCATGAACGTAATATTACGTTGATTATACCGTCGAGAATACAAGAAAAAATATAATAATGAATAAAAACGCACATACTATATTTAGTAAAATAGATTTTAATAACGTTAATGATTTGTATATTTACAATAACGTGAGTAATGTACATTGTAACAGAGTAGATTGAAGTGGGGGTTGAAGTTTGTTGTCCCATACCACAAATATCGATGAGACATTTCCAAAAAATAACAAAAAAAAAAAAAAAAAAATGTCAAGAATTTCGTAGAACAGAAATTCAAGTAGTAACCATTGAGTGTGTGGTTAAAAAAAAAAAAAACTTATTTTCACTGTATACCGAGATATTCATACTCTTCCAGTTACATATTGATCTGTGATTATCATAATGTTAAGTGCAGTGCAGGCGCGAATGTTGGAAGTTGATAATTAGAAACAAAAACTTCAGAAAGCATCTGTTCTTCTGAAATTACAAACTTAAGGTACAAAATAATGGAGATTTACGTGCTCGGCGGCCGTATAGTACATATTACGTAGTCATTTTAACACTTATAATATTTCGTTTATGACGAATTGCACATCTACCTGTGTGTATAAAAATGAGTCGAAATTTAGACTGGCAGTCAAACTCAATCGTCACGTTGAATATTTAATCTTGATTTGATCATTTCTTCTAGTGAGATTTGAAATTCATTACAAAGAAAAGCGAAAATTGAATATTTATATCGCTCTTTGAAAAACTTAAGGGTAATCCCTAGTCGCCCACCTCTTTTTAATCGAAAAAACACATTTCGATTATTATCCGAGTCCAGGCGTCTAAAACGCAATAACAAAATGCACAGTGCAAATTCAAATTCAATTCCGACCACATACGTACAAAAACATGTCCGTTTCGTGCGAAAATAGAGTCTAACAACGGTTTTTTAAATATTCAAATGTTAGTTTCCTCGGCGGACATGATTCGAATTAGTTAAAAATCATTTTTAGATTCTATTTTCGCATGAAACGAACATGTTTTTGGACGTATGTCTTCGGCATTGAATTTAAATTGGCGCTGTGCATTTTGTTCTCGCGTTTTCGACACCTGGGCTCGAATAATAATCGAAATGTGAAACATTTCGACTAAAAGGAGGTGGGTGACTAGGGATCAGCCTTAAAAAAAATCTTGAATGTAATTACTGATCTAGATAAAACAAAAAAAGGAAAGAAAAAGAAGATATTGTAAATGAACTAAAACCGGTATTGAAATCCGTCGATATCAATAAATTATAATACAGTTGTATTGTGTGTGTATAAATAATAAATTGCACTTTAAATGATATTTGATCGAAATACTAGTATTTATAGTTACCTACACTTCTCATCTAATCTAAGAATAAAAATCTCAGTATTTATCGCAATATTATATAAGATGAAGACTAATCTCAATCAATGGTTGTAGAAATATTGACAATAAGGCAGGGAAATTGAAATACTATTAATTACCCAATTACTGCGTTGAGTAGTATGTTCGTAATTACCCTTACAGGTAAAAAGTCTTCTGATGCGAAATCGTGAATGAAATGTATCTACACAGCAAATATTCATAATGTGAGAATGTAAACAATGAATATTAAAGACTTTATCTTTTAGTTAGGTAATTCTATAAAATAAAATGAAAATAAGAATGAAAACGCAACGATTTGTCGGCTTGCGTTATATCCGAAGGCTGATCATTTTCTGTATTCCATAAATATTTTTTACAATAAATAAACGTATTTTCTAGAAAAATATCGCATATCATTGGCAAATTTGAAAAAAAAAAAGCTCGAACTACTCTGCTCGTTCATCGTTATGGGACCGATTCTACGCCGGTATTGTTAGAAGATGTGAACATTTTTTTTTTAAGTAAACGAGAAAATGTCTTCGCTCCATTCTTGGAAGTGAAGGTATGGGCGATTTCTACGTAGTATATTTGGCAGTAAGAAGAAACGTGAGCCATTTGGTAATATTTCATATCTTAGGTCACCGACTGCGAATCCTCATCTGTTTATTTACATCCCCCGCCGTATTGAGCCGAATTTCTTTCCATGAAAATTCTCGGATAGGGTTTAATGATTATCGCGCTAAGGATCAGATCAAATTGTCAAGATTTAACACTTAGGATGATTTGCAAATCGTCCGGTAATGTATAAATAATATCGTTTATTCTCTCGCTAAGTTTTTCCTGGACTGATCGGCTGATCGGTACATCGTCTTCGTAACTTTTATCCAGCTTTTGACGAATCCTTAATATCATATCCACCACTTCCACTTCCTGTTTACCCTGAACCCATGTTTTCAAATCCTGGAAACAGAAGAAATCTTTCTAACATAAAACTCATCTCGTTTCTTAATCTCCTCTCAAAATTCGTCTCCCATAATCCAAAAGCTGGTTTCTAATAGAAATAATGATTAAAACCGACTTACAGCTTGGGACAACGCTTCTAATTGTATAGCTTGCAATTTTTGTGTAAGTTCCATGTATCTGGTATGAAACCATCCGGAGAAATTAGGCGATCTAAAAAATCGACGGTATAGTCCGACCCAATCGCCTTTTATACCAATCGTCAATTGGGGTCCGGCGCTGCTCAGGGTGGCCAAAAAATCGTCGGGATTAAACAGCTGAGGTATCGGGGTAGCCTGAAAAGTATAAAGGTGTAAAAAAGAAAGAAAAATAACTCACATGGTATGTGAATAAATAAAAGAAGAATTTGATAAAATTTCACCTTGAATGGTGATATGTTTTTTTGTAGAGGCATTAGACTAGCGATATATCTTTCCAAAGGTATCATAAAACTCTCTGTTAATTCCAATAGGTGCCTCCTAAGAAGCGCAGTTTGTACTTCCCCAGGCCTCTTGGTTTGAATGCCTCTTAGTAGTTTCTTCAAAATAGCTTTGTCCTTTTGTAAAAATGTTTTGTACTGTGTATAGACACCAGGTTTGGAATCCAAGACTTTCAAGTTCTCGGACTTTTTTATTCTATACTTTTGGTTTTCTGAAAAGCGATAGCGATAGCAAACGCAAAAAAAAAAAAATAAATACAACGAAATTTATTTGTATGTGTAGATTCTGCCAAATGTAGTTAGTTATTTTATACCCACTCACCTATGCTCGATCCATTTGTTATTCTAATAATATGAGGCCAGTGTTGAAGAGTCTTTGCAAAAAACGGATTCGTCACACCAAGAATTACTGCTGGTGGTGACGGAGCGTCGGTTGTATATTCCTTGAACTCCGAATCATGTATTGTAAAATAAGGACGATGATCCGCACAGTATTTTAACGGCGCTATTGTTCTGTTGAATAATAATGACACAATGATGATAGTCATCCAAGACTCCCAAAATATCTTTAGGTAAAATTTAATGCATTCAGTAGTTTGCATTATCTCATTAAATCCAAGAAACCTGAATTTTCAGATTATGTTTTCAGCTGTCATTATCTAAGCAAAAGAACCGATATCCTTCATCTCATCTGCAGTACTGTTCATAAGTTCGAGATCATCTTGCAAATTTTTGTTTTGGACAAAAAATTGGATAACTTCGCAGAATCATTTGTCCAACACAGATATCAGAACTTTTAGTCCGAATTGGAAATCTGAAAGCCAATCTCGAACTTATGAACGGTACTGTGGATAAACAATCTTGGCTGTTGATAGTTCTTGCATAATCTTCTACATCGTATGATTAAAAATATGACGATTGAAGGCAAAGACGAAGAGAAATCGACTCAAGTTGTGCTCCTGAATTGCATTGGTAATATTTTAAAATCAATTCGATCTCTATAATTACTGAAATACCTACGCCGTCAGAGCTTGCACCATCTCAGAACAAGTAGTCGGTGAACTGGCCATAACTACAATAGGTTCACCTAGGAGTGCTAATTCCCAAAGCAAATGTACGTGGCTTACGACACTAGCTAAACTCCTGAACATGTCTCCCTCGTAGGCTGAAGTAAGAACAATTTTACGCAAGGAATTTTTGTTCGGTGTATGATCTAACGCAGCTACAGTCGGCACTGTTGCTTTGTAGTTTTGGTTTGGAATGTAAGTCTGAAAAATGAGGTGACGAACTAGGCATTATTGAAAAGTCTATATCTTCCTCGAGGCTTGTTTCTGTATTTCCAAGACAATGTGATCGGAGATATATCTCAATTTTATAAAGTGTTGGACCTTTCTAGGATTCTATAAACGCCAGAATTTTTCAACTCACTAAAACGAACTGAAAGGAACAAGAAATAAAACATTGTCGTTCAAATCACCTGGAACAATACACCCATTAAAGTCAGGTGAAGTATTTGACCGGGTACCGGCTCTGGCCACCGGTCAATTTCTCGGCTAGCAACTTCCATGACAGCTGCACCAGCATCAAAGAATTCTGGAGCGATTAGGGCACAGATCTCCGTAAACAAGTTCACTAATGGTAGTTTGGTTATTATTACAATACTCTGAAAGAGGGAATATGAAATTTGAATGCTGGAGGAATGAGCTGCGTTTGCTTACATACAATGGATCAAAAACAGTTCTTATATTATAAGAATTCATGCTATTCTCTCTGGGATTTGATATTCAAAGATTTTCAACAAAAAATCAGTTACATCCAGCATTGTTATCAACATTATTAGTTAGTGAAACAGTTAGAGTTACTGATTTTCTATTCATATCTTAAAAAACTACAATCTATTGGCATCGAAACATTGAGACGGTTGAAAAACCTGGTTTATCAATCTGTGATAATGTTATTGTGAAAATGTGATGGTCAGTATAGGAAGGAAAAGATATTTCCACGATTTCAAAAAGTAGAAAAACTTATGAGGAACTTATGTTCGATTCGATTTTGGAATTTCGGAGATTCTACCACCGAATGAAACAATCCATGAAATTTTGAGATTGGATTGAAAATTGAGAAGTTCAAACATCTTGTACCATGTACTCTTAAATTTTCTCATGATTTTTTAGATTTTCGAGATTCGTCAGTTGATTATAAGTTTTTATACTTTATGAGGTTACAGACATATTCTTTCCTTGATACCGACCATAAATTGTCCACATTAAGGACAAGTATATGTACACCTTCAAATGGGTTGAAAATCTGAAATAGAAATTAATTTTTTCAGAGAACTTGAAGACTCTGATAGGATCCAGAAAAAACATGGTGTTTGGAGAAGGTTTGACCTTCATCATGCATATTTTACATCATGTATTACTTCCAGTCCAACGGTCATTCACTAAAGACAGAAAAATACAAAATCACTTGCTTGCCGCACAGAATAAAATCAATCGTTTGACCAATCTTGAAAGTTTTGGACTTCAATTGTTCAGAAGAGATGCTTCTATCAGATGAGCATAGAACTTTTCGATGAACCAATTTTTGATTGAGATAATGGGAACAAAGCCAATTTTTCCCCAAATTCGAAAAAAATCAAACCACTCCAGTAATTCTTGCAATATCAATAAGTTCTATGCTCATCTGATAAAGGCATTTCTTCGGAACGATTAAAGACCAAAAATACGTAGATCGGTCTAACGTTAGATTTTATTCTTTGCAGGAACCGCGTGATTTTGTATTTTTCTGTCTTCAGCATATTACTGTCGGACTTGAAGTAATACACGATGTAAAATATGCATAATAAGGTTCAAACCCTTCCCAAACATCGTGATTTTTTTGGATTCTATCAAGGTCCTCAAGTCGTTTGCACAAATTGATTCTGATTTACATTTGAGAATTTAAACCCATTGAAGGTGTATATACCCCCTTAAGATTATTAAAACCAGATTTTATGCTGTCATAGACGCCGACTGTATCTCTTATATAACTTCGCTAATGTTAGAGAGTATAAAATAATAATAAAACTCTGACAATTATTGACCTTTTGAAAATACCCTCTTGGCAATGTCTTGTCTTTGACTTGTCTGAAGTATACGTATCCCCAGTAATATTCTTTGTCGCATTGTACAAATACTGGACATTTTCTATCGTACTCGTTCAACGATTGAGTATTTTGAGCGGTTTTAGCATTCTGTCTAATACGGACATGGTACTGGGTGTCTCCCATGCATCCAGAATTTGAATCTGGAAACGCCAGATAGCACACGTTCGATCTCTCTTGCTCAGTCAGTTTAACATGACTGGGATAAACGAGCTGAAAAAATAGATTAAAAAAAAAAAATTTCTAAATCGCCGACAAGTTTGCCGTAATTTTCTTAAAACAGAAATTCATAAAAAAAAATTCAAAGTTAATATATTTCGACCATAGTTTGTTACAATTTTTTTGTAACTTGAGTAAAAAACGAACTCAAATTATGTTACATTAATTAAGATAAGACTATATTTTCGGAAATTCAATTCAATTCATTCCGTATGAAATAACGGAAACGTGTTTTCAAAAATTCGAATAATCATCAACGACATTCGATTGTTACGTTCGTTAGCGGAAAAATTTCCAAGTTCTAGCACACGTGCAGTATTTTGTTTATTGTATGTGTGAGAGAGAGAGAGAGGGAGAGAGGGAGAAAAAAAAAGGAAAACAGAAAACAACAGTTAAAAAGAAATCCGAAATCGGCGGCGTGAAAGTTGTTGAAAATATTTAACGGATTTGTGACTACATAGTTTTTTTTTTCTTAAGGTGAATAATAACGAAAGGGGGGGGGGGGGGGGGGAGGAAGGAAGGAGGGGAAGTAATAAATAATTTTGAAAATATGGTATCGTGGTTATTTTGAGATTAGATGAGTTTAATAAATGGCTAAAAAAAGTTTACCTCTATTGCTTGGCCGAGTTCAAGATCGAACGTCACAACACATATGCAATGTACCCAGCTGCTGAATCTCTCCCATTTTTTCTTTCCAATTTTAAGTTCATCGACGATTTCATTTTCCTTGTGATTTTCTTTATTAATAACCGAGCAAGAAGCCAGATCCGACATTGTTTCAGCTTTATTTACTTCAGAAATAGCCAAATACAAGAACCATATGCACGCGACGACATCTTGGCTTTCATTTCTATTTGACAGCAAAGCCAGCGTTGAAAATCCCAAATACCCCTCACGGTTTTAATTAACAATCATTACGTAACGGATTTATTCTTGCTTTCATGTTTACATATATCGGAAGCGGCGATAAACCATGCGCAAGAAATATCTCAACATATTTTTATGTTATTTTGTTTGTATGCAGCAATTCCGTATCGTATCAGTATTGTATGTATTTGTATTGTATAAACCAGCTCAACAGAGAGTTTTTCATCAGTTTACGCAGACGAAAATATCTGGACCCTAGGTTATCGAGAGAAAATAAACCGTGAATGGTTCAAGGCTGTCTGTGATTCGCTCACGAGCCGCCATTTGACTAATTTCGACCAACCAGCACTAGATTCATATACAGTTACAGTTACTCTTCTTTAAACTTACTTTTTCACGGTATCATTGATACGATTTTACCTTTCTTCTCACTTATTCCAACGACGACGAATAGCCAGTCTATTATGCGTATACAAATCCCATATAATTGTAAACAAATACAGTAAATGACATCCATAATGAATTACTTAATTGTCCGTAAAGAATCAGTTTAAATTACGCGGGCTATTTCAACAGCGCTATATTTGTCCTCTAATTCAATCGTCGATTAGAAACTCTATTTGACGAATTCCCAGCTTCATTCGACACTCGAAACATTGAAATAAATATGTAGTTTGATATCACGTGTCTGAAAGACTAAAAAAATAGTAATTTTCAATATTTACCATTAGATATTTTGACTTACGCGGTCACGCGATGTCATTCCTGCCGCTTGATGGCGCCACTGTTTGTAGTGACTCGCAAATCGTTCTCACGGCAGCGCAAACCTAACCAAAAATTTTGACGGTTTGCCGAATCTAACGAAGCTGAGTTATTATAATATTAAATAAATTAAAAAAGTGTTTAATAAATCGCTAAAAATATGCCTGAGGCAACGAAAGTCGAGGTGAAACCCCCGAAGGAGGTTAAGAATGGTAAAGAAGAGGAGAAGAATGATCTCGTAAGTATATTTATAACCATCTTACATGCCTTAAATAAAACAAATGACTATCAGTGACTTGCACGTTGTTGCTGCTCCTTATCTAATTACCGCAATATAATAATATTATCATTCATGGAACAAAAACTATAGAATAATTATTTGTAAACCTGTATAAATTATTTCCTTTCAAATAAATATAACAAAATGACAAACAATTTTCCACCTCATTTTCTTAACGGATATTTAAGCCTTACTCCCGTCGCCTATACCGAACCTGGACCCATAAATCCTGAACCACAATAACCAAGAATTTGTGTAAAAACAATCTTGAAAAAAAAAGGGTTTTGTTTTTGCATAGTCGGAAGAAGACAAACTGCTCCAGGAAGAGTTGAACAATTTAGTAGAGCGGCTGCAGGACTCTAACACTTCTCTGTATTTTTCTGCTTTGGAATTGCTCCGTTCTCAAATTCGTGCATCAACAACGTCTATGACGAGCGTTCCAAAGCCGTTGAAGTTCATGCGCCCTCATTACGACACAATGAAGATAGTGTACGACAAAATAGACGATGAAAAAACAAAGGAACTTTGTTCGGACGTTATTTCTGTACTGGCAATGAGCATGGGAGAGGGTCGCGAGTGTCTCAAATACCGACTTACCGGCTCTGCTTTAGAAATTGGTGAATGGGGACACGAATATGTCAGACATTTGTCTGGAGAGATTGCCGGAGAATGGGACCAGATAACTGGCGATGATGCCGAAGCAACAAGGAAAAAACTTGTCGATTTGGCACGCGAAATTGTTCCCTATAATATGGCGCATAATGCCGAAGCCGAGGCCTGTGACTTACTAATGGAAATAGAACGGCTCGATTTGCTAGAACAGTATGTAGACGAGAGCGCATATCCCAGGGTCTGCCTTTACCTCACCAGCTGCGTGCCTTATGTAGCTGATCCAGAAAACAGTACCCTGCTACATGCTGCCCTTAAACTCTTCAGGAAGTTTGGACAGTATCCACAAGCTCTCAGGCTCGCCATGCAGCTTAACGATTTGCCATTGATTGAAGATATTTTCACTTCGTGTGAAGATTTGTGAGTTTCTTTTATTATGTTATTGTGTTATACCTATAATCCTAGGGTTTGGGGAAATCCAGAACTTGTTTCCAATTAGGATTTCAAACAAATTTTGACCATGTTTTTATGCCGGGATTGTTGGAACCTTGTAATTTATGGACAGATTTTTTTTTCGAGATACAAATAAGGAGCTGCATTGAAGTAATGAATTCTGCAAATCTGAAGTGCAGTTTCAAATACTGTACAAAGGATTTGAGGTATCAGACTATTTTTATTGATTTTTATTGGAAAGGTAACATCTGTTTACCCTTGAAAAATTCTATGTAGTCTAAAAACCTGTTGATGATATTTTTCAACAATACTGAGACTGTAGATTATCTCCAGAGGGTAGCTGGATGTTCAAATGGTGTTACCCATTCCAGAATATTTATGACTATCGCATAATAGAAGGGGATTCTTTTTTTTTCATGCAAAAGCACATGATTCTGGTATAAATTCAACAAATTTCGTAAAGTTCCACCAAACGTTGAAATAAAGTTTAAACATTGCGTGACTATTTGAGCCAGTTTGGTTTTCTGTAGTACGTTTTTTATCTCAATAGAAAAACAACACCTCTTGTTTTGGATCAAATAGTAAAAAGGAGTTGTGATATGTGCTGCTCCGATTTTATACCCTTGGGTCTTTAATTGTTTGGAATACAAACCTCTCTATCTGATCTACAAACAACTTTTTGATGTTTTGATCTCAAAAACTTAGCTTGGTTTACTGAACAATCAGATACCCAAATAACTAGAATCGGAGTAATGGCTGATCCCGATCCTTGCATTAAATCTTTTCACTTTGACTGCACCTAACTCTGAGATCTGATGACTCACAAGTCACAACTCCTGACTTTTACTTGATTATGCTTCAAAAAATGAGCAATCTACTGTAATAGAAATGGTTGGGTAAGAAACAATTTAGACACAGGCCAGTCCTTCAAAAATATACCTATTCAAGGTGTATCTAGTCCCTCGAGGGATTCCAATGCTTTTTTTTCAAAACTTCATGTATACTTTGATCTTAATCGCAGTTATATATACAAACCGTACAAACTGAGGAGCAATCAATTAGTTGAGTGTCTCTACTCTCGTGCTCATAATTCTTTAAAACATAAATTAATTTTCCATTGACAAATCTCTTCATGTTTAGGCTGCCGAAAGCAGAATACAAAGTAGAGAAACGTTCTTGTAATATTTTATGGCTCAAAAAGTTTGTATGGTATTCATAAATATTGTCACCAGTTGTTAAACCAATTGAATATCTCAGAAACATAAAACTAGACAGTAAGTAGCACCAAATTCATCGTTCTTAAACCACAGACTAAAGATATACATTACATTGCAGGTCCGTCCAAAAGCAACTAGCGTTTATGCTGGGTCGTCAGCAGATATTCTTGGAGTTGAATGAGAACACAACCGAGTACGATGACCTTGTTGAAATAATGTCAAACGCACATTTGAACAATCATTTCCTGAACTTAGCTCGTGAGTTGGATATAATGGAGCCAAAGACACCAGAAGACGTCTACAAGTCTCATCTAGAAAATTCCCGGCCTCCATTTGGCGGCGGTCAAGTAGATTCGGCGCGTCAGAATCTCGCCGCAAGCTTTGTCAACGGTTTCGTCAACGCCGCTTTTGGTCACGACAAATTACTGATCGAAGATGGCAACAAATGGCTCTACAAAAACAAGGAACATGGAATGTTGAGCGCTACAGCTTCCTTAGGTCTGGTCTTATTATGGGATGTAGACGGGGGTCTGACGCCAATTGATAAGTATCTTTATTCCGCTGAAGACTACATAAAATCGGGAGCTCTTCTGGCATGTGGAATCGTGAATTGCGGTGTGAGAAACGAATGCGATCCAGCACTGGCTCTGCTGTCTGACTACGTCCTGCATAGCAGCAACATCATGCGAATCGGAGCTATAGTTGGCCTTGGACTAGCTTATGCAGGGTCAAATCGCGAGGCTGTACTAAGCCTGCTGACCCCTGTCCTTAGCGACCCTAAATCCAGTTGGGAAGTCGTAGGCGTAGCTGGCTTGGCTCTTGG
Organism: Tenthredo mesomela; assembly: GCA_943736025.1. NCBI lineage: Eukaryota > Metazoa > Arthropoda > Insecta > Hymenoptera > Tenthredinidae > Tenthredo > Tenthredo mesomela. The sequence continues at coordinate 14,665,643 of OX031014.1, read as the reverse complement.
CATGGTCGCCGTTGGCTCTTGCAACTCTTTTGTGACAACTGCTATCATGCACACTTTGATGGAAAAATCTGAGGTTGAATTGAAGGATACTTACGCAAGGTTTTTGCCCCTTGGACTTGGCTTATGCTTCCTGGGAAAGCAGGAGGCAGCCGAGGCTATAATAGCTGCTCTGGAAGTAGTGCCAGAACCTTTCAAGTCGATGTCGACAACTTTGGTTGAGGTTTGCGCTTATGCAGGAACAGGAAACGTTCTGAAGATCCAACAATTGCTTCACATCTGTTCTGAGCATTACGAGCCGAGCAATGAGAAGGAGGAGAAGAGCGAACGCAAAGACAAGGACAAAAAGGAAGAAAAAAAGGAGGAAAAAGAGAAGGAATTAAGCTCCAGGCAAGCTATAGCTGTGCTAGGAATAGCTCTGATCGCTATGGGCGAGGAAATCGGCGCAGAAATGGCTTACAGAACTTTTGGACACCTTCTGAGGTACTGCGAACCGGTTATTCGACGGTCTGTACCTCTGGCTTTGGGATTGATCTCAGTTTCAAATCCGAAACTGAACATACTTGACACTCTGTCAAAGTTTTCGCATGACAGTGACTCTGAGGTTGCTCATAACGCTATTTTTGCCATGGGGCTTGTCGGGGCTGGAACCAACAACGCGAGATTGGCAGCAATGCTCAGACAGCTCGCCCAGTATCACGCTAAGGATCCAAACAATCTGTTTATGGTCCGCATCGCTCAAGGTCTGACACATCTTGGAAAGGGAACTCTGACTCTATCACCTTACCATAGCGACAGGCAACTACTAAGCCCTGTCGCAGTAGCTGGTCTTCTTGCCACATTAATTGGCTTTTTGGACGTGAAGAATAGTAAGTTCAGTTTCTTCAATCTATATACTAAAATCAATTTGTTTATTCTTAGGATACAGGATACATTTATATGCCTTCAACGAACGTGAACACCCTAAAATTTGTCTTATCATATTCAATTTCAGTCCAGACATAGCTAGTGATTAAATGATATTCACTCCCACCACTCTGAACGTTAGTTCACAAAAGAAGCTCTTTATCTCGACTCTGAGTACCGCCAGCCGTTTGTTTGTGTTTATTGCGTTTATCAAACTTTTTTCAGCCTACACTTTTCCTTACATGCTACTTTTTTTGAACTCACTCAGAAGACTTTTTTTTTTTTTTTTACATTATGGATCTGATATCGAAATACAGAAATTCAAAATTGTAAGAAGTAGACTTGAAAGTAGAGAAAAAAAATGAGTAGTCGATGATTTTCGGCGTTGCTTATCTCCAATCTGAAGTTAAGATATGAAAATTCAAAATAACTGATCGAAATTGTAGAAGCAGGCAAAGTCGAATACCTATGCTGTTATCTTTGGCACTTTTAACAGCATGTATACATACTAGGGTGGTCGTTAGAAGAAAAATTTTCGGGCCGACCTCCAAATCGACTACAAATAAATCAAAACTCATCCTGTCATTTTTCAGATTTTTATTTCAACGCTTGACCCTTGACCACAGAGGATGTCAACCTCTGTGGTCAAGGGTCGAGCGTTAAGATGAAAATCTGAAAAAATTACAGTTGATGATTTTTGATTTATTTGGAGTCGATTTGGGGGCGGCCTGGGAAATTCATGTTTTTTTCCCGTTTTAACGGCCACCCTAATACATACACACGTCATAATTCATGGTATTGACTCAAAAATCCTGAATTAAGACCCCTACTTCGTAAATATTCTTGTTTGGACTTTTCGGTGCATGAATTTCTAATTTCTTGTTTTACTTCCAGTAATACTCGGCCGCAGTCATTACCTCTTGTACACACTCGCGGCAGCGATGCAGCCCAGAATGTTGGTGACATTCGATGAAGAGTTGAATCCCCTAGCTGTACCTGTGCGGGTTGGTATCGCCGTCGACGTTGTAGGTCAAGCGGGTAAACCAAAGACAATAACGGGCTTCCAAACGCACACGACTCCCGTGCTACTGGCCCATGGGGAAAGGGCGGAAATGGCAACGGAAGAATACGTCCCGTTAACACCGATAATGGAAGGTTTCGTAATACTGAGAAAGAATCCCGACTTTACCCCGTAGTGACGATTTATATTTTTACTATTAATGTATTACGTATAATAAGTATGGATAATGAATAATAAAGATGAAAGAAACTTTCTACCTTGTCTCTGCTCGGCGGAATATCGTTCGCTAAATGTTTCGAATCATTTTTATTGTGCACTTTCATTACTGCTAACACAGAGGGAAGGCAGAATGTTTAAAAACTATTGAATTAACTCGGTTTTTATCTTGATTCAATTCCTGTTTACATAATTATTTATTAATAATTCATTAATTCGATACTAATAGTTCAGTAATTTACAAACAAAGATGATTAAACGACGCGTGTGATTGTCACCCTCGCTTCGCTCGGGCGAAAAACTACACACTCGTCTGAGAATCAACACTTTTGAACTAGTATCGAAAAGTACTATTTCCTGTTTATATTTCTCGATACCTTATCGAATTTGCTTAGGAAACCATTTCTACCCGATTAACAATCTTTATTAAATATCAATAAATTTCCACAATGATGTGGTTTTCGTGTCTGAGAATTAGGTAGGATTAACAATAACTACTGTTCAAGGAAGGGGAGTCAAGGGAATAACGAATTCTTCTGAATTATTGAAAAAAAATTCGTGGACTGATTGGGAATATTATATGATCAAGTGTTTTGATGTAAAACAACTCCAATATACCTTATATTTGTCTATATACACATCCATTACATATCCATTTATACTTCATTGATTAAAATAAATACATTGCATCTACACGTTAACTGTTGGTTAAACAGTTCTTCTTCGACCCTTCAACTAGTGTAAATCTTTTTAACTGTTGGATCGAACAATAGTGGATAAAAAAAAATCCAGGAATTTTCGACGTTTCAGCCAGCGAAAAGAGCACTTCGGGAGCATTTTGTTATTTACATTACAAAAAAAGGAAGAACACAAAATTTGAAGTATCGATACCTAATGTTGAAATTATACTTTCCAGTCATGTGTTCGAAGATTTTAGGACAAGTTATAATTCCGCAGTTAAAAAGACACACGTTAAATGTATTTAAGTATCTACTAATTTCGTTATATCTAGGTATTGTAATATATTAATTTTAGTACATAGTGTATAATGCAATCCATAGGTGCAAGCATCTAAAAAGTATCTGAAAGATAAAATACAAGTAGCTATCCAGGTACTTTTAAGGGGCCAACTATTGCTTTCCCAAAACCGCGAAGCCTTTATTTTCGAAAGTGAACATTTTTATCATTTATGACACACTTGTAAGACACTACCCAGATAATCACAATGTAGACATGCGAGAAATTGTATGTTGGTAATTTTATTACGTCAAGTACCTGCACACTGCACAGCTAAGCCAGCATTCATTGAATTAACGCGTTAAGGTTCACTGCGAAAGTATATGTAGATAAAGTAAACATTAGTGATAAAAGATCGAATTAATGTTAATAAAGATTGACAGTTCGAAACGAGCTGCATAACCTGCGGCATTATGTTGCAATTAATTGCCATACTAATTTACTTGCACAAACGAGGTTTGACGCGGTTATTGACCATGGTAAAATTGCTGCAATCTGATGCAATTCATTTAAAGCATTAGTATGAAAATCTGGGTAAATGCGTTTCGTTTAGTCACGATCCGGCCCCGATTTACCAGATGAAAGTAATTTAAAATTTTGAAGTTTAACACATACGCTTGTTGTTCAACAACATCGCAATGTTGGTAATTGTTATAGACTCAAATCCAGAGGTACTGACCGCAAAAGAATAAGATTAACCAGCTAGCATGACCAAGGATTGCTTACTAATTAAACTATGAATTAGTCTTTAATTCCGGTAGATAATTATCAACCACCATTTTAACGCGCGGAATTTTTCACGCAACTGGCACTAACTGGCATGTAATTGCCAAACAATTTATTACCTAGTATTTGATAGTCGCGGCGGTTATAAGGTGAATTATGATGAACTGTGATGAGTGTCTAAAGGAACAGTTAAAACAGGCGGTTAAAACCGTTCGTCAGTTCACGTGCCGCATATAAGTCATAATCTCATTTAGCAAAATCCATCAAATTACTGGGAGTTTATCATAAATAATCACTCCAATGACATGTTTTTTTTTTAGTTTGATCAGGATCATCGGTTAAAAAACTAATACACCTTTGATTCCCGCCGCTATTATCTAAAGTCCGCTAAACAGTAATTGTCCACATCGCTTGTGTTGGAAGAACGATGGAGCGTGTAAACCAATTCTGCTCATCTCGAACCTCAATGTCTTTTAGCGTAAAAGTTAGAACTCTTAATATCTTGATCGTTCGATCGTTCGTTGCGCATTGACCAACTCTCAGCTAATGCCTCTCTTCATTCATTTTAAAGTTTCGCTAACTTTGCAACCACTTAGAGGATTCCAAGGAACCATTTACTGTACTTGTATACCCTCTGTACATTACCAAATGACAATAATAAATATATCAAACTAATCCGACACTGCACATTTCATCAGCTCAGTCTCAGACGCCGATTCCGCGTGACACTCCAGAGCTTTTCGAAGCTTCGTCACCCACTGGTCAATATCTTCGTCTGTGATATGCATATCACCGTCTATCCCTGAGCTGGACCGGGCGAATGACCGTTTATTTATCAAAGCAGAGAGCATTAAAGTGACCATCGGTATTCCCAGGCCCAGAAGAAACATGGGATTCATTATGTGTTTCATGCCGTGTTTCTTGAAACTTTGGAACAATTCCGAAAGAAAACCTTCGTCCTTTTTGTCAAACTTTCCGTAAAGATGGGGCTTGATTTTTCCATACTTTGCTATGTAGTTGTAATAATGCGGATCATATGACTGTGCATACAATTGGGAATGGTAGATGTTCAAATCTGGTGGCGGATGATTGACGTCTGGAAACCAGGCGCCAGCATCTTCGTACGGATTTTTACCTCTTTCGTACTGACTCTTGCCGTATCCAGGGGGTTTTGTGTAAATTATTTCCGGGCCGCCACCACCGTGACCATAAGAAACCTTGCGATATCCTGGACCAGGGCCGATTCTGGATTGAGCACGGTAGGTAGTACCGCCGTAAGGTGGCCTCACAATGTACGATTTTCTTGTGTACGAAGGTGGCGGGCGATGAATTGAACTTCTTCTGTTTTGGCCAATTTGTTGATTCGCCACAAAAGACGCCTGATCTGATGACCCAATCGATTGCAGAGATAGTAAATTAGGATATTCCAAATGCGCATATTGAGAGTGCCGAGCGTCCACTTGACCGATTTGCTTCAACTGTTGATGTACGTCGATCAATTCTTGTTGGGGTAAAACTATGTCTGATATATGGGGTGGGTAGCGAGCCAGTGAGCCATCGACAGGTTGTGCTGCTCTTTGACCAGCAATTAGATATTCTTCTAGCGCCGTTCTAGATTCTTGTGGGGTTTTAGAATTGAGAAACGACACCAAGGCAGGATCTGGTGAATTAGATACTTGGAGATTCGAAGTTTCTGCGCTTATTGGGTACACTTGATCCTGAGACTCGATTTTTTTGCCGTACTGCGTCTGAGAGGTCTGCGTTTCGAAGACTGGATCGTTTGTTGGAGCAACACTCTTTTCCAATGCTTCGTTTGGCAGAGTTTGGTAAGAGTTTGCAAAAGAACTCCCTGCGGAAGATACATCATTCCTCGACGTTGGATGGGCTCCATATTTTGCAGCTGCACCGTCGTTACTTTGGTATGAATTTTGAGACCGTTCAGCCTTGAGAGTCTTTGCAGCTAACAAATACGAATCTTCCGCCTCTGGTATTCCTAGGGAACGAGCATTTGCTGTCTTCTCGGCGAAGTGCGACTCCTGCGCTGTATAAACCGTCCCTTCGGTCAGCGGATTCCCCTCAAAATTTAGCTGACCACAGACGGCGTGCAGGATCGTCAATAACAAGAGGGGAGTTGCCGTCGTCCGCATGTTTCTGAAAAAACGATTGAATTCCAATGTTAAAATCGCATAAATAACCGAATGATGTCTGTGGGACTGAACACTGTGCTCAGCAAATCAATCGAATAGGTAACTTGACTCTACATTTACATTTTCGTCCAGATTTGCGGCTCCATTATATTTGCATTGTGCCTTAATTTTTTTTATTTCAAAGCCACATTATTGCTCTCAAAAATTTCCCAAGTGAATAGTCATTAGGGTGGTTCAAAAAAGACCTAATTTCTCAGATGTTGCTGCTCATTCGTGAATATGTTGTTTGTGATTTTGAAAAATTATTCCATTTTTTTGAGCTCTATATAGGACAATATTTACTACCGCCTCAGTGAAGTTGAAATTTTGAAATTTTGCCATTTTTGGCAATTTCAAAGTTCTCAGATCAAAGTCCTCATTCTGGCTACCTCTAGGTTCTCATTCAATGAGGATGTTGGTTCAAGATGAGACTCGTACGATAATATTTAGTACTGCTTCAGAGACATTGAAGTTTTTTTCACTATTTAGGGGTTTTCTTATAGATTGGATCGCCAGCTGTTGCTGATGAGACAGTCTTTTCTTACCATTTTAAGCAAGAAGTACACGAAGTTTGCAGTCTGTGGGACCATTTTTACTACTGCTTCATGTTGCTAATTTTACTTGAAGGAAAGTCGCCCTCGATGAGGCAGTAGTAAAAATGGTCCCGCAGACTGCAAACTGCGTGGATTTCTTCCTTATATTGGTAAGATGAAACTGTCTTATGAGCAGCACCTGGCGATCAAATCTCCGAAAAAACGCTAAATATTGAACAAACTCCAATGTCTCCGAGGCAGTACTAAATATTATCGTACGAGTCTCATCTTGAACCAACATGCTCATTAAATGAGAATCTCGAGGTAGCCAGAATGAGCGCTTTGATCTGAGAACTTTGAAATTGCCAAAAATGGCAAAATTTCGAAATTTCAACTTCACTGAGGCAGTAATAAATATTGTCCAATGGAGCTAAAAAAAATGGAATAATTTAAAAAAATCACAAACAACATATTCACGGATGAGCAGCAACATCTGAGAAATTAGGTCTTTTTTGAACCACCCTAATAGTCATGTTCAAAAATACGAAAAATTATAAATAGTTTCGCAAAGCGTGACACTATTGCACTATACTGCTTGCCGAACAGACTGTCAATCGTCAACAGATCGAAACAGGTATACCTCACTGAAGAGCAGGCATCCGCTGCCAAAGGAGCAGGTAGAGTGCCAAGGGGATTTTAAAAAGAGTATAAAGTCAATCCGTTTACTTGTTATGAAGTTCGCAATCCGACTTCTATCTTCGAAGTCTTTTTCTAGTGAACTGCATTCTTAACGTTTATGACCGTGACAACTGAAAAACCGTTTGAGATATCGAGGTGACACTTAAAACACGTGCTCAGAATACATCTCGTTCTCGTCTACTATTGTGTACATCTTCAAGCTTATAATATATAGAAACACGATTTTATTCAGATTCAGGTTGGATTCTCATCAACCACAACCAGTCGACTTGGGGAGCTTGGGGAGCTTGGGGAGAATATGACCTATCCTTGAATCTATCAAGTCATAGAAATAAACAGGAACCAACCATGAAAATTCCAAGACAAAAAGAAAGACAAAAAAAAAAATCGATTCAGAATATACTACAGTTATAGACGGGTAATCACATCACGAATCTTATTGGGAGCAGGCAATAAATTTCTACACCTCGATATAGTTATGCAAACAGCTTTTGCTACCAGTGAGGGGCTAATGATAGGTTATTAAGTTCTATAATGATTCTGATGCATCTATAATTAAGTAGTAACATACTTTGATGCAGGTACTTTAAGTAGGCGATCGAAGTCTATAAACTGATTAGGAATGATTCGGTTAAACTTTTTTAATCGCTAAACGCTGCTAAATGACTTAATATGGCCGGTTGATCGTCACCTGTGGATGAATTTATTCGGCAGATATTCTATACCTTTAGCACAGAATGGCGAACCTTTATACATCTTCGTGCCATTTTTTCCAAGGAAATGTTTAATGTGGCCATGACGTGCCAACAAACAATTTTGACTTAATTATTAAGGGGATATGAAAGGTGAATTATACACCTCGAATTTTTGGCAATCCGTTTCCTAGCTAAAACACATCCGATCGATGTGAAATTGATATCAGTGACGCAGAAAAAGTGCACGGAGGGCATGATGCTGTTGGATTTCCGAAATTTCCGCAATCTGTTGCATTTACGCGGCACCGATAGCCCGTTCACGATGAAATTTGTTACTATATATGACCTCAAATGTAGACGAAGAAATAAATTGTATCAATCAGGTACCTAAATTCCTCAATTAATGCCGTGCCCAAATTATTTTGTCGCGTGCCATTATGGTTCGCCATTTCTGCCCTAGGTGAAAAAACCGGGCATTAGTGTTATTACAGGACCTTTAAATATAGTCGAATCTTGAACGAGCACTCGCCTCTTATGAACATGACCTTTCGCGGTTTGATCTCCCGTAAAAATCCCACCAAACGAGTTGATTATGTAAACGAAGAACAAGATATGTTTGCGTGATATATAAGTAAACAATAAATTATATTACGCAATACGCAATACGCAATAGTTGTTTCAAATTTGAGTAGTTCGTTTTTTATTTCAAATTTACGTAACGTGTTCCTGACGCAGTCACATTGATACATACTTACGATAGAATCAGGAAATAAATGAAATCGAGAATCGACCGTTGGTTTCAAACTCGACGTCCTTCTTCACTATACCTATCGTGATGATGTGTTGTATGTGCAAAAATTTTATTGTAAGCCGGTAAAGTCCGTGGGTAAGGTCGACCTCGAAAAATGAGCGAAACACTAAAGCAGTCAAACGACTTGTACCGGTAGTTCGGAGAAAGTAGTACCTACCTACCTATCTACCAATATGAGAAAGAAATGAAAAAAGACATTCTCTGCCAATTCACGTTCACGAATTATTTAAAGAGTTCAAGGTGTGCCTTAAAGAATATATCGAATGACCACCAACGTATGCATAGTTAAATGGCTTTCTAAAACCGTTAATTTTATTATTATAAAAATTCATCACACCTCACCGTACAAGCATTGACTATTCCTTAAATATTTGCATTTCCTTTAAAGTTTTATCCTAAAACTGACAAGCGGATATGATTGTATATACCGTCGCCGGTATAATGAAATAGGTACACGGAATTCAAATATCATTCCACTTACATAAATCTTGATTATTTATATAATATTTAGGGTCACACGCATTTTTAAAACCTGCACAGATGAATCGGTGCATACATTATAGTAGGTATATGAATTTAACATGAATTGAGGAATACAATACGCGTATATTCGCTGTATGTAGAATAGGATATTCCGATAAGTCTTTATAAATCATGGTCAATTAGTTATGAATTACAATCACGCAAAGCTTCCGTAAATATTCATTAGGAATAGGCACCGTTATCAACGAATAATGATGTAATGAGCACGAACAGAAGAACTAGGCAATAAAAATTTATCATAATAAGGAATAGGTGATGAATCGAAAGCGTAATAATTTTAATTGCTGAAATTGTCGTCACCGTAGGTGTTACTTCAAGTATTAGTAATAAAATTCGCATAAACTCGATCCATCTATATTATACTTCTTGTAGTTAACAATAAAAGTACTATACATAAACTATGCGAATTTCTATTAATAGAGATCTTAATCTCGAACGTAAAAGGTGTATCTCAAAAAATTTAAATCCAGAATTAGTAAGTGTAGTCGAAAATCTTTGATGAACTTGAGAAAGTGGAGCCAAAAAAAAGTTTGAAAACAGAAATTTTGTTATTAGTACTGAAAATATTTACTTACAATTAATTCGGTACTTGTAGTCGACCATATAAACAAATCATCCAATCTATATGCTATGGGCGTCTCAGAATGGGAGAAAGTGAGCAGCGTAGAGTTAACAATAAACGTAACAAAGAACAAAAAAAATATATATTCCCGCGGAAATCTGAATTCAGTCGGCGCGGAACTCGGAGCTGTTTAAATCGGCTGCGCACTGTCCGACAGGTTTAAAAGATTCGGATACACTGAGCTTGTGTTACGACGAGAAAGGTGTACCTGGATTCCCTCCAGAAGATCCTCAGTTAACCTACACCTTGGCGGTATCTATACTATACACATTTACCTACACTTTAATCAAGCCATTTCATGCCTAGCTACGTTATTGTGTCTACATCGTATACTCACATTTATTTTAACTATGTTCTTACACCTTGAACTTACCGATCTCAGTGGAGGGAAAGCGTACGCTGGAACCGACGCGAGTTAGGAGCGTGCAGACTATAGGCGAAGGGGTGCGTGTCAAAGTTTTATTTTTTGATTTTGTTTTTCGGAATTTCAATATAGATTATTTCATGCAAATGGGAATGAAATTTGTGGACTGTGATTGGTCGAAACTCATTACGGACCCTGGGAGGGGAACAGTAGCGCGGGACTACGACCTGCTTGCATCTCTTGGCCCCACAGCTTTGGTAAATGACAATACTGTTTCGGGAGCCGGTTAGTTCATTGCAGCGAGTGTGAGAAATAAAATAGTTTATTCCTATAGTTTTTCTTGTATATTTATTTCAAACTAACAGAAAAAGTCTATTGTATAGCATACTTTTATAGTTGGCTGCTTTCTTTAAGTGGATTAGATCACACAGTGAAGTTTCTTCTTTAGTCAGTGACTATATGAGGATACAAAAAACGTGAAAAAATCCTGTGAGATAAAATACATTTAGTATATATAGTAATTGCGATTTGTAAAATGTACATTCTCACAAATACATACATCAAAAGAAGAACACAATAATCGTATTCAATTACAAGATCATAACTCCCCTGTGTCCAAGACTGCAGTGAGAGGTTTAGGCTATCGACGCGTGGGAAAATCGCGCAGTTCCCAGATATCCAACCGTGGGTATAGATTATGATAAATTGCTTGAAGATTTGGCATACTATACATATATGACCGTGGAATGAGCGGAAACCATATGTGGTCCCCTTTTTCAAGGTTCATTAGCTGCAGTGACATGATTTTAGGATCCATATTCTTAATCTTTTTTAATTGTGCCACTGACGGCACTTGATCTGTCGTTACGCTACTGGCTGAAAGCTTAACCCCACCTGGAATGAAGATTCTAAGGTGAATATACATATATAGGTATATGTACGCTCATTGATAAAAGTAACGCCGCCGTTAGACCAGGATATGAGTAATGTGTACTACTCGTTGTAGACGTACATACATAGACAGTCGTTGAATATTGTCCTTTGTCCAAGAATTAAGTCGCCGAAGGAATTTCAAATCGAGAAAATCCAGAGAGATGAGAATTACTATATGTGTCACGTGAATGGTGTTAGATTTTCTCTATTCTCGATCAATGTTTTTGTGATATATCATACATCAGTACATCGCATTTGACAGCACTGGAAATCGCTGATAAATTGGTAACTAATTATCCAGATGATCGTAACATGCTCGTGCGGATCACAATTTCAGAAGGTTCGAAAATTGTTCAAATTTTGGTTCTTAATTTTCTTCTTTTAGTCTCAAGTCTCAAAGTTTCATTTAAGGTATTTGAAGAGGTAATTATTTCATAGCTAATACATCGTTCGATCTACGTAACACACCTGTATCTTATTGTAACAATTAATAAATTGAAGTGGTACAAAGAATAAAAATAAAATGATAAATTACTTTCGGATACAACCGGCGAAGCAAACTTGAAAAATATTCTCATAAAAGATACATTTTATTTGCGATTTCAGCCACAATTCTTCAATCTTGCACTCAGAAAAAGGTCTTGTTGACACAACCAAAATTTGGTTATTATATGCACAATCACATTTTTTGTTCAGTCAATCAAATTTTTTGTTCAGTCAACCAAAAATTTCGTTCGGATAACCAAAATTTTGTTGGGAAAACCAAAATTTATTGGGACAACCAAAATTTTGGGTATTCCAACAAAATTTTTGGTTGACTGAACAAAAAAATGTGATTGTGCATATAATAACCCAAATTTTGGTTGTGTCATGACCTTTTTCTGAGTGTGACACTATTTTGCCCACTGCTTTACAAAATAACAATTTTGTCGAAACTTTATGTCAACCAAAAGTCGTCATCTTAGTCATAGAATCTATTTCAGAGAATAAGATCGTAGGAGATTCTTGTGAGTAGTGGACAATTGTATACCTATAGGTATACTTTGAAATAATGTTAACGGGAAATATGAAATAAAAAACACCATTAACTTAATTGGAAATAAAACCAGCGATTGAATTTGGAATTTGAAACAGATAGCGACAGTTTCGTATAAGAATTTTAAGAAACAGAATTTGAAAAGAAAGGAAACTATCGCGCCCGATAGAAAACCAACTTTGGAATTTCAAATTCGAAGCGATACATATACAGTTTCTCATTCTCATATTTTAGAAAAATAAATAGTAACAAGAATGACCGCACCAAAGATGAAAGGCGGCAACTTAATTTTGAATTTGTATGAAAAGTTTCTCGTTGAAAATTGGAGAAAATTGGAGAAAATTGTATAAAAAAAATAAAGAAAATAACAAATACGTAGCGTCTCACCAAAAGTGAAATTTAGCAATCGAATTTCGTAGTCCAAAGTTGCGACGACGATTTCTCGTTGATATACAATCTTTTATCTCAATATTCTCATCTACAACTGTCTAGACTATATATGATTGTGAGTGTTTCGGTGGGTTTACAGCTGTCTGTATAAGTTAGGAGTGTAAACGTTTGACACTAATGAAATAATAAGACAGGAATTAAGTCTCCACATAGCAAAGGTTAAATCCTCAACTACCACGGGTTAAGTAACGATATTTGGCTGAGACCTTCTTCGTTTAAATTGACCTTTATTATAACAAGTCGCGTGCAGGGAACAATTATTATTACTTGTATACATTACGGCACTATATGCTTCTAAGTTGTTACATCCGAAAGTAAAATAAATAAATAAATAAAGAAAGAAATTCATAAAATAGAAAGGGTTATAATTATAAAGAAAATTTAGTAATGGAAACATCTGCAACAAAATTTCGTCTCTCCTTTCAAATGTTAAACTCTTTTCGTTTGATTGTACGTCAATGGCATATTATTATATTTTCACGGATTTATGTTTAACAATTATTTATTAACAGATTTCAGAAGTCAGAGGCCGTGGCCATGGTCGAGAGATGAGCGATGAAAGATTTGATTTTGCAGCACAGTTTTGCACGAGACTTTTAAACTGTGCCACAACACTGACGTGTACAAAAGTCTTAATTAAGGTTGTTGGCCTAGCTCATGGTCAATCATTTGCCCGAAATTGAACCACGGATGATTCAGTGCATCTATGAGATACATATCCACTGAAGACCGGCTGCTACAGCAATTTTAATCTCAAGCATAATGAGAATTGAAAAGAGGACCAAAAACCGATTGACAAGAAGAGTTAATGTATAATATTAAATCAATATAAGAGAGTGTATATAGTTTTGATGTACTAAAGGCATATTTAAAAAAAGATCCACTGTTTCATCTGATCGTTGTATTTTTTTTCTTAGTATTCCGCATAAAGTATCGGAGTCAAGTGCCTAATCAAGATTTTTAGTACTTCTATTAGAAATCTGGGTCGAGTTTTTTTTTTTTTCAGATTCTGGGAGTTCAGTATGTTTATTCAAAATAATCCGAGAATATTTACCGTTGTCCCGTATTTCGGATGACAAATTAGTCGTTTGATTCATTGATAGTTCAAAGTACAATTACGGTATTTTTTTTCTTCATGTTTCATTAGTCAGTAGACAATATGGCAAGAGAACTCAAGGTACATATTTTCCAAATTAATTAACGTCAATTGAATAATTTCGAAGAAACATCGCCGAAATAATTTCAACAGATATTACAATATTTGAATGACAGAAGGTAACCGCTCCTGAGTTTTGGGATATGTCAAATTATACGTGCTTCGTAATTTTATACGTTAATTTTCGGTTCATTCGAAATCTGCACATGGTATTACTGACTGTTTCAACACCTGATAAATGGTAATTTCTTAGATAGTACATACAATGATTTCTAATTAAGGCCCATCCCTAGTCACCCACCTCCTTTTGGTCGCAAAAAGGGAGCGGGGACACACACACACATTTCGATTATTATCCGAGCCCATAGGCGTCGAAAACGCAAGAACAAAATGCACAGCGCCAATTCAAATTCAATGCCGAACACATACGTCTAAAAACATGTCCGTTTCATGCGAAAATAGAGTCTACATACGAGCCGTCGAGTTCAGCCGGCCCGGGAGGTAAAACAGGCCGAACGTTACACGATGCGTGATATCTCCGACACACCGATCGAAATAGTCATCTGTCAGTGATCACGCATCGTGTGACGTTCGACCTGTTTTCCCTCCCGGGCTGACTGAACTCGGTGGACGATTCTCATAATCATAGCACCGAAAAAATTGACATTCGAATTATGTAAAAACAATCTGTAGACTCTATTTTCGCATGAAACGGACATGTTTTTAGGCGTGTGCGTTCGGAGTTGAATTTGAATTGGCGCTGTGCATTTTGTTTTTGCGTCCTCGACGCCTGAGCTCGGATAATAAGTGCAATGTCGTGTCCCCCCCCCCCCCCCCCCCCCCCCCCCCCCCCACCTCCTCAATCAAAAGGAGGTGGGCGACTAGAGATGGGCCTTAAACCACAACTGATAATTACGTATAGTAGAATCCTTATTTTAGGTCGCGAGATTTTTTCCCCATTTTTTTATGATCCTGAAGATTTCTGCATCTGCAAATTCTTGTACATTGTCAGCTATATATTTTTATAGAAGCACCGAACCCAAAAGTATCTCAGGACTTTTTTGTTCATTGATCGATTTTGTCAAGGCGTGTATTTTTTTTTTCTATTTTAAGGCACTTTGAGACGTTCTTCCCCGATTTTACCGATGATGTCCCGTGGATCCAACCGAAAGATATCCCGGGACTTTTCAATTCCGTTTTTCATTTGCGAATGGCGGTTAATTTTTTTTTTTTTTCCGGAATCTTTTCGAGCCATTTTTTTTCGATTTTGCAGATAATGTCACCAATGTTTTGATTTTTGAATCGCGGCTTTTTTTCTATTTAATGTAATTTTTTTTCTTATTTTTGTACATTGTCAGGCGTATATTTTTATAGAAACACTGAATCCAAAAGTGTCTGCAGACTTTTTTTGTTCATTGATCGATTACCTTGAGGGGGGTATTCTTATTTATTTTCTTCTATTTTCTATTTTGAGGCACTTTGTGTTTATTCGATCAATGATTTCAAAAATGTCTGAAGACTTTTTTATTCATTGATAGAATCAACATAAAATGCCTTAAAATAGAAAATAGAAAAAATAAAAGAAAACCCCCTCTCAATGGAATCGATCAATGAACAAAAAAGTCTGTAGACACTTTTGGATTCAGTGTTTCTATAAAAATATATGCCTGACAAGCAATGTACAAAAATAAGAAAAAAAATTACATTAAATAGAAAAAAAGCCGCGATTCAAAAATCAAAACATTGGTGACATTATCGGCAAAATCGAAAAAAATGGCTCGAAAAGCTTCCGAAAAAAAAAAACAAAAACAAAAAAAGAAGCGCCATTCGTAAATAAAAAACGGAATTGAAAAGTCCCGGGACATCTTTCGGTTGGATCCGCGGGGAGGCAGCTACGGGTGACATTATCGGTAAAATCGGGGAAAAACGTCCCAAAGTGCCTTAAAATAGAAAGAAAAAAACAAAAAAAAAAATACACGCCTTGAGAAAATCGATCAATGAACAAAAAAGTCCTGAGACATGCACTTTTGGATTCGGTGCTTCTATAAAAATATACAGCTGACAATGTACAATAATTTACAGATGCAGAAATCTTTAGGGTCATATTTTTTTCCACATTTTTATTTTATATTTTTTTCGTGAATTTTATTTTACATCAGCATTCGCTTGAATGGAAAAGAGTTACCGATGAATTACCAACGCCGCCGTTTTGCATGGTTATTTTGTCTGAATTTTCTTTTTTTTTTTACACACGTCTTCGAGTTTCCAGGATAACCCGACTAGAAATTGTGGTAGGGATTCGATCAGGACCGAATCAGGTTGACCATACGTCCTCATCAGGTCCAGATCAGGCAGCCCGATCAGGACCCGATTACACATGTAACGGAGCTCGGTAATGAGGACCGTATGAGGTTTACCCTATCAGGTTTGCATCGGGTTTCAGTATCAGTGCCTCATCGAAATTCTAGTTCGGCACCCGGTAATATTAATAGTAATTGCAAAATTATATCTACCATATCCACGTATTTTATTAGGTTTCAATAATATACATCTCGCTCTCGGCTAACCTAATCACTATCTTAACTTCCAGCAATCTGTAATTTATATTAATTATTCGCTCGCAAGTCTGGATGCATCGCAGTTACATGTTAGTACGGTGAATGCAGTGTTGCCAACCTGAAATGAGCCGTGATCGTACGGAGGGGCGGAAATTATCGTACATTGGCAGAAAATTATCGTACCAACTATCGGTACTTCAATTGATACAGCAAGATACATTTTTGATAGAGTGCGCGTACTGATAAGGTTTTCAAAGTTAAATTAGTTGGTACTTGGCAATAAAATGGAGAAACAATCAACAAAGAACATATTTTCCACTCATTAGTAATATTTTTATTCATCGCAGTATCATTTCGTACTTTTTATACTGGTCCAGTACAAACAGCGAGAATCGAGATTTGAGATTCTCCGACAGATCGACCTTCGAATATGATTCGATCTTTCCCGTACCGCCAATGCGAAAAGAATAATAATACAATAATAATTAAAAAAAAATACATTTCCACACGGCGTGCGCAAAGTTCGATTTTGCGCACGCTTCGCGTGCATAAAATTCAACTTAGCGCGCGCTGTGTTGAAAAATGAGGTTCAATACACGTGCGAAAGATGATTCTCGACTCGTGTGATTGTCACCCTCGCTTCGCTCGGGCGAAAAACTTCACACTCGTCCGAGAATCAACACTTTCGCACTAGTATCGAAAAGTACTATTATCGTACCTTTTCTATTTTATCGTACAATTATCGTATATCGTACGCACGTTATCGTAAATCGTACCCAGCTTTAAATTATCGTACGTGTACGATAATTATCGTACGGTTGGCAACACTGGGTGAATGCCTCTACCTTATATACAAACGTTGACCCAGTCAGTGCTAGTGAGAAATGTTTTTCTGTTTGTCGCCACCTATCGGCGAAGTGGAACCCTATCGGCAAGTCAGTCCCGGTCGGGATTTTATCAGGCATACCATACTTTGGCATGCCTCACAACTGCCTGATCGGGATTTGATCGGGCATACCGTACTTTGGCGTGCCTTGCAACTGCCTGATCAGGTCCTCATCAGGCAAACCGTACTTTGGCATGCCTTACAACACCCGGATCGGGTCCTTATATAACTCGGGCATGCCGAGCGAGAATTTCTAGTCGGGAAGCGGCCTCGTTAAAGTAGTTTGCACATATGCTTCAGAATTAATAATATAGCTTACTATAAAACGCGGATACGTGGTGGGCGTGTATGGTATGTATATTCTACGTTAGGAGAAAGCTTGAACTAATATTAAAACTAAAGAGAAGATGCAGGTCAAGAGTGAAAAAAATAAAAATTAAAAATTAAAGTAAAGTCTCCCGATTTCAAATACTATCCACCGACCACCCTAGATGTCACATAGGCTTGTAATGTATAAATCTCGTTTTTATTCGACCTCACACTTTGCCCCTGCACTAACTTTTACAATTGATTCAGTTATCACATATTCAAAAGAAAATATGAGATCTCAGGAAAAGTGTATTGGGATCCTTGGAATGGGCGTGGTTTTAGAAATTTATTCTACACGCAGCAGTTATATTTTTCGCCACTAGTTGGCCTATCGAGATTCTAAGGATCTCATTGGTTGTTTATCCTACAATCGCTAGTTCCAATTTAGACCACCAGACTGCGTATCGAAAACAATTACAAAATCAATCATTACAAAATCTTATAGAAAAACGGCTCATGCCATCTCTAATAGTTGAGATATGGAGTTCACCTTGTGGGAGTATTTGTTTTATGCGTAATTCTAACATTTATCGTGGTTCAAGAAATGGGAAAAATAAAATAGCATTTTTTATTTTTTTTTTTTTTTTTTTTTTTTTTAGACACCATAATAGCCAATTCAACTCGGAATTCACGTCCGAGTATCACGTCACCTTGATAGTTAAGGCCCATCCCTAGTCGCCCACCTCCTTTTGGTCGAAATGTGTCACATTTCGATTATTATCCGAGCCCATATGGTGTCAGAAACGCAAAAAAGTCCAACTTAGCGCAAATTCTATTGCAATTCGGAACACATACGTCCAAAAAATAGTATACAGGGTGTCCCAGAACTAAGTACAATAAATGATAGGGGTAATAGAGGGGGCCGAGCTGAGTAAATGGACCCAAAGAACATGTGGTCTCCGAGTCCGCGTTCGCGAGATACGACCAGTTAAACAAACGCGTTGGGCGCCGAAATGTAGGCAACCGCAGACACAGCAGGCAGCGTTAGCAGTCTTTTTGATAAGCGCAATCTTTCTGATGCGAGTCGTAACACTTTTGAATTTGAAAATTTCAAACAAAAATACTTGAGATATCAAATTTTAGTATGGAAACAAGTAATGTTGTTGTATTTGGCGGAAAATCAACGTCGAAACTGTTTCTGTTTGAAATTTTCTAATTCAAAAGTGTTATGACTCGCATCAGAAAGATCGCGCTTATCAAAAAGACTGATAAATGCTGCCTGCTGTGTCCACGGTTGCCTACATGCCGGCGCCCAGCGCGATTTTTTTAACAGGTCGTATCTCGCGAACGCGGACTCGGAGACCACATGTTCTTTAGGTCAATTTACTCAGCTCGACCCCCTCTATGGCCCCTATCATTTATTGCACTTAGTTCTGGGACACCCTGTATTATGCACCTAGGAAATAAAGTGTTCTTCTTGACGAGTGTGAGGTTTGTCGCCCGAGTGAAGCGAGGGTGACCTTCACACTCGTCTAGAAGAACACTTTACACCATGGTGCATACGATATTCTATGCATCCAAGGGCAGAAAGCGCATTCTTTATGCGCGCAGCCGAGAATAAAGTACGCACTTTCTTCCCTCGGTGCATAAATGTTCGTTTCGTGCGAAAATAGAGTCTACAGATGGTTTTTACATTGTTACAAAATTATTCAAATTCGATTTCCTCGGCGAACAATGTAAAAACCATCTGTAGACTCTATTTTCGCACGAAACGAACATTTTTTTGGACGTATGTGTTCGGAATTGAAATAGAATTTGCGCTAAGTTGGCCTTTTTTGCGTTTTTGACACCTGGGCTCAGATAATAATCGAAATGTGACACATTTCGACCAAAAGGAGGTGGGCGACTAGGGATGGGCCTTAAGTAACGCAAATGTTGCAGCGCAGGTTTCTCGGTGAGCACGAATGTGATATGAGATCTGTATACCCGTTGCCACCTGAATACCCAGATGTAGGTAACTAACAAAGAACTAATTGAAATCACACACCATGTCAAAATATACCGGGATGATTTCTTGATAGTATACAGGTGACTGCGCATGCGCGAGTTTCGTCGTATGCTGAGGCAGGCTGGCCTCAAATACCACTGCGTGACGACTTTACCGACCAATGAAAATGAATTATTTGGCGCATGCGCTGTCACCTGTATACTATCAAGAAATCATCCCGGTATATAGTGGCCCGATAAAAATCGGCCAATTTTGAAACGTGAATAAAATCTGAAAACGTTAATTAATCGTGGCAGCAACTTTTGAAAAGTCTTATAGCAACAGAGCTTCTTTCTATATATAAGACGTTGAATGAATATGAAGCGTTGTTCTTTTAATTTCCAGCGAGAAAAAAAATCGGCAGGATCGATCCACGAGTTCAGGTTTGAATCATGTTTTAAAACAGATTGGTTTTTATTCCGTCAATCTGTATGTATAGCTGCAGTCCTGAATGAACAGTGGTTAATCACATTCCTCTCTATAAAGTTGCAGGGTCTCTTCGAACGGATGCCACATTGTAAGACGAGACCTCACACGTAATGCTTACTTATCGAGGTAATAGGTACACCTGCGGTCTCTTACTGGGTTCTGTTCTGGAATATCAGTTGGATTCCTTGAACCTACTTTCCTGTTATTACGATACGATGTATAAAGTGCAACTCATTTAATTGTAGAAAAGGATCAGTGATATAAATAGCTTTTGCTGTCTCACATATAGAAAGCAATATATAATAAATAATTTTTCTCATCAAAAATTTATTTCAAAATAAATATCAGAGATAGATAAAAACTTAACTAATTAATTAAAAATTTAATTAATTACTTATTAAAAATAATACGCACACAAAAAGGCCGCTATATGCAATAAACTCACTCAGCCTGCTCGTGACACATCCGTCATACAGGTGCTATAGTGTGACTTTGCCTTGCGTACTACTTCAGTGCTACATACCGAAGATTAAAATCAAAACATTACACATACAGACTGAGCACAAGAATATGAGATGAGAAAAATTGCAGTGATCCGTGGGCGAGCTACATGGTCTCGGGTGTAAGTCCCCGGATAGGCGTCCGTAGATCCTGGGTTCAATTCCCGGATCGTCCGTTAATTTTTCTCATCAAGTTTAGTTGAGGTCTTGAACGATATACAGTGTAACAATTTCGAGGCATCAAGTCGAACTATTGATAATACAAGTATCATCGCCTTACGGCATCGAAATCGTATTCATTTCAATACATAATAGTACATTATTTGTAGAGAATCTATCACTCGACATTATAATTAATAATGTGAAGGTGTCGATCAAATCGAGTCAAGATGTTAAAGATGAGTAAAGATGTTTCCTTTTTTTAACATCTTGACTCGATTTGATCGAAACCTTCACATTATTAATAATAGTACATTGTTTAGGAGCCGGAAAAGTTATGGATCAAAGTTACAGATAATTGTATAAACTACAAAAATACTCCGTACAAAATTTTTGTCAGCCTCTGCACGGTTACGTATATAAACTGAAAAAACTAATTACACCCTCAATTTCAAGATAGCGGCCGAATAGCACCACCACCCCCAGTTTCGGTAACTAAGTTTTACACTCACGACCGGCCCCGGCCTACGGAACCCAAAAAAAAAAAAAAAAAAATCGCTGCCCAAAATTCACGGTTAAATCACGAATTGACTTACCTGTGTAGCCGTACACGGAAAGAAATTTTTCGCGTATATCACTATGCCAGTATGGGCGTGAAGGCCATGCTGTATGGTATCGACGATTTTCATTCATTTTAATAGTTCGGTCAACAGACTTTTATTCAGAACTTTTTTATATATTCACCAAAAATGATGGGCAAGGTGTCATTTATTCGGAAAGGCATTTAGAAACTTTTCGAAAGGGTCCCAAAAAGGGCCGAAAAAAATTGCAAAAGTTATAAACAATTTATTTAAAAAAAAAGAGGGGGAGTTCGGTTTTTTGCGAATATCTCAAAAACCATTTGAGATATTCAAAATCGCAAAAAAGATCCTAAAAGAGCAGAAAATTTCCTACAAAAAAGATCTACCTCCCCAAACTCTACAACCAATATTTATAATTTTAATTGTGCGGTGAAAAAAGGACTAAAAATAGGTTAGGCGGCAGCCGCGCGCGCGATTTCAGTCCTTTTTTCACCGCACAATTAAAATTATAAATATTGGTTGTAGAGTTTGGGGAGGTAGAGCTTTTTTGTAGGAAATTTTCTGCTCTTTTAGGATCTTTTTTGCGATTTTGAATATCTCAAATGGTTTTTGAGATATTCGCAAAAAACCGAACTCCCCCTCTTTTTTTTTAATAAATTGTTTATAACTTTTGCAATTTTTTTCGGCCCTTTTTGGGACCCTTTCGAAAAGTTTCTAAATGCCTTTCCGAACCAAATGACACCTAGCCCATCATTTTTGGTGAATATACAAAAAAAGTTCTGAATAAAAGTCTGTTGACCGAACTATTAAAATGAATGAAAATCGTCGATACCATACAGCATGGCCTTCACGCCCATACTGGCATAGTGATATACGCGAAAAATTTCTTTCCGTGTATACACGAGGCAGTCGTATAGAATAAAAATTCTGTGTTGTGCGTTACTGCAGAACGGTGGCTGTTTCCCGAACGGCTAGCATAGGTTTGGCTTCTAATTATCCACGATTTTTTAGCACATGTGAATTATCAAGACGGTAGGTAACTATGGCTGAGACTTCGGACTCTTATTCTACGGAATTAATTTTGTAGGACCGCTCCAAAATGCATTCTGTAGGACATGTGCTGGCAGATTTTCCTTCTGTAGGACTTATTCCTGAAAGATCATACTCCTCTTTCTCGTTCATGAGTTTATTCTTTGGAACAAAAAATGAGAATATGATAATCTTGGTTGGCAAAGTAGGACTATTGCGTCGCCTTGAGTCATTTTACAGAAAATTTGAGTGCGCAAGATCATCTAGACTCTAGACTACTTGGCTCTCTGTATATAACAATGCGTGAATAGATGATTCGAATGGATCTCAACCATTAGCGTACTATAATGTACTACGTTGACTTTGTAATTAATATCGTCACCCCCCACACAGCATTGAATATTCATGGTATATGTTTGACATGTTCCGAAAAAAATATTTGAATATTCATAGAATATTCACTTTTACCTCAATAATGTGTTTAGAACGTATAATGAACATGACAATGTCACCCTAAAATACGTGAAATTCATGTCCAGAAAATATTCACCGGGACAAACTCATGATTAAAGAGGCGCTGACGTGGCAAACTATCCAGCACCTAGCCAGTGAGATCACGCTTTTCCAGATCAATTCCTGGTCAGTGAATTAGATAACTAGGTTCTTAGCAGAATTCCTTAACGGCGCCTTAGTACTTTCCGATGATCGGGCTAGCCCTCATATCGGAGCCCGTAATTTATTATCATGAACTGAGAAGCAATTATGGTAGCAAAAAAAAACACGAAATTTGACATATTTTATCGTCAGTTGACCCTACCTATGTATCGTATCGACGATATTGTATTTTACATCCACTGAAAAAACCACCGCATCTTTTGTCCCCGCCGGGATTTGAACCCACGTCCGCTCGGTTACTAGTCGCACGCCCTAACCACTACCCTAAACTACCATATGTTATAGGACCGAATATTTTCCTACTTGTTCAGAGCCCATCAAAGTGTCAAGTTATTACTCGGAATATTTCAATGTCATCAAAATTTTGTATTTGCAGGACTAGATTGAAGTGCTTGTATATATTATTACGATTAATTACTGAATATTATATCATGCATTTTTCGTTTACGCGGTCATATGTTTATCCGAATTAAATTACATTTTGTTAGACAAAGAATGTTCCAGGAGTTCCCTTGGAATTTTTATGTTTATTTCGACACTTTTTTTTTAGTTAAAACAACACAAATACTACTTAAAGTGGCAAATTCTTTTGACGTATGAACTAAAAACAGTGTTGAAATTACCGTAAAAATTTTAGTGGGTCTCCTGGAACATTTTTTTTCTCTAACAGTGTATACCTGGTTCCAGAGAAATGAATTTTTCAATATTTTTTTAAGATGCGTCTGCCATTAAAGGCTAAAACACACTAGTGCACAGCACCGCACGGTGCCGCACCGAAAACAGTGGTGCATCGTCTTTTTTCTGTAGTTTCTTATAAAAGTGTGCATGATTTTCATTATAAAATACGATGTACTACTGTTTTCGGTGCGGCGCCGTGCGGTGCTGTGCACTAGTGTGTTTCAGCCTTAATTCCTTTGTATTCTATAATTCTGAGACAAATATGATTGAAAACATTTTGAAATCAAGCAAATACTGTCAAATGATATTGGATAAAAGATGGTACATATACAGGGTGATTCAGAATTCGTGACGAATCTCTTGAGGGGTTAACCCTTGTCAAAATTGGGATCCGAAGTTCTTCAGCCATTTTTCCGAAGAATGATTTTTTTTCAATATCATTTATCAATTTTAAAGAATCACAAATGATGCCAATGAGTTTTTTCTTCCAATATTCAAGAGATTTCTCAGTGAAAGTATGTTATGGTTCCATAGAATACTTAGTACACAAATGTACGTAATGTGTGTTTCATACTTCAAATGTATATTATATATATAAGAGTTATTAGGAAAATTAGCATATATTTGAAATTTGATCGATAAAAACACTCGAAGACATACGTGGAATATGTAGGGTCAATGTCCACAGCATATTAGATTTTCATATCGCTGAAATATCGTGGAATGTTCTAGAAACGTGCATGGAATATATAATATATTCACCTCAAGCCCATGGATGAATATTCTTCTGGACATGTACATAGAATATCTTTCACACATTCGGGATATTTTTTGAACATTGTGTACTTTTTTCGAATATACAATGAATATCAAATGCTGTGTGGGCCAATGTCCGGAAACATCGTCGTTATTTGTTGAAATGTAATCGCCTGCACAACAACTTTTTACATAAGTTGTAGTCAAACACGGGAGTTGAATTCTTTCAAATTCTTTTCTCAATCACAAACTTTCAAAAATTCACTTTATCGATCTCGGTAAGATCCCACTTCTGACACCAATGTAATATTTTTAATATTTGTTGTAATAATAAGTTAATATTTATGGATTCCCGAGGGAAATAAAGTGAATCAGATGAAATATAATCAATTGGGCAAAAGGTTTATGTATTCAGAAAATACAGGTCTGCTTCAGTACGAGGCTAAAGACAGACTAATTTGTTTTATAATAATGTTTGTTGACGTAGCAACCGTAGTTCTTATATTTTAGAAGATATCTTTTATCATATAGGCTACTTGATCTAGATCATATAGAATTAATATATAAGGGTGATTTCACAAATGTAACACTACCCCCCCTTTAGTAAAAGAGTCGACCCGACTCGTAAGGTGAGTATAATAAAGATTGTCTATTTAAAATCATCATAAGGATTAGCAAGTCGATATTTGAATCATAAAATCTATGTGCTCTATTTAGGAGAATCGGAGCTGTGGCTCAAGTAATTAAAAATTTTCCTAAGTACTATCTGACATTCGTCTCTTATTAGAAGGGAAACCACAGAAAACCTCTAAAAGATAGTCTAACTTAATATCACAACATGGGTTTTTACAAAAATCTTCAAGAACAGGAACCAGGAACAAGAGTAGAAACTCAGGAATACAGGATCAGTAGACAGGAATCAGGAAATAAGAGTAGAAACTCAGGAACAAAGCGAAGAATTCCTTGGTCATTATGAAGAAAGTCCTGAATACTGGAACAGGAAGGGGTTGGAGGGGTAGAAGGACCAAAGACTGGAACGGAAAGTCCGATTCTGAACTCCAGGAGATCCAACTCCAAACCTTTTCGAAATAAATCATATACGACCTAGACAGGAGGACAAATGTTATTCTCTCAAAATAATAAGGTCTTAAATTTGAGTTTTTCTAGAAACTCTTCAAAATTATATAGACTATCTTTTAGAGGTTTTCTGTGGTTTCCCTTCTAATAAGAGACGAATGTCAGATAGTACTTAGGAAAATTTTTAATTACTTGAGCCACAGCTCCGATTCTCCTAAATAGAGCACATAGATTTTATGATTCAAATATCGACTTGCTAATCCTTATGATGATTTTAAATAGACAATCTTTATTATACTCACCTTACGAGTCGGGTCGACTCTTTTACTAAAGGGGGGGTAGTGTTACATTTGTGAAATCACCCTTATATATTAATTCTACATGATCTAGATCAAGTAGCCTATATGATAAAAGATATCTTCTAAAATATAAGAACTACGGTTGCTACGTCAACAAACATTATTATTTCTGTTATTATTATTTTGCTGCCTAGGAGTAGTTTTCTTGGATTCATAAGCTTTAATATGAATAATAGGGATTTTATCTATCTCGATCTGTCGAATTTTTCCTACCCCTAAATGATGTTTGGTTAATGCCTCTATTTCTAAACCTTTAATTATTGCTTCTTGCCAAGAAGAAGGTTCTGACAAACTAAGAGCAAGTTTTAGCTCTGAATCGGAAATCGCGTCAATGAATCTATTGCAAACTAATACATCTCTTGTTGATTCGTCACAAAGGGGCAAAGCGACTCTTGCGAGTCTTTGAATTTCAAAACCAAGGGACGCAAGTCCTTCATCTTTGGCTTGCTTTCTATTCCAAAATAAAGTTATATAAAGTTTTGACAAATGTTGGTCTCCAAAACGAAGTCTTAAGGCCGCACTGAGCTTGTCATAGTCCCGAATGTCTGAATCGGCCAGAGCCATCAGAACTGATAAAGCAGGACCTCTGAGATTACCGGCGAGCTGTCCGGCTTTGGTGGTAGAAGACCATAAATTTACTTCAGCAATTATTTGAAATTGGCGTTCATATTCGGCCCATGGTGTAGAACCGTCAAAGAAATTAACTTTTAGGTTACTCGATCTATTTTGTACATTCTCAGTGTGAACCTCTTGACATGAGTTTACTACTCTTTGAGTCGCGTTTAATTCTTTTTCGCGACTGCTACGGATAGTTGGGGAAGGTTCTTCTTCCCCATTATTTTGTACAGACCTCAAAGTTTGTGGCTCAATTATTTGCTCAACTCTTTCAATGACAGGAGATCTGCTAGGAGTTGAAGTTTGGGTTCAACTCATTGTTTCGTTCGGAAATGATGAATAAATTTTCAATTTTATGAACTTCAAGCGAGCCTTGGAGTCATATAAAAATGTACCAAAGAGCTTCACTATTGTCTATTCATATTTGCTGGAGGTAGAAGTTCTTGGGTGGTGGTCAAAATTTCGAAAGACCAATATTTCGAATTACTAATATTTCGAATTTTAAAATAGCGATGGTACGAAATTCAAAAAGGCCAGTTTAGAGAAGGGGCCATTCAACAAATACGTTCGCTTTTAGGGGGGGGAGGGGGTCGAGGTTGATGTGACGTTACAAGTCACGGGGGGGGGGGGGGGGGGGGGGGGGGGGCAAAATGTGACGTTCGGTTTTTATGTATAGAATTCGTGTTTTGGCACGAGAATTTTGTTAAAGTGAAGTGAGAAATAAAGGACTGCTTTTAAATATCTCTTTTATCTCTATTTAATGCCGAGTGACATCGAAAGGCAAATCTTAGAAATAGATCGAATTATGGATCGATAGACCAAAAAAGGCAATAAAGGCCGGGGGGGGGGGGGGGGGGGGGGGGCGAGATTTGTGACGTATTATTTTGGGGGGGGGCTAGTCAAACGAACCATTGTTACATAGGGGAGGGGGGGGTCTCAAATCGTCCAAAAAAGCGAACGTATTTGTTGAATGGCCCCGAAGGCCTATCAAGTAGTAACTAAAAAATGACGTATATCGAAATGTAGAAAGATATTTGTACTAAAATAAAAAATTGGAACGGTCAGAATTGCGAAAGACGAAATATCTAATTGAAAAGATAACGAAACGTCTGATAATTCGAATAGTTCAATATTTCGAATTGTCGAGACTTCGAATCTTCACGTATTCGAATATATTTTAGCGACAGACCGAAAATTCGAAAGGTCAGAATCTTGAATCTTTCATACGGTTTTTTGGATGATGTTTCAATGAACAATAAAAATTTTCATCCAAATTCATCTACGCAGAGAAAATACGTTCGAAATATTCTTTTTCGAAGTTTAAATCTTTCGAGAATTTGGTCTTTCGAACTTCTGGTCTCTAAAGATTTAAAATTTAGAAATATTGACTTTATACATTTATATTTTCTACATTATACTTATTCAGAGTAAAAATTATCAGAAAATACATTTTCGAATAAACCAGCGTTCTGACAGGTGACCGCCTGCTGAATAAGTCATTCGAAGAAATGATCTTTCGAAAATAAGAATTTCGAATTGATTTGTCTCTCGTTATTTTTGTATTTAAATTTTTAATATTCGAATTTTTGACCGTTCTGAATTCTGATCTTTCAAAATATCGACCCCCACCCAAGTTCTTCATTCACCAAAGAAACTACGAAATTTCATAATTCCAGGTCAATAAACCCCCTTATTTGCATTTACATCGATTCAATTGATCTAATGGCTAGGTATACTACGAGTATACTCCGCTATTATCTATTTGTGGCATCTCCCAACTATACCTACTGTTGTGGAAAATGCCACTATATTATGCATTTGTAATTGTTTTCTTCGAACCGTTTTGTATCCACAATTCGAACCAGTTTTCCTAAATTTTTAGATATTGATTTAATGCAAATTCTATCACGTCTGGCGAAATTCTTGCCCTTCAGGCGTAAAATCATGCTCCCATTCGGGTTACATTAAGAATTGGGTAATTCATAGTGTTACGTTCTTTTTTGTTTACGTTGATAAAAAATTCTTTTTATTCTTACACTGTATGGTTCCGACAACCACAGACAATTGTGAGGAGGACAAAAATTGGTGTTTGAAATGAATCGTTCTTTGAAAAGAAGAATCTCTGTAGTCTTATATTCTTTCTGATTTTTTTTTTTTTTTTTTTTTTCACAACTTCCGGTCAATTCAGCAGCCAATGAAAATCTTCAGGGCTTCGCTGCTTAAGTTTCGTTGGCTTATCATTAAGCCCAAGGCGCCTCCTGGCAAGTGAGCCGGGCATGCAGAGCTCGTAATTGTTTCATATTACATTCGTCGTCCGCTGCGTCACGTACTGATGTACAACGAGCGAACGAGCGATGCTTGAAGTAACACCGTAAAACATCAGTGGTCATCGTTGAAATATAAAGTTCAAAACGCCCTTCTTAAAATGGAAACCGAACAAAAAAACCGCGTTAAAATCATGTGGGAACGGTGCGCGGCCTTCCTTCTTGACGTTCATTTGAATAGCGACAAGATATTCTATCGGTAAGTTCGATAACTATTCATCTCACAAGAAAATTCGATCCAGATCCCATCAATTAACAACATGTCAAGTTTTCTTTTTAATCTGGTTATTAATTAATCATTGCCAAACTTGAGGTGAGGATTCTCTAATGATGATACGGCGATATGACTTTTGGTCTCAAAAATCGAACCGCATAAACGTCCGAATTAGTGGAATTAGGAAGAAAAGAAAAGAAATATGTTATTAGGAATTTTGGAAGCTTTGTGTTCATGTTTAAGTGTATTATAGTTGTAACGAAAAATAAGAAAAATTTTGGATTGATTGTATCCAACGTTTTGAAATCGACCGTCAAGAAGCGACTTTGAATGACCAATTATAAGCAATTAGTATAGTTTAGGTCACGGCGACGAAAGATTATTACATTTTGCTCGTGCTTCGATTTTAAAATTATTGCAGAATTTTACCATTAAACTGCTCATAATGGTCGAGCGTTAATTAAAAAACTGGCAAAGGGCTGAGCTCTATATGTACCAGAAAACGAATTTGATTATCAAAGATGTTTCATCAGTTATGGTCAGTTGTATTCTACACCAAGTTCCTATTTATCTGTCTCACTATCTAAACTGTCTTGTAATTTATGACCTCCTCGTCTTAAATGGAGTAACAATTACGTATTTAAGGACCTAGTACGTGCTGAGTTTAACAATATCGCATCGATTTTGCATCGAAATGGACATTTTCAAATATTATAATACCTTCAAACCGCTGAAAATGTTAAGCCACATGATTTATAGAAAGCGCGGGAATTTACCTGTGATTCAGAATCCTTAATAAAAATGATCGATATATGTATACAATCATAAAGGTATCATTGAAAATCCAAACGATTTGACAGAGCAAAAATTAGCATGCCCGAAATAGTATACATCAAAATGAATCGTAGTCAGTTGAATGTCAGACAAGAAATAAGATGGCATACTACTTATGTTCGATTATAGATAATTGAATAATTGTAATGTAAAAGTAACGTATAATTCTTTACTGATTGAACCAATCAAGTGATTAAAGACTTATGAATAGGCGATGAATGCTAAGTCAACGCTGCTGACCTTTGAGCTATTAAAATGATTTTAGCCGCTTATCAAACTTCCGAACTGTTGTATTTTTTTTTCTTTTGTTTGTAATTTAATTACAAAAGATAGGGGCTCTAATTTGGCTTATTGAAGAAAAGCTCTTATTCAAAATTTCTTTCAAGATTCAATTAATCATTCATGGCATCTTTCTATTATCTAAATAATAACTGAAAGTAAAATTTTATTCAGCAAACCATTAGCATTTATGCTCTTGACAATTGTTAACAAACGTTTTCTTAGGATAGGGTTGAGCATCGGTACGAGGCCCTGGCTTTGGCTGATAGTTTCATTTTGCATAAGCGCAGTTTGCGGGCCAGGGCTACTTTTTTGGGCAGAAGAGTTGGACGATGTTGAGCTATTTATGCCCATGGATTCGATCGTAAGAAAGGACGCAAATTGGGTCAAAGAAAACTTCAGGGATGATCTCAGATACGAAAGTATCATAGTCACTGCTCCAAATGTACTGGATCCAAAAGTTCTTCATGCTGTAAGTGATCGATGCAACTCAGATTATAAATCAACGAATTGATACAGTTGCAGCTGAAACTTAGCCATTTTTCGAAATACGTGTTTTTAAAAAGTAAAGAAATAGACTAGATCAAATTAACGAAATTAAACATCATTCCTCCCCCATCATCTACGAATGAAACGTTGATGTGAAGGTTGAGGTTCATTTAATATAATGAAGTTCGTCAAGTGCAACGGAAATTGCAATAAACAAGAGTGCGAAACCAGCCTAGTTTGCATAATTTTTATACAATTGTTTCCACAGATTAACGAGATAGAAGAAGCTGTAAAAAATATCGTAGTTGACAATCACACGTGGCACGATGTCTGTGCGGGGTAAGGAGCACTCAATTTTTATCATCATTTTATTGTTTTATTGTAGTAGTACTAAATACACAAAAATATTGCTATGCCTATAATAATATGAAACCCTGAATAAGTGAATACGAAAGAAATTGTTCTCAGCGGCGAAAAAATGGGTTGCCTTTTACCGAGCACAGTAGACTCTGATAGAACTTGTGTTACCTTTCGTATCCCTGGCGTTGGATGGTTTCAAAATTGGGTGAAAACGAAGTCCTTGGAAAAGTCTGAACTGTTCACGTGATTTTTATCTGTACAGGTACTTGACGTGGTTCGAAGACGCCAGTGGAAAGGTGGATCTGTCCAACATCGGATTTGCTAATGGTGTAATGGACAATTTGAACAGCACGATGAAAGACGACTGTCTATATCAGTCTTTACTAAAGATATGGAAACCCGAGGAAAGGAAAAACTTTCACAACACGACCAATGAATCGCTGCTCGCCGATGTCACAAGGGCTTTGGAAGACACGTGAGTCGTCGAAAAACGATCGAAGATTGATACATAAGTGTGATAACGAGGGGTCAGCTACTTTTTAAAATTATGCAAAGCTATCTTTAGAAATTTTGAGGATTTCATAGATTGTATGAGAATTTCATCGGATAACAAAAATTTCATAGAATTATTTAGGGCTCCGAAGATGTCACGTATAACTTTGACATTATTGGACTTTTTCTGAGATCTCACAATCAGTGGAAATTCGTATATTTTTTTTCCAAGGATTCACTTTGAAATTTATTGGAATTTTTCGATTTCTCGGGTTCTATCTGGGATTTCTCAGGACTGCGTGTCACGATACCGCTGATGATGATAAAATATTCGTCCCTTTCAGAAATAAAAAGAACATGCTTTTGGACATTTCACTTCTATTATCTGATGTGGATTACGATCAGAAGGGAAATGTTCTCGGCGCCAAGGCGACGATAATGAATTGGATATTGAAAAAGTCGAGCCCCCGATCCCCAGATTGGGAACTGGAGTTCATCGATAAAGTGCTCTACTCGAATCGCACTTTGCCAGAGGGTATGGCGGTCTACGCTGTCGCCACGAGGAGTTTCACCGATTTCCTGCACGAAGTCTTGAACAGCAACATGACCGTTCTGTTCTGTGGGCTCTCGCTGATCGTCGTATACATAATACTTATGATTGGAAGATGCAACGTCGTTCAGCAGAGAATCTACTTGTCAATATTCGGAGTATCAGTCGTGGGACAAGCGATTTTATCAGCTTACGGCATCTGCTATTACATGGGGTACTTTTATGGGCCCATTCATCCGATTCTACCTTTTTTATTGCTGGGTATCGGAGTCGACGACATGTTCGTAATAATGCAGAGCCTGGAGAACATGTCCAAAAACGAGAAGCCCTCAGATCTCACTGAACGGATCGCTCGGGCCTTACAGCAGTCAGGAATGTCTATAACTGTTACATCAGTAACGAATATCGTGGCCTTTGCGATCGGTGTAACCACTGTGATGCCGTTTCTCGAGTCCTTTTGCATGTTTGCAACAATGGGCATTCTCTTTCTCTACATATTCGAGATCACCTTTTTCGTAAGCTGTTTAGTCTACGACGAGAGGAGACTTGAGCTTTTAAAAGACGGTTGCTGTTGTAGGCCGACTCCAAAATGGGAGCCCAATGCGTGTAGTCAGAGAAATATTCAACAGACTATATTTCAGAAGTTTTTAGGACCCTTTGTCACAAGGACTCCAGTTAAAATAGCTATTATTTCACTGACCGCATTAATTCTCGGAGCAAATATCTGGGGTCTGTGTCAACTGGAGCAGAATTTTGACCCAACTTGGTACTTAAATCAAGACTCGTATCCTATCCTGTTCAACAACAAGCTAAAGGAGTATTTTCCAAAGTATGGGAAGCGAGCTGGTATTTATCTCGGAGGTGTCGACTATTATAAGGATCATGATGCTCTGGTCAACTTAACGAAAGCTTTACACACAAACCCATACATCAATAACCAGACAGTCGATTGCTGGTTTATTGCGTACGACAAGTGGCTTCAGGCGCGTCGAATAGGTCAATATTGTTTTATATAACCAGGATTTGCGGTCAATTATGGACAAAATACAAAGCTATATATGCAAGATACCACCAGCAACAATGCGTTTTCGATATCAAAATATACTTCAAAATGCAAAATGTATGCCAGACACAAAATTCTTATTTTCACTGAGAGACCCAGTGTGTTCCGATTTATTAAGAAGAAGAATATCACAAAGAAGGGTTCTATGGGCCTGTTCCGATATTCACTGGCAGTATTGCGAGTTTTCCTTGCTTCGTCCTCGTGCCTATGAGTTTGTGAATCAGCTATCTCTTTCTACCACAAGCTTGCAGTACTGGCAGTGAAAATAGGAACATAGCCTATGTCTAATTTTATAGAGTTGTAACTTTTCGCTAAAAATCGCGAGCATTGGTCTGAATTTCGTGAATGCACATTGCAGGCATATCGCAAATAGCCAGTCAAATGAGACGAATCATTCCGAAAGTTCTGACATTTGACGGGGATGCCTTATGATGGCTCACTATTGAAAACGACAAACGTTGTGAATTATTGGAGTCGAGGCATAGCCGTTATCTTGGAAGTTGTGCGAACTTTCACCCTTTCGTTGAAAAATAGACGTTTTATTTCATTCACTTTCACCGCTCTGAACATTTGATTTAACACAATAGTACATTATGTCACTAGGCCGATTAAGTATTTTCAGACGAATTTGAGTTTATAATCCGAGCCGAAGGCGAGGATTATGATGAAATTCGTCAGAAAATACTTTTTCGGCCGTATGGCATACAGAATTTTATGTGTCCAGGCCAAAAACCGCGATTAAACCGAGCGAAGCGAGGTTAAAATCGCGGTTTTACGGCCTACGACACATAAAACAATTAACTCTCAACTCTGAGAGATGACGTAAGCCGTTTTCTATGTTTAATTAATTATTTGAAACATACACCTTTCCTGACGTCCGATCTTTTCGAAACTCACTTAGGAGGGTTGTTTGGGTCAGTGATTCCAGATCTAAAGTCAAAATACAGAGATTCGAAATGGCGGACCGAAATTGTAAAAAGTAGCCCATGCAGCAGACTATGAATAATACCTATATTTATGATTTATCTTAAATATTCATACCATATGTGAATTAATCGGACCAGTCGAACCAGATTTTTTAAGTCTTCTAACTGAAGCTCACCTCTATATAGAGCGTGCAATCTCCAGATAGACCGAAAAAAAACGGAAGTGCATCATAATTATTTTAGAGGTGAGCTTCAGTTAGAAGACTTAAAAAATTTGGTTCGACTGGTCCGATAAATTCACATATGGTATGAATTAATAGGTTTCGAACGATAGAGTCACGAGTGCACAATATCTTAAATATTGTTACTATAAAAATAGTTAATGTAAACTTATCAAAGATCATTGAAAAACATTTTACACGGTATTTTTTTAATATCTCGTAAACATTGATGAAAATATTTATAAAAAATCTTCACTATGATATTTGAAATAATATTGTAATAATATTTTTCAATTGCTACAAGCAAGATTTCACGAAATATTCTCAAATATACTTCGGAATCGCAGATATGAAAACATTTCTAAAATATTTATCACCATATTATTCTATCTCATTAATATTTTATACATATTTCACAAATATAGCGTGCTGTGTGGGAGACAGTTTGGCATCAAAATTAGTAATCAGACATTTTTGGGGCCACTAATTTATAATCTGAATTTAAAAGACTACCAACTTCATACTGATGGATACTAAATTAAACCCTAAGTAGTCTATACTCTCTACAATTTCGATCCACCGTTCAGAATTTTTGTATCTTTCCTTCAGATTAAAGAAGAGCAACCCCAAAACCCGTTGGGTACTAATTTTGATGTAAATCAGTTTACTTTTTATAATTTTGCTCTTGCCATAGTAAACCCAACATTTTGAATTTGTGTATAAATTCTAACTTTAAATCCAGAATGAGTAACCCGAAAAACCCTTCTGAGTGGATCTCGAAAGAATTGCATCTGAGGAAATGTGTAGACTGCAAAAAGTTGAATCAACATTAAAAAATGGCTTCCACCAGCTCTTAGAATTGAGATAATGATAACGCTTCTTTGGTTCCATATTGAAAACCAATGTTTAGAGTGGTGGAGTAGTCCAGTCGGATTAGCTTAAAAAGTGCCTAAAAATGGGAAACGGACATATAAGCTATTTTTTTTTTTTTTAAATCGCTTCTTCATATATTATAGAGATGAAAAAACGAACTATTCACAGTCTTGAAAAGTTGCGCAACATTTGTTAATTAACAAATTAAAGAAAATTGCAGCGTTTAGCGATACATTTTCATGAATATCTCCGTTTCAACCTAAATTTCGAGGAAAATGAATGGTACCTTTTTTGATCGGGATAAAATTTCCCACAAAATAGGACTACTTGGATGGTCGAGAATTCAAAATTCAATCTACAGTGAGCGTGAATTTGGAAAAGTTGGGCTGATTTTTCGACCTTTTGTAATGACTTCAAAACTTGTTAGATAATCTTATTAATCCTGAGAATGAATGTTCATGTAAATATAAAAAAGTGTACGAAACACGGTTATGGCTGATCCAACAGTTTTCGAGATATCAATTTTTGAAAAAATTTCAGTGCCTTAATTGCAAATTGCGCCATTAAAAAAACAAATTTTTTAATCGAGCGAAAATTTTTGTGCACATACTTGGAAGTGTGTAGTATCGTTTAAAACTTTGGAAATATAAAAAAAAATTATTTTTCCATGTCTTAAAAAATATTTTAGACAAACATAAGAAATAACAAGACAAAAAAAGGGGAATAACTTTATGATTTTACGTGTTTCGAAATTCTCCGTTAAGTCTTCGATTGGTAATTGAAAAAACGAGTGTTTTGAAAAAAAAAAAATGTTTTGATTGTATCGGTGGTTCCAGAGATATGGAGCATAACACATTTTGAAAAAGTTATAGAGCATCAAATGTTGAATCAGCTCAGTGCGGATTGTCACAATGAGAGCGCGAGAGACCGAGCGCTCGCGAGAGAGAGGGAGCGACCCGTTTCATTGGCGCCCAGCCGTAATGCTTTCGATCGCACAAATCTTCCATTAATTAGAGATTATTTAAGAATGTATGGCATATCTTCCGATCAAATATATATTCACAACTAAATCACATATATTTGAGAAGCTGCATGTGAAGTTTCAAGTTGAAATATTTATTACTTTCATTTTTATTAGCCGGAACGCGTTATCCTCCATATCTCTGGAACCACTGATACGATCAAAACATTTTTTTTTTTTTTCAAAACACTAGTTTTTTCAATTACCAATCAAGGACTTAACGGAGAATTTCGAAACACGTAAAATCATAAAGTTATTCCCCTTTTTTTGTCTTGTTATTTCTCATGTTTGTCTAATATATTTTTTAAGACATGGAAAAATAATTTTTTTTTATATTTCCAAAGTTTTAAACGATACTACACACTTCCAAGCATCTGCACAAAAACTTTCACTCGATGAAAAAATTTGGTTTTTCAATGGCGCAATTTGCAATTAAGGCACTGAAAATTTTTCAAATATTAATATCTCGAAAACTGTTGACTCAGCCATAACCGTGTTTCGCACACCTTTTTATATTCACATGAACATTTGTTCTCAGGATTATTAAGATTATCTGACAAGTTTGGAAGTTATTACAAAAGGGTGAAAAAACAGCTTAATTTTTCCAAATTCACGCTTGCTGTAGATTGAACTTTGAATTTTCGACCATCCAACTATAGTCTCATTTTGTAAGAAATTTTATCTTAAAATTTTATCTTAAAAAAGATGCCCATCATTTTCTTCGAAATTCACGTTGAAACGGAGATATTCATGAAAATGTATCGCAAAACGTCTCAATTTTCTTTAATTTGTTAATTAACAAATGTTGCGCAACTTTTCAAGACTGAATAGTTCGTTTCTTCATCTCTGATTCAAAATAAAAAAAAAAAAAAAAAAAAATAGCCTATATATCCGTTTTCCACAATTTTTTCTAATTCGACTGGACTAGAGGTGTATAGAAAAATATCGATTCATCTTCAAGACACACTAATAAGCATTTCTGATGAATTTCGAAATTATTTCTTTCACCTGCCCAAAATGAATCTAATTTGTCTGGCCTATTTCGTAACAATGAATCAAATAGTGTTAGCCCATTTTGGGTAGGCAGCGACTTTTTTTTTTTTTTGATTTCGTAGGAGGGTCAGCCGTGAGTGTAAAACTTAGTTGCCGGGACTGGGGGATGTAGCCATTCGGCCACCATCTTGAAATTAAGGGTGTAACTAGTTTCTTTGGTTTATCTCCGTAACCGTGGGGCTAAAACAAATTTTGTGCAGAGCATTTTTGTAGCTTATACAATGATCTATAACTTTGATCTGTAACCTTTTCGGCTAAGATCAATAATAAAAAAGTTATGAGCAGAAAAAGACGACAGGTGATGAAATCGGATGAAATACTTCGAGGCGAGATAACTCTGGAATTTTGAATCCTCAAAGTATTTCATCTCCTTATTTGTCTTCTCTTTCCGCTCGTAACATCTTAGCTGGAAAAGTTATGGATCAAAGTTATAGACAATTGGACAACCTACAAAAATACTCATCACAAAATTTTCGCCAGCCTCACAGTTACGGAGATGAACAAAAAAAAATTAATTCACCCCTAATTTTAAGAAGGCGGTCAAACGGCAACACCCCCAGTCCCGGAAACTGAGTTCTACGCTCACCGCCGACCCCCCTACGAAACCCAAAAGAAAAATCGCTGCCTACCCAAAATGCACTGTCGAATCACGGATCGACTGGACTTATGGAAGATGAACTTTCGTTTTTCTTTTTTTTTTTTAGAGATCGAAGATGATGACGAATATAATGCTTACCTGACGGAGTACTTGTTGCTCACTAAACGGGGTCAAGCATATGTTAAAGACATCAAGTTTGACAGAATACCAATCGGAGAATATAAGATCTTGGTAAAACTGCAGTTTAATTGTTGCAGAATTTTTGATTCCTCGTCATTCGATAGTTATTCAATTATGTTAGAATCAAAGGGTGCCTATAGAGATGACTTCATCATTATCCTATACTGTAAAATAATTCGTATTATGAGAAAGTATGAATTGATGTGAAAACATTTGTATGAATCTCTTCCAACCATGGTCTTAAATCAGCTAGAAAAGTTCAAATTGATTAAAACTTTTCCCGCTAATCCGTAGATGTAATTTGAAAAAATTCATGCAACTCTTCAAAATTCCGAAACTTTGTTCCCATGGTAAAATTATTTTGCGATTTTAGTCCAATCATCTGTATAGGTTCCCCTTAAAAATGAGAACTTATTGTATTCAGAGACAATTCAAGAACTAAACGTTTTTCTCAGACATCACAGATCCAAATACAGCACGTGTTGATTAACACGACGTTGGATCAAATTCGTGCTATGGAATCAATCAGAGATACTGTAACATCGTTGAATTTCTCAAACGGAAATGAACATGTTGCTGTGTTCTCTGCAGATTACGTATCTTGGACTGCGAACAAGGTAATCAGTTGATAAAACTGGGCTGTGTTGTGGAAAGGAAGATTTTTGCTTCTATGAATTCAACCTTTTTGAATAAAACTGTATAATTTTCTGAGAAATTTCATTTAAAAAAATTGAATGAATATAAAGCAGTTTGATACTTATTGGGGTGTCTAATAAAATCAATTTGTTTCAGATCATTGGAGAAGAACTGATAAGAAATTTGAGCCTAGAAATTCTAGCAGTGGGTCTAGTGACGTTACTCTTACTCCGTAACTTGGAAGCTTCGTTCTGGGTTATCTGCTGTGTCTTATTTACGCTAGTCGATCTCTTGGGCTCTATGTATTATTTAGGTTTAACCATTGAAATATCATCGAGTATAATGGTTCTATTATGCGCGGGGTTAGCAGTTGATTACGCAGCCCATGTTGGACTGGAATTCACTCGAGTGAAAGGAACAAAAAACGGTTTGTTGTATACGAGTTACAAAATTTATATATTTATTGTAAAGAAGTAACAAAAACAAATCTTGAAGAAGACAATATCAAACAATGATTAATTTCAGCATGATAGTGTCCATACATAAAAGTCGCTCTGTATATAAGATGAGAGATGATCTTGAATTAACTTAAAGAAAAATAGAATAACAACTGAAAACTTGTAGATATAGGATGAAAATGCTTGTTTTCTTTCAGAAAGAGCTATCAAGACACTCAGCGTAATTGGACCTGCTGTGTTCAACGGTGGTCTCAGTACCTTTTTAGCATTTGTGCTCTTAGGTGCCAGCGAAGCGTATTTGTTCAGTACATTTTTCAAGGTATGACTAGGTTCTTCTTTCAATTAGGATGAGAATAGGAAGTAAAATCAAAAAAGTCGGAATAACAATGGGAAATACAATCAGTAACGAAAAATAAAACGGACGTAAATCTGGTTCTTGTCTGTCCTGTCGTTTTGACGCCGATTGTATCTCCCATACTTCCCCAAGCAAATTTTTTTTTTTTAGAGTAGTCGATGAACAAGAATTCTGTTACACATTTCAAATAAGTCTCTCAAACATTTTGGGACATTCTTTTCTCTAGCTGTTTACGTGTGTTGTCGTGTTCGGACTGTTCCATGGGCTCCTCTTTCTACCTGTGATACTGAGTTTGTTTGGGCCAAGTGGATTAAAAAGTGAAAATGTTAGGGAGACGAAGACTGCACAGCAGCAGCAACTCTCCTTGTCCAATAAAAGTGAGTCATTATAGATTTTCAGACTCCCTAACAGATCTATTTCAATAATAAGCTAATATAGTATATCCAAATTAAATGATCCAGACTCTCAAAAACTCGGCAAACTTTATTGATCACAAAACTTTCAACTGTTTCAGGCCACACCAACGACGTGGAACAGGATCAAATCAAGACTGCCTAGATCATAAATTTTGTTCGTCCAAAAATTTATCATTAGAAAATTGTGTGTGTGTGTTTTTCTTTAAACATAACAAATTTTTTCAAAAAATTGTCCGTTTGAAACCATTTTTTTGTTTTGTTTTTTATTTTCATCAAATTTGTTTTATTTGTTTTTCACGCCATTTAATATCAATAAATGTACCTAATTCTTTAACTCACAGTCTCATTTCTGTCTCCTAGTCTTCACCTCCGTCCATCCATCGTCCTCTTCCATCTTCTCTACTTCCTCATCGCTCTTATTACCATTTGCTTCCTGTTGATCAGACTGACTTTGGTCCTGCTTTGCAGGTCTTTTACCAGTTAGCCATGGCTGCACTGCTGGCAATTTCGCGAGTTCTGCTACTGCCGTAGACTCGTCACCTTCTATACAGTATTTATGAAATCTAAGCAACTCTGTGGCAACATCTAATGCACTGTCGTCTTGCAATTCAGTCTGGAATGCTTCGTCCATATATTCTTCTATTTCTGCAGCAACGTCATCGCTGTCTAAACTCTCTAGAAAAATGCAACTACAGTCCATCAACATCGCCGGTTCTCATTTATGCAATAAAGCCTTTTCACTCTGACTAACCATTCATGTATAATACTTCTGTTATATAGAGGGGAAAGTCTACAGCCTTTTCTCTGCTTCCCATACCATGATCAACGGCCAGCTGTAAAGTAGGGTTGCAGAATTTTGTGAAGACATTGAGATTTATTCTTGTTCTTTTTTTTTCTTTTCTTTTCTTTTATGTGATACACTTATTGGAACTTTGAAACCAAATTGTTTCTACAGGCATTATTTTATGGGACATTAGAATGTTGTGTTATAGATTGTGTATCAGCTACATTAACTTAGAATCCTAGAAATCAAAGAGGCCACACAAAAACGAGGAAGAAAATTATGACTTTCCTTTTTTTAACTTACTACAACCGGAAAACATGAATTACAGTATCAAGAAAAAATTATCTAATTACAAATTCTTATCAAAAATAAGTTTACCTAAACTCAGTAAAAAAATTATTTAAGAAATGCTTGAGAGAATTGACGATCTTTGAGCTTCGATACAATATATAACTTTCTGAAAGTCTGAATTTGGTTTGATATTTATAAAAAGTACGTCTCTAATGTTGAATATTACTGTGTTATTACTTTCGTTTCAAAGAACACGATTCAATCATAATTGCCTTGGTAGATCTTGGGTAAATAATATTTTAAACGTAACACAAAATATACGTGTTCTAACAGCCTTGTATATTGATTGCCTTTGGACTTTGTACAATGTGATACTGAACAAAATGTTTCCTGCGGACATAATTTCAAGTCACTCTTTCGTTTTTGTCTTGAAGAGGATCTAAACTCAGGTTTAATGGAATAGAGATTGGGGTGTTGATTTTACAGTCCGCAGATCTATTGTTTCTAGTCTTGGATATTGACGATACGGTTATAGTCAATTGAATCAATGCCTTGAATCAAATAAATTGCATCGGCGAATGTACTCAGTTTTTGAGAAACTGAACTGAACATGAGAAAATCGTGACTAATCCAGGCAAAAGCAAATCCTAAAGTATTAATCTTGTCCAAATATCACGCAGGCCATGTAAACTAATTTAAACATTGATGGAGATGAAAATTTCCCAGGTTTTGTGTTTCGCGTAATAAAATAATTGCAATTGGAATTAATGAAGCATGAAATTATGTAGTTCGTTTGAATTGGAACCAAGGTATTTAAAAGAAACTTAGTTGAGACAAGAGACCTGAAGGATGATACTAGACATTGGTATTCAAAAAGAGGTGTAGGGCTTAGCTGATGTTCACAGGTTTTTTTAGCTAACATTAAACATTAGGCAATGTTCGTTTGTTTTTTTAATTGATATTCCGATAAAACGAGAGAATTTTTGAAATATACGATAAAAAAAAAGTAAATACAACAATAAAGTTAAGAGAAATACCAATTGAATTATCGTTCAATTCCGGTAAAATAATGTAGACGGACTTAGTGTATACATGAATTGGTTTTAATATTTGAAGGGGATATGATGAATGACGTAGAAATAATGGAGAAAATTCATAATTCTGATGTAACTACCTTCAAAGCGGTCCAGTTGCTGAGAACTCTTTCAGATATTGTCAGAAAGAAGTCTTTCGTATTTGCCATCTCGACTTTATTACTGAATACTGATCACGTTTTGTAGCAAGCGATCAACGAGAAAATTCAATACATAACCTCAAACGTCTTCAAATAGCAGAAAACGTGATCGAAGAGCGGGAAGTTTGAATGCGATTTAGGGAACGCCGAAGAAGGATAACCAATCAATTTTTCCGACTTTCGTATAACATAATATAAACGTTTCAAGCGAGCTCACAAAATAAAAAGAAATAAAAAACAGATATGATAACATTTCTATTTCAGAAATCTTTTAATTTAGAAATTTAGAAAGTAGTACACATGCAGCATTCGTCTCT
This sequence comes from Tenthredo mesomela, assembly GCA_943736025.1. Lineage (NCBI taxonomy): Eukaryota > Metazoa > Arthropoda > Insecta > Hymenoptera > Tenthredinidae > Tenthredo > Tenthredo mesomela. Next base: position 14,623,106 of record OX031014.1, on the reverse strand, counting down.
CATTTACCAACGAAAATTGGAATGTTCTATAATCGCACTATACCTATTATATTTTCTTATTTTAATAAATTAATTAATTAATATTATATTATATTTTGTTGAACGTCTTGTAGCATTTGTTTCATTTGGAATAAATCTCAATCAGTTCATCATAGAATACTCATTCCATTCTCAAATTGATCCAAAAATATGCCACAGAGTTCTACATTATCGACGTTACTCTTCATAAATTTAATAGGATCTCTCGACCTCGACTCTTATGATAAGATATTTATTTCGTCTTCGTCACAAAAGTCCAAAAGCACACATATTCTCATCTCAATGAATGTAAAATAAAATGAAAACGATATATTATCTGAATGTTATACAATATTTATGATAATAATTCCAAAGTACGTCTAGGTGTTGTTTTTCTTTTTTTATACTATGAAACATGATGAAACGCTCGTTCTTATCGTACGTTAATGCGCCGATATTACCAACGTAAAATCTATACTTTCTACTTTATCGACGCGTCCCTTTGACAACACTACGCACCACAGCCCAAGGGAAAGAAGGCAAGCAGCAGGATTTAACGCGCACGTCTGTCTCTGTAGTCATTGGTAGTCATCTTTCTCGCCGTTCAGTGGGGGGCTTACACGAGGTATTGGACGTACGTGTATCTAAAGTTTAGGCTATTAGAACAATATTCTGGGTAGCTTAATCCCGATCTTAATGTATTTATCTTGATAATCGAACGATCAAAGGTAAGTGGTTTAATAAATTGTTATTTAAATTATGAAAATCTGGGGTTTAGCCACGGAACGAACAAAATATAATCCAATAAAATAATCGGGGAAATCTCATTTGTTAGCTTCGTTCATTTCTTCGTTCATCCGTCGCTCGCTAGTTTGTTTTTAGAGAGAAATGTCATTTCATTTTTCGTTCAGAGAACATAATAAAATAAATATCTTACGATAACTGAATAATCTCCAACAAGTTTTACGGCGGTTTTTAAATACTTTATAACATTTCGTCGCCTCTTTTTTTTTTTTTCTCTCTTTTTTTCTCTTTTTTTTTCTGTACTCCAAAGTATTTATAACCACGATAATATACGTTTAAATATAGACCATTATGTGCATACATACATCAATGAGTTGAAACCACTACGTTACACTATTTCAACCACAATGATAAATAATAGCACATTAAATTACAATTATACCAAAAACAAAGTAGATCTCGTTTCTCATTGGTCGTCAAATTTCCTGACGATTTTTTTTTTTTGGTTTCAATCTCATCAACATTCTACTCTTCTTTACTAGTTTTGTCTTCTTTTTTTCTTACTCCAAGATTATTAGTAACACCTCGATAGTAGAAATCAAGCGAAAGACTAACGCGTCTATTTACAATCGAGTCTTAGTTCGCTCTTTCTGTGATACAATAGTTTCTTCATATTTAATTCAGATGTCAGGTGAAGAATATGACAGTGAAATGGATTACACGGATTCTGATTGTGGCGATCCTGGATATGAGGATTATTACAATACTCAGCCATGGGGGAGCGAGGCAGAAAACGACATGGATTTTGGCTCTAATAAAAGAGACCCTGAGTTTGCTATCCACGAATGTCTTAGAGTTGAAGAAGTCGAGAGACTATTAAACGAAAATGTTGAAGAATTGAGTAACAACTTACAGATCACACCGTCCCTAGCCAAAGTACTATTACACACCCATGAATGGGCGCTTCAAGACATTATACTAAAGTATCGGAGCGATGCCTCCAGTCTTTTAGTTACTTCAAAAATCAAACCCTCTCATGCACCGGACAGTAACTCGGTACTAAGAGGTTTGAGAACAGGGCCCTGCTCAGTTTGCGTCAACATTTTGTCCCTAGAAAGATTCGCAACTCTAACTTGCGGCCATTCTTTCTGTAAGGAATGCTGGTGCATGCATTTCGAGGTACAAATAATACAGGGCATTTCAACCGGTAAGTTATTTCTTCATTTCATTTGTTTTATCCGCTTAGAGAATAAAACCGACGGCTTGTAATCAGCGATTGTTTTTATATACAAATCCTTGCTCTTCTGTTATCAGAAGGGAGATTTGTGATAGGAAATTCGAATATGAATACCTTTGTGTTCTTTTGTTTTGAATAATAGTTGAAGAAACCTGTGGCCCCATACTTTTTGAATTTTTTATTTTTTTGCCTCATTTTCAACCACTTTAAAAGAAACTTTTGGAATCAACTTTCAGTCGATTGAATATCAAAATCAATGGAAAACGATATCCAATAATCTTTGACTGCATCTAACTCTGAGACCCGATGACTCACGACTAGCTTTCAATTGATTTGCAGCAAAGATTGACAATTTTTAGATAACTGATAAGAAAACAGTTTAACGTATTATCTGTATGTTCATGTTGAAATCCACTTGTTCTACAGTATTTTTATGATTATTTATGAGAGTCACTATGACTTTGCAATGCAAGTCAAGTCATGGAGTTCACTTCAGTTATGCACTGAAGAACTCTGAGATAATTTTTTTTCAAAAACACTGAAATGAACTGTGAATTGTTTGAATTACATTATCTTCAAACTTTCTTATTGAAACATTCTGCATGTTTAGCGTAACAGAGAACAGTGTGATTGGGTATTTTTTTATTTCTCGCGAATTGTACTTTTTTTTGTTAGGAATTGGTTGCATGGCACAAGATTGCGACGTTCTGGTACCAGAAGATTTCGTGCTATCTCTCCTCACCAAACTCACAATGAGAGAAAGATACCAGCAATTTGTCTTCCGAGATTATGTCAAGTCTCATCCACAGTTACGATTTTGTCCAGGACCAAATTGTCAGATAGTTGTCCGGTCCTTGGAGCTAAGAGCAAAAAAAGTCATCTGTTCATCCTGTAAAACACCGTTCTGGTAAGCAATCATTGGCAAAAATAGTAAACCGCTATTGATTTGGAAAGGATTCGATTCCATAGTATACAGTAGACTGGACGTTAAAAAAAAAAGGTTCGCGCTCCAACTTGAAAAATCTTAAGTTCACCTTGAAAAAAAAAACACAGAAACAAAAATCTGCCGGCACCCCTTAATAATGAGATAGAGCATTGAAACTTTGAGAGTCTTCTTTTTTTCAAGATGAACTTAAGATTTTTCAAGCTGGAGCTTAAACTTTTTTTTCTGCGGTCCTAGAAGTCCAGGAAATATCCTGACATTAATGCCCTGCTTAAAAGAGTATGAGATTATTTTGGAATTTTGAAAAATTTCTTAAAAAGTTTTACATTGCAAAAAACTACGAATTCAAGTTCGAAAAAACGCGCTAGGGCCGTTATTTTTACCTGATCTTAAACAGCTTTAGATGCGGTATGGACTATCACGCGCCAACTGACTGTGGAACGATCAAAAAGTGGCTTACCAAATGTGCCGACGACTCGGAGACTGCAAATTACATATGTGCTCACACCAAAGATGTGAGTACTCAATAAAAAAGCTGCCTAGTTCGTTAACATTATATGTTTCATTAACGAATCGATGCTCTCTATCAAAATACAGTTATTGTAAACAATCAAGATTGATAAAATATCATGTCCCAGTGACTCTGAATAACGATTAAAAAGAATTCGACAGTTTGCGCGCGAACGTCGTCATTCATGGAATTTGAACCGGATGTTTTCCCGCGAAATGTTTTCGTAAACATTTATTTTTACTGATTCTAAAGAAGAAATGAAATGAAAAAAGGATTGTCCAACTTCCTAGATACTCTACTTTCGTAAAGGATGGCTTATTTTCATTTTTTGAGATATTTTCAAGCCGTGCTTCACTTTGCACCATTTTATTACATGTACAAAACATCAGAGGTAATGTTTGTTTTATTTACTGTTCATATTTCAGTGTCCAAAGTGCCACATTTGCATAGAAAAGAACGGCGGCTGCAATCACATGCAGTGTTATAATTGCAAGCACGATTTTTGCTGGATGTGCTTAGGAGACTGGAAGACACATGGTAGTGAATATTACGAATGTTCACGGTACAAGGAGAACCCTAACATCGCTCGTGAAAGTGTCCATGCACAGGCACGAGAAGCTCTTAAAAAGTACCTCCATTATTACGAAAGGGTGAGCATCATCAGACAAAAGAAAACCATTCAAATTAATAGTTTCATTTCAAAAGTTACAATTCATGTATCATGTGATAAATGTACTTCTCTCGTTCCTCACGATCAATTTAAACTCAAATCAACAGATTCGACGTCTATTTTATCAGAATCGAACGTTTTCTTTGGCATCGATTCTATTATATCGTATCATGCATCGGTGACTATCTTACCCGAATTAGGAAACGGGTATTGCGTGATATTTAATGTTACGTAAAAAACCTGTGGACATCAGCTCAGTCCTACAACTCTTTTTGAATACAAATGTCTAGTATCATCCTTCAGGTCTCTTGTCTCAACTAAGTTTCGTTTAAATGCCTTTGTTCCAATTCAAACGAACTACACAATTTCATGCTTCATTAATTCCAATTGCAATTATTTTATTACGCGAAACACAAAACCTGGGAAATTTTTATCTCCATCAATGTTTAAATTAGCTTACATGGCCTGCGTGATATTTGGACAAGATTAATACTTTAGGATTTGCTTCTGCCTGGATTAGTCACGATTTTTTCATGTTCAGTTCAGTTTCTCAAAAACTGGGTACATTCGCTGATGCAATTTATTTGATTCAAGGCATTGATTCGATTGACTATAACGGTATCGTCAATATCCAAGACTAGAAACAATAGATCTACGGACTGTAAAATCAACACCCCAATCTCTATTCCATTAAACCTGAGTCTAGATCCTCTTCAAGACTAAAACGAAAGAGTGACTTGAAATTATGTCCTCAGGAAACATTTTGTTCAGTATCACATTGTATAAAGTCCAAAGGCAATCAATAGGCTGTTAGAAAACGTACATTTCATGATTATATCATCTTTCGTTGTAAAATTGATATTCGATATCTTTTTATGACTCATTTCAATAAAATATTCACTTTACTAGCAATAAAATCGAATTTCTATTGAAATATCCTTCATGTTCTTACTTTTCATAAAACGTGTATAGATTTAATGAACTTGGTACTGTAACTTGTGTTTTCTAATAGTAGAATCTTGAAAGACAGAGTCTCTTTTCTCTTGTTAATTCGAGCCTCCTTTCATTCCTGAAATCATAAGACCTAGATCATTATTATCTCAAGCTAATATAAATAACAAAAAGCTTGTTTCTAAACTATCGCACGATTATTTCAGTGGGAAAATCACAGTAAGTCTCTAAAGCTCGAAGAGCAGACTTTAGAAGCAATAAAATCTCGCATAAATAAAAAGGTAATGATTGCAAACGGTACGTGGATTGACTGGCAACACTTGTTTGAAGCTGCGTCTCTCCTTGCACGGTGTAGATACACTCTGCAGTACACTTATCCTTACGCTTACTTCATGGAAGCAGGTCCGCGCAAAGAACTGGTAAGTAGTAAATGTCTCTTCTCCCGAAAATAAATCAAATGTATTCTTTTCTTATTCTCTGCTATTGCAGTTTGAATATCAGCAAGCCCAGCTCGAAGCTGAGATAGAAAATCTATCGTGGAAAATCGAACGTGCTGAAACAACAGACCGAGGTGATCTAGAGAATCAGATGGACATTGCTGAAAAACGGCGCGTCACTTTGCTCAAAGATTTCTTAGAGGTTTGACCCGTGGCCGAACCGGATGGACCTTTATTATCCTCAGATTGACACATAATTTAGGTCATATTATGGTTGATGAATTACCACCGGTTCAAAGATACGAATCTCTACTGCTATAGAACGAGAGAAAAAAAAAGAAAAATAAAACTAACACTAAAACTAAAACTAAACACATTAATATAAATTAATGATCTCTGAAAGAAGGTGAAAAACATCATCATGTGTAATCATTTGGAATTCATCGCGTATCCTAGATTACATCTCGTTATTATTTAGAATTTTTTTTTTTTTTTTTTTCCACTAAACTGAGGCGAGTAAAAATTGAACGACAAACAGGAGTTGTTAATTTTATCATAAAAAAACTGCGATATAGCTATCGTCGAAAAAATCCAATATTATATTAGTAAAAATTTCATTGGCTGAAACTTGCCGAAATATCTTTACCCAAATGGACATAAGAAAAGATCATAAAGCGTGATATAGAAAGAATTAAAATTAAATAAAAAGTAAGAAAATACTGAATATCTTTATCTTTTTTTTTTTTTTTTTTTTTAGTATCGAGAATTATCGTTTGTTATATTGTTTTATATTAATTATTGATTACGAGTCGTATTACCTATTTTTGTAATAATGATTAATATTTGTTTTTCCACTATTTTTTTTTTTTTTTTTTTTTTCTTGTTTTATTATTATCATCGCTAGTTACGTTTGTTTCAAAGCAAAACTACTATTTGCATGGTGACTATACTATACTATACTATATTATACTATACATACTATTGATGAATTAAATTATCTGAATATCAGAAATGAAATCATAGACAAGAGATAAATAATCCTTCTATTATAGTAATTAATTTTAATCATTTTTTTTTTTTTTTTTTTTATTTATCTTTTTTCGTTTAATTTATTTCTCATTCAATTTAATAACTATAACACTCATGAATTTTTTTTCCCCTATATTAATAAACTTATAACTCGTTAAATGAATACGTTAACAATAAAAAAAAAAACGGTATACTATATAATCTTGATTGTTGATTATGATATAAAAACTTTGTTTTCGATCTATGGGCAGCGAAGCAATTTTTTATTTCGTTATAAAAATGTACAGCAACGGTTCTTTTCTTTCGGAATAACTGAAACTTGGAACAATCGTTTCCAGGTCAACAAGAACAAAGATTGCTGCATATAATTATTATACATTATATAAGTCATCAAAATTTGTATTCTTCAACTTTCGATCCCTTCGCATAAGTATTGTTGATAGAGTAACTAAGCGATGGATTTAATTCCTGTTTGAATAAAACGTAATAATTGTTGTTAACTTAACGAGTACCCAAATTTTCGATATGAAAAGAAGTAAAAAAACGTATAAAAAGAAGAAGAAAAAAAAAAGTATAAACAGTAACAATTGTAATAATCATATTGTAAATATTGTCGGATAAGTAAGATGTAGGATTATAATAAAAGAGGGTTGTGTGAGACGTTTTCTATGACTATATGTATAAGATTTAGAAAATAATAATAATAATAATAATAATAATAAAGCGCTTCGAAGCACGAAGCTAAGGCATAATTTAATACATTTCTAGTATTCAATAATAATAATTATTAGGTGTAAGTATTATTATAGGAGACAAATTTAACGTTATAAAAGAAGAAAATGAAAAATAATAGTAATGTAATATTTCACATGGAAAATAAATTCAAACTATATCATACATATTAGTATACCTATCAATTCAATTATTTTATTTCCATCTTTTATTATATCGTTTGATGTCAAGTTTAAAAGAGAAGGAACGATTTTCTTTTTTTTTCCCTTTAACTGCTATATACTATAAGAATGAAAAGAAACCAACTATATTATACATTGATACTTTCATTTCTCGCTTTCTAAACTCTAAGCGAAGTTTAATGATTTCGAAACCAATCCTAAAAACTGTAGTAACTCTTGGAAGACTGAGTTTCTCAACAATTATTTAACCCTCTCAGGCATCAAAAGCACGAAACGTATCCGTGTGCGAGGAGAGAGGGCACAACCAATCACGGCGTCTAGCATGGGTGTGTTAGTACTCTGCGTCTGTGACTGTGCGTGAATGTGTCCCCACTCCCAGGCGCCACGGCGATGTATCCATCACTACTTAGTGGGCGCATACGCTTACCGGCTGAGATTTGACATCAACAGGCGCTGCGAGTTGCAGATACGGTCCTGGTCGAGCGCTCCCTACTCCACGTCACTAGCGCTTGCCGCATGAGTGGGGACAACTGAGATGCTTGAGAGGGTTAAAAGAAGCAGGTAAATCGGCTGACCTCGATATATAGGATCACAGCCTGAGATAATCTTCTTGTTCGGATTTTTCGAACTTAAACATTATTAGTATTCTATGAGTAACTACTCGATCGATCGATTCCATTATCTGACCAGATTTGAGTTGAAGAAAATCCTATCGATTGGGATCAAAATCATCAAAATCCACTTATCCATTATCGAGATATCATATAATTGAAGTTTTTTTATCTCGAAATTTTGTTTTTCGGATAACTCGAAAACGACTCCACCAATCGTATCCGAATTCCAATCGGTTTTAAGTTAGGGTAAACCGCATCGATTGATACAAGGGAGGATAAAATCCGTTCATTCGTTCTCGAGATATCGGCGAACGAAAAATTCGACCGCTCGGACGGATAACGTTGCATCTCGTGAGCCATTCCGAAACCGCTCTGTACCGCTATATACTTGCCATACAACTACAGAGCAATTTCAGAGTCGCTTAAGGGGATATGACAGGTGAATTATATACCTCGAATTTTTGGCAGCCCGTTTCCCAGCTAAAACACATCCGATCGATGTGAAATTGATATCAGTGACGCAGAAAAAGTGCACGGAGGGCATGATGCTCTTGGATTTCCAAAAATCGAAAATGTTTTGGGTGTTTTCATATTTATCAAGTACAACGTCAGCAACAACGATTATTCGTTACAGAACACTCTTGATATAAAACTGTAGGGGAAGGCGGGGCGAGTTGTGGCAAAATAAGAAAACATTGGATTATTCCAAATTCTTTATGAAACCCAAACATTTAAAATCTTAGTTAAAACAAAGCATATCATGGCCCTTAATTGGTTGGTAAGTTGAGATTATAGTGAATTGGATTAAACGAGAATACATTTTTTTCTTCCATACGGAATTTGGCACAACGTGCCCCTCCTGAGGGGTTAGTTGTGACAGGGTTGGGGCAGGTTGTGACAATGATATTTTGGCTGTATTAACTGAATATTCTGAAATAATGACTAGTATTTGGCACAACACAACACAACACAACTATATCGAAAGAATTTTTGTGAATTTTTTCAGAATTTTTGGATTGCATTTGTGGATTTTTTCCCAAATTTCAGCTTTTTCTACAAACTCCCATATCTCAAAGGTTTAAGATCCTACAAGAAAATTTATGCGACATAAAAGTTGCAGTTTCAAATCAACTTTCTGAACAACATTTTTTGGGAATTTCTCGAAACCCAAAAATACCAATTTTTATCAAAAATACACAAAAATTGGTTTTTCAATCAATACGTCACTTTCGATTTGCCTCAATAATTTACAGAAAATACTCTCAAGTGTGGACAACAACCGTATACTTTTTCTCAATCGTTTGTAACGTATGCTGTATTAATTATTATTTTTTTTTTTTTTCGAAAAAAAGAATTAATAAAGCATACCTTAAAAAAAAAAAAAAAAAAAAAAAAAATACGACTAAAGCATACGTTCCAAACGATTGAGCCAACCATCTTAAAAAAAATATACGGTTGTTGTCAACACTTGAGAGTATTTTCTGTAAATTATTGAGGCAAATCAAAAGTGACGTATTGATTGAAAAACCAGTTTTTGTGTATTTTTGATAAAAATTGGTATTTTTGGGATTCGGGAAATTCCGAAAAAAATTTGTTGAGAAAGTTAATTCGAAACTACAACTTTTATGTCTCATAAATTTTCTTGTAGGATCTTATACTTTTGAGATACGGGAGTTTGTAGAAAAAGCTGGAATTTGGAAAAAATCCACAAATGCAATCCAAAAATTCTGAAAAAATTCACAAAAATTCTTTCGATATGGTTGTGGTCGAGGACCAAATTACGATTTTTTCGGAAGCGCTGATTTTTTTGACCGTTCGAAACGGCGTGGAATACCTCATATATATAATGCGTAATATAGTAATTTACTATCCGCCAAGTTCGTTTTATTGAAAATGATAGATCGTCACGCGATTGAGTGGCGTATGGGGCTAGTTGTGCCGTCACAACTCGCCCTCACTTCGATGACACAACTAGCCCCATACGACCATTTTGAATGAGAATAGCCATGAAAGTGAACACATTGTCGAATTTATTCGGACAACTGTTGGAATATCCTGGCAAAGATTACAAAAGGTCGACCATAATACCACAAATGACTTACCACGTACTGATAGGGCAGAAGACTCATTCGAATAGAGGCCGGAAAACTAACTTTTGTATCTGAAAATCACCTTTGATGTTCTAATTTGAACGATTTCAACGCAGTCTCGCCATTGCTTCGTTAGCAACTAGCGCTGAGAGGTTAGTATAAAATGTAATACTGAAAAGAGCGCTAGTTGTAATAAAAAGTATTTTAGAAGCATTGTCACAACATGCCCCTGTCACAACTCGCCCCGCGTCCCCCTACATTTTATTTTCGCTTTTTGGAAATCCAAGAGCATCATGCCCTCCGTGCACCGAGGGGTGAACCAGTCCAATATTTAATGTACACCTGATTACCGGTACTCAATGACTACAAGGGATTACAAAAAATTACAGATTACTTGGTACTACAAATGATTACTGAATGATTACACAGGATTACAAAAGATTACAGAAGATTACAGAGGATTACAAAAGATTACAATCCTATGACTACTAAAATTACCGATGATTAGACATCTGATTACCAATGATTACTGCGGATTACTGGGGATTACAAGAGACTACAAAAATACAAATATTCTCAAGATTACAAAATGATTACAAAGGATTGCAAATGATTACTGCTGATTACTGCAGATTACTGAGGATTACTAGTGACTACAAGGGAATACAAAAGATTACAATCCTGTGACTACTGAAATTACCGATGATTAGACATCTGATTACCAATGATTACTGCAGATTACTGAGGATTACTAGTGACTACAAGGGAATACAGATATTTTTGAGATTACAGAATGATAACGAAAGATTACAAGTGATTACGCATTTCATGCACACCAGATTACAGGACTGGTTAACCCTTCGCCGTGCACTTTTTCTGCGTCACTGATATCAAAATTTCACATCGATCGGATGTGTTTTAGCTCCGAAACGGACTGCCAAAAATTCGAGGTGTATAATTCACCTTTCATATTCCCTTAAGGCCCATCCCTAGTCGTCCACCTTCTTTTGGTCGAAATGTGTCATATTTCGATTATTAGCCGAGCCCAGGCGTCAAAAACGCAAAAAAAGGCCAACTTAGCGGAAATTCTATTTCAATTCCGAACACATACGTCCAAAAAAATGTTCGTTTCGTGCGAAAATAGAGTCTACAGATGGTTTTTGCATTGTTCGCCGAGAAAATGGAATTCGAATAATTTGGTAACAAAGTAAAAACCATCTGGAGACTCTACTTTCGCACGAAACGAGCATTTTTTTTTTTGGACGTATGTGTTCGGAATTGAAATACAATTTGCGCTAATTGTTGGCCTTTT